>JAFMSR010000007.1:41809942-41943162 GCA_022818135.1 Saxidomus purpurata
TATGAAATCGTGGTAATCTGTTTTGAGCATCAATATAGTTACTACTTTAGTAATGGCTGCTAAATGAAGAACGAATTTGTTTCAAATATTTTCTGTAGAAATTGCTACTTTCTTGAGTGAATCAAGATTGCGGAATTCAAGTTCTAATACCTATCTTTAAACTCTTCATTCAGAGTTTCCTAGTGGAAGCAAGACGGAAAAGCGGTCAATAGTGTACGTGTACCAAACGTCCGAGCTAAGATTTGAGATAAGAAATGTATATAATATACCAACCTTGTGCACTGTGTAGAAAGCCTTGTATCCCCCATCAAGCAGGTAGATCTCCGGAAAGTTCAGACACGGGTATCTGTGTTTGTTCAACTCTCGATCCTGGCTTCTTAAGAAACGATACCTGTAAACAGAAAAAATAAAAATCATATCTACAAGTTCAATTTCTTTCTTAACGACGAAAAAGATAATATCGATCCAAGATTACATAAGTCACCAGGACGGGACACGAATGACTTACTTTGTATTATTTTTTTATTATTGAAACAGTACTAGATGCAAGAAGATATATCATCTAATCAAAACAAGGTTGCTTGTTGCATTGGTAAATAAATAGTAATGCTAAGACCGCTATACTTACATTTTTGGACCCCTCTCAGACGAGAATTCACAGTGGAAGATGAGCACCCGCGGTTGTTCTGGTGTCGAACTCTCTTCAAGCAATGCGTTGATGGCATCTTTGGTGTATAGGTTTACGGCTCCCCGGATGTGACCTCCCTCGAACTCATACGGGTAACGACAGTCTACTATGGTTACTTCCCCTAGTTGCTCTGTGTACCGGCCTTCCAAAATGTCTGCCATGGTATCTGAGGAGATGGACTTGAGATCGCTGTGCTTGCCGGGAATTGTAGGCAGGGTGTAGTTCCGGGACCCATCGGCTATGAGGTCACGTAACTCCAAACGCTCTACAGCTTGGATGATGTCACTAGACTCCTGCAATTTAAAATACAATTCAATTACATTTATTTTCACATTGTCATAGGAGCATTACAGTACGTTCGGGTAACTGACTGTAACGTGCATGGTGAAAATCACGAAGGCATTACGCTTGTCTGACGGTAAGAGTGACCTCCCCTGACGTTTTAGTCTAGTTGAGATTGAATGCATATTTCAGTGAAAAATTACATTCGTAAATTTAAGACAAACATGTATTTCAGAGACTAGAATAACCTTACACCCAAAGGTTTATTCAGTGGCAATATGGAATACAGTCTGTGAATAGAAATATTATTAAAAAATCATGCATGTGTATGGAAACTATTTGAAAATTGGTCTAGGAAAGTTTAGCTTTTAAAAAAGAATACTTACATCTGATTTATCATCTCTCTGTTTCTTTGTGACAGGTGATTCTTCCTCTAGATTGTCGTCTGACAAACGTTTTCCAGAGAATAAACTTCTTCTCGCGTCAGACGTTTCATGTTTCAATGACCTGTGTGACGGAACTTCAATCTGTAACAAAAATCAAACGACAATGTTATGTTATGTTATGTTTAAACCCATATGATTTCTGATTCATAATTTCACCAGTTCTGGCGAGTAATCGCTCTACATTTGGAGTCCAATGCCGCGATCTCTTGTAACTGCGACTCGTGTCGCTTTATTCTACTTCTGTAACATGGTATTGATTTTAAGATGTGAACATTGTACCCCGACATGAAGGCCTAAACATTTGTGTCGGTATCGACTGAATCGTTTGATTTAAACTAATTCATTTTACATCGGATGTAGACTTAGGTGTTTGCAGCTTCCCTGGCTGACTGCTTCCTTAGGTTCTAGCCAGTATTCGTGCCGAAAGAAGATTGTTTTAGGTCTTTGTCAAATTTGCAGACAGGAGTTGTAACAACGACATCCGAGACTAAAGTTTGCAGAAGAAACATTTTCTTACCGAAATATCTGCTTCACATCCGGTCCCAGAATCCACTGTTTTGCTGAACTTTGCATACGGCGTTATCACTGCCTCGATCTCGTCCCAAACTGTACCGGAAGTTGCGTGTACCGGAGATTCTGTGTCTTCAAATAAACGAAGTCTGAAATGGGAGAAAATGTAAACATAAGAATGAAAAATCAACTTCTTAAAATGATATTTACATTTTAATTGTATTAATTGGTAGTTATACTTTTTCGCAATAGGCCAGAATAACGCTATGATATGAAAATAACTTAAATAATATACACATATAAGTATGAGAGATCAACTTCTTAAAATAATATTTATATTTTGTATATATTAATTGGTAGTTATACTTTTTCGCCAAAAGCCAGAATAACGTTATGATATGAAAATAACTTAAATAAAAGAATGAAAAGGATTTTATTATTTGTATTTAAAAATAATTGTTAAAACCACAAACTTACCTCAACGCCATGTTTATTCTGTATTTAATAAAGCTGAAGATGTGTTTATAGTACAAATAAATATTACTATGATACAATGAAGGGAAGTTGAAATTTATGACAAGATAATTTTATTGACTTCTTATATACACTGTAACACAAGAACTATTTCCATACTCGTAATTATGATCTAATAATTAGTTTCCTATATAGCTTTGAGCTTATTTTCTCATCTCACCAATTTTAGGGTCTGCTTGTGAAAAACATCTTCCGTTTCCCTAATTTCTCGACTTCTTAATTGCAATGAACACCGAGGTAATTAGTTATGTTCACGATTTCGAGCTTGTATGACAAGCCGATTTGGTTGGTAGATTTACTGCAGATGGTGTCAATATTTTATCAAATTACAATTACGGGAAAAAAAAAATCATTTGCTTTATATTCCCATTCCGTGATTTCTGGTTTTGAATCTTGTAGCTGACAATGTCAATATAGAAAATATTGTTAACAAGAGTTCAGCCTGTAAAAAGTTTACAATATGCTTATTTTATAACGCGTACAAAACGGCAAAATGTCTGGAGAATTTTATAAGTATATACTACACATATCTTTATACGAAACATGTGTGTACACTAGTTATTATGTTGGAATTATCTTAAAATACTTGGGGTGGTTTCTATCTATTACCACGTAACTTAATAGTCTTTTAGTTATATCACAATGCGTCATGTTTTTTGGTACGCTTCTTTAAGAAATTCAGTAGTGTGTAGTGCTAAAAGTTTGGTGTTTCCATAAGTAAGGAGATTAGATGGCTGATTTATTAGTTGCGAAACCTGTCAAAAGTGCACTGGAGTATGTAAGGGTAATTTCGACATACCAAGTTAAGTATAACCCTATCCGTGTATGAATACACAACATTGTTCCAAGAAGTTTAAAGCTACTATCTGTTACGGAAAATTAAATCTATTATCAAAAAACAACTTAATTGAAAATTTAACAATTTTTTCATCTGCCTTCAAAAGTATCCTATTTATGGTGCCAAGTCAGTCTCTTTGACCAGGAAATCCGTCATAGATGTTTTTCGTTTCTAGTCTAAAAGATGGACAAAACATAAAATATTAGGATCCTAATAGAAAATTTATGGAAAAGGCAGTATTGGATTTAGAAAAAAAGAGACGTTTTTTTTTATTCTTACGGAATAGTTTTGTATTGAACTTATAAATACCAGTACCCTCATGAGATTCGACGTTAGAGTCGCTACTGTATCCTCTCATAGATTTGGGGGTCTCGGGCTCGAGCCCTGCTACCGACTATATCTCTTTATGTAAGAATATTTTGAATGGCAGTCTCCTATGGAGTACAAGGGAATGTGTACTTGTTCTACCCAGGCATGATGGTTATGTAAACTACACGCCTGTAAAAAATTATCGAAATACGATTGAATCGTATAACAGTAACAGCAGCAACAACAACGACGATATCAAACCTAAATTCCCTTACTCCCGAGCCCGGGTTTATTCTCTGATAGAGCAATGAATAATACTCCAAAATAAAAAAAAATTATATTGGTTTGAAAACCACTACCAATTATCCGGAAGAACCGTGCACGGCCTACATAACTATGAAGACTGCAAATAAAACAGAGAAAACACGGTAAATAGGTAAGAGTTAGTACTGATGCGATTTTCTTAAGTTCAATGACTAAAGCCTAGTGTCTAACATAGTGTCTAACATAATACATTTGTATATACCTCTTCAAACACTTATACTCAGTACAATGTCGTCTGATCCAAGTAGACTTCTGTATCACAATTTTGCAAAACACCCCTATTGAAAAGAAATAGACTCACCCAGATTGGAAGCCGGAAGATCTAATTGCAAAAATCTAGGTAAAACGTGTGGTTTTGTTAAGGACAATTACTGATACAAACCATTGTCAATGTTACAGTAGTCCATCAAGTGTGTTTCAGTATCCTGGAAAAGGAACAAATAAGCGAGTTCAAATAATTATCACTTAATTTGGTCAGTTATTTTGTTAGTTTATATATTTATACATGAATGTATTCATTTGCATCTGTTTATGAATGAATGAATGAATGAATGAATGAATGAATGAATTTATCTATTTATTGATTTATCTATTTATTGATTTATCTATTTATTAGTTGATTAATTAATAAGCGATTGATTGATTGATTGATTGATTGATTGATTGATTGATTGATTGATTGATTGATTGACTGACTGACTGACTGACTGACTGACTGACTGACTGACTGACGACTGATTGATTGATTGATTGATTGATTGATTGATTGATTTGTCAATAGATCGGTGGGTTGATGGATGGATGAATGGGTGGATGGATGGATGGATGGATTGAATAATGAATATATAAGAACAAATCTTAAAGGGATAATACGCTTCAATGTGACCGTCGCAAATTAACAAATTAATTGGATACATTCACCAATGGGTTTATTGTCATTAAAAACAATTACTGTGAAAGTTACAGCTAACATAAATGTATAATACAGATTTATGCCTAATGAATAATAGTTGAATATATAATAACAAAATATATTTTGACCGACCCAGTCATAAAATGATTTCCCATTAATTTTGTATGATAAATGTATGTTTTGGTTTGTAAAGAAAGACATGATTTTCGTTTAATTTCCTAAAATACATTTCATGTTCTAAGAGTGTTTCTGTCAACCACATATTTTCTGGCCATCATGGCCCGAAATTTATATATTTGGATCGAGTTGAGGCAAAGTGACCTCAGCACCTGTTGTGAATATATAAAAGCCTCCATCCACGCTAAATTGTAGTATGTTTTGATAAAAAGAAAAAGCGGAATACTTTCAGCGCTGAGAAACACAGATGCTTGGGGTATGGACTCACCACCCAATCTATACTTGTCCCATGTTGTATGGAACGTATATAAATACGTATTTATATACATTGTCACCATAAACATGTGATCAGTAGGTAAGTAGAATAAGGAATTGCAACTGTTTGGTTAGCTTACACGCAGTTGTAGGATATATTTAAGGTACTGCAGTGAACAGGGGCGAGGGTCAGGCCTTTAGGGATGTTTAGGTTAGACTCAGCTATTAAATACTGTTACAGGGGATGAGGTCCAGACCCCAAGCATCTGTGCTCACAAGTACTCTAACATGGCTGGATTATGCGTAAGAGTGAACTGATTTTGTCCGAAATTAGTGCATACATAAGGGTGTAAAAAGTAAACGTATCTTATGTACATCTGCAACGGGGAAATATTCTGACGCCTTGAAAAACACATAAAGGAAACTCGATATATGTTACAAGCTTAACATTACTATTCATACGAGAAATTAAATTCGCCAATTTTTTAAATACATGTACATGAAATTACCAATATATACATACATATAATGAATAAACGCTGACCCTACTTACCTTTTTATAAAATACAATGCACTGAAATTTCCGTCTCCTTTCTTTTCGTGCAAAAAATGGTGAGTTGCGGTTGTGATAAAATGTTCAAGCAGTGTAACGGGACGTTATTTCATAACGTAAGCATAATCTCCTCTTTTTGTACAGTATCAAATCTGATTTGTGATCACCTTATTGGTAGTTTGATTGGTCAAGTCCTGTTGTGTTGTAGAACGGGCTTTCTCGGTCAATCAGTCCACCTCCGGCAGACGTATTGTGTTCTTACGAAAATTCTGGTTTTATTGAATTCATTTGGAACATTTGATGACTTTGGTATGTACATTGTACTTGGGATTCTTATAGTTTGCGTAGTTTATTTATCATTTTTATGTAACAGCCGTATTATTTATTATGTTTATTGGAAACTCAGCATTATTTATAGATCTATGAGGGGATTTGTGAAACCGAGCTCACTGGTGCAGACCTGTTTCTAGAAAGCTGACATGCTGCTTTGTTTCAAATGTTCATTTTGCGTTTTCATTCGTAAAATGTACTTTCAGCAATATACTTCCAGCAAAAAAAAAGAACATTTTCCCAAATTTTCCCCGTAAATTGAAAAATTAATATCTTCTACGCCGCTGTAAATACAATAATGAAACTACTGCGAGGAGGTCTCCTTTTGTGTTCATTTACACAATACTATTTTGATTGGTTTATTTATTAATCTGTGATTACTTGTAAAATATATATGTGAAGCATTTATTAGCATATGCCATTTTCATCCTACTCTCGCTGTTATTAGAGCACGCTGTATATAGTCTATTGCAGACGATGAACTGTATATGTTCAAGTCTTAGGTAAATAAAATTCTGTTCTGCTCTGTTCTGTTATTCGCTGCTGTGCAGTGAGCTTAGGGCAGTTGAATTGCACAGACACTGTCGTAGGAGCTCGCGGTCGGCAGTATGTCGTTTCCGGCTTTATTTTTTGTTAGAACCAAGCTAACAAAATATGATTTTTTCTTTGCCGGATTTTAACTTTTATAAAAAAGATGAACTATGCCATGTCTTTCAAATGCCGAAATAAATAAATAAATTGATTAAAGAAAATATTTCCCTAACCTAATAATATTGAAAACTCATTGCACACAATCGTATAGTATAAATTACACCCGCATTACTTATTTTCGGTTTTAAACGTTTATAATTTCTTACATATCACAATTTAAATTCAAATGCTTTTCGCCACGATTTCATGGCAGTGTTTGACAGCCATTTACAACCAAATTTGAAAATAGTTTTTAATAAATCAAATTTTCCAACACAGAAACTACAGTCATTTCTAAACCCTTCTAAACAAAAAAGATAGGTCGGTCATTATATTACACGGGTATAATTTTCTCGCTAAAGTCATGTTTTCATTTCGCATGCCTGTGTATTTGAAATTTTGCGCCGTGAATTTCGTGCAAAACGTTTAAATTTCATGCTAAACGATAAATGTAAAAATATATATCAAATATTAGATATGAGGAATAAGAAATAGCAAGCACGATGTCTCAATGTCTGGACTAACAGTCTTGTTGTTAACCTTGCAGTTTAACAGTGCAGACTACTGACATACATGTATCACAGTGAGGCAGACATAAGACATTTCACGAGAAGTGTGATCCATAGTTTGGTAAGTTTCAGGATTGTATATTTGTTGATGCCGGCATTGTAGTCCGTTAATTGTTTAATAAATGATTCCAGAAATTAAGAGGATGGTTACATACGGACATCATAAAGTTCCTTCAGAAACTATTTTGTAGTTCATGTATGATTGTTTGTATATATAACTACGAGTATTGAATATGTTTCAAATATATTGCTTTTCATCCGATTGTAACTCACTTATGATTGTTGATAATGTTGATTATTATATTATAGGTAACTGAATGAAATGGAGATCTATTACAGCACAGTTCAGTCCACTACAGTAGTCTTTGGAGTAATGGTCAATAGGACAATGTTGACCACAGTGTAAATTGTATCTGTGACACGGTTTAGAAGTGTATTTTGAACCGACCGACTTTTAAGTTATACTCAAATAACGTTTAACTTTAAGACATGCGTTACAAAATGGCAACCAGTGTGTGTCACTGACAGGAGCATTTTCGTCAACAGTGAATCAGTAATTATTTTATTGTGTCATATACAAGAACGTTTTTCAAACATGTTAAACTTATAGCGGTTGCTATAACAGTATTTCTGTAACAATAATTATTTGCTGAAGAAAAGTTACTTGTTGGATGAGTTTTCTGCTTATTTCATCCTTTAAACCGGAAGTGCATTTAATAAATTCTAAAGGTCATTTATCGTAGTACTTTATAAAGCATTATTGTAGACTGATAGACAAGTACTTTTAGAGGTGGACAAACGCATATATTCGGAGTTGTTCCGCTTGATTCCTAGTATACGTAGGAATTTACCACACTCCAGAATCCGAGAACGTTTTTTCACGAGGGAGAAGGGAGTTCTAGCTAACCAGGACCATTTTAGCACAGCTATCTCTTCCACAAACTCGCATGCATGGCTATAATATTCAATAAATTTTGATTGCAATTACTTTAAAGAAAAGAACTACGTTAAACACTTTGCCATTGACCATTCTTTTCACGCTGGAGGAAAGTGATTCAGTTTCCAGAGATGTCGTTGATTCGAGGAGGAAGTTTAGGACTATTTTAGATAATGGATATTTTAACAGTGTATAGTGGTCGGACTATTTTAGATATTGGATATTTTTAACAGAGTGTAGTGGTCACGTCAGTGCAGTGATGTCAGAACAGAAGCTCAAGTATCACGTGGTAGGGTGAGTACGCTAGATTAAGTGAAACAGAAATTGTGGTAATAGAGCTACTAGATATACTTGCACGTTTATTACGAGCAATGTCATAGATTTATCTAACAGTTGCCACAGTTTTTGTAGCAAGTTTCGTTCTTGTGAGAGATAATGTACAGTTAGTTCTGGCTTCCAAAACTTTAAATGACGCTATTTTTATCGATGTTTTTTGTTGGATCTTTTGTATTGTTGTTTTGAACAGGTGGGCAGTTTACCGTAAAATTGTTCCTGGGAAGAACCAGTACTACATTGCTATCCTCCGTAAGAAACTGCCAACTTTCTCACATACAGAGATATGGTCGGTAGCAGGGCTCGAACTAATGACCCGTAATCTATGAGAGGTTACAGTGATTTCAAGTCAGCGATTCGGTTTAAGAGAAGCTTCCTGTTTCTGGTAAAAAAAAAAAATTTTTTATTTTAAACCTTTTTTTCCACAAAAAACTTTTTTATATTTTTTTTTTTTGGTATAATATGCAATTAAATAGGGTACACAGGTAGTGATTTTTGTCCAAAAAATAAAAATAATCAATGTATCTCAAAAAAATACCCCTTTATGTATATAAACACAAGGAATGAAATGCCCCCCCCCCCCCCCCCCCCACTTCTCCCTACAAGAACACTTTTTTAGCTAAACTGGGTTTTGGTCTAGACAGTTAAAGTGCTTAAAATAATCACAGAATCTGTCCTTACCTTTAACTTATCGTTGTTTTAACTACTGAAAAAGCATCTGTGTCGCGAAATTTTCCAACACGTCGACTCCATGTGCTGACGTCAGAGCTTTTCTCCTCCGGAGCGAAAGTAACATATTTTTATTAAATATTATTCTTTTGAAAATTTGTTGCATGTTTGCAGTGTTCTCGTATTATTTTTTAATGATGAAAAATGGAAATATTTTGTTATTTTATAGGTTTAGTTAATATATACTTACTACAACAAAATAGGAAAACCAAATCAAGCGGGGTAACTCTTACAAACGGTGCGAATTGAACCGAATAGAATTGAAGTCTTTATTTGGGTTTCAGGACACATTTTAGAGTATTTACTTCAGTGTTTAAATTTTACTTGTACCACACGACCTGGTCAAAACAAAACTGTGTCCTTCTGAAGGCAGAAATTGTTTCTTCCTATGTCATTCTCGTTAAGCGTGCTTGTACGAACTGGAACGGTACACGGAATTTACACTAGTTACCTTCGCACCGGAGGAGAAAAGCTCTGACGTCAGCACATGGAGTCGACGTGTTGGAAAATTTCGCGAAACAGATGCTTTTCCGGTAGTTAAAACAACGATAAATTAAAGTTAAGGAGAGATTCTGTGATAATTTTAAACACTTTACCTGTCTAGACCAGAAAACCCAGTTGTCAGTTTGTTACAAAAAATGTTCTTGTATGGGAGAAGTGGGTGGGGTACGGAAGGCATTGCATTCCTTGTGTTTATATATAGAGAGGGGTGATTTTTTTCGCAAGATACATTGATCATTTTTATTTTTTGGACAAAATATCAACTTCCTGTGATCTTTATCACTCGACCACGGAGGCGGACCAGAGCAGATACATAGAATAATGAGAGCAATTTGTTTGTCTCTAATTAAATGCGGTTTTAAAGTTTTGGATCAGCCCCATTACGAAACCTTACCAGTATAAACCAGTCAATTTGCACAAAGCTTGCATAGAATGACTGTCAAATTGCAGTGGTGAAAATAATTTCGTCGTACGTTACATTTAAATACAGATATTTTGACATTAAAATGTGGACTATAAAAGGACTGCAGTTTGATAGACTAATTAACGAATTGCGTTCATCCATTTCTCATGAAATAACGAAATAAGAGCATGGGAGATATCTGACACGAATATTGGTAAGGTTTCTCTACGGAGTAAGCTTCAACGTACACGTCTTGTCAAGCATATGAACCGGGTACGCTGAATTTCTTTGATTAGTGTATAATAAGACCACAGGCATTGGTTCAGTTCTATATTAATTATTTATATGCATGTTTTATATCCATAACATGTTTTCAAATGTTCTACAAGTATGTCGAGTAAGTTCCCAAAGCGTGACGATCGCGTTGTTGACCTTATTATTATATATGATGCTGTGATGGGGCATTTTCTGAATGGTTGTTTTTTTTTCAAACGAATAACGTATAAATAGTAGAAAAAGCATATTATTGATATAATATTTGCTTATAAAAGACTAATTTAGAACTGAACCAGTGCCTGTGGGTAGGACACTATTCTTGGCTTCGCCGTGACGTCATACTGGCAAGTTAACCAATCGGATTGTTATATCGCGTTCATTTTTCCATTCGATAAAAGATGAAAACTCAGTCCTTACCGTAGACTCACATTCTTGTTTGATTTTATTTCAAACGAAACAAAAGTTTTTAACAACATAGAAATAATTATAAATTCACTCTGTCTTCATTAATTATTATTATTGGATAATGCACAGTGTATATCTATGACATTTCCAAAATGTTAATCATATATATCAGTACCCGGCTATGCGAAGCCGATAATTATTTACTTGCATGTTGATATTAATGTTTAGTGTAGGGGATTTTTTTATTATTATTATTATTTTTATTTTTTTTATTTTTTTATTTTTTATTTATTTTATTTATAGTGTAGGGGATTTAACTTTAAAATACTTTCTCTTTAATGAATTGATGAACGTAGATGATAAGTTATTGCTGCCATTTGAGCAGTAAAGCAAAAATAGAATTGGAAAACTGAAAATAAGCATAGGAGACATGTATTTTGTATCAGTTGTTTATATGTAAACAATTAGTGTCTGATCTATTCATATCCGAATAATTTGTTTGGAGGTCAAAACGGGTTGTTTTCGTTTTGATTAATCGATTTATACAAATGTATGTTAGTGTGTTAGAGTGATTCTGGTCGATAATTTGTTATTTCGTGGCTGTTTGGTAGAATCTGTCTTTGGGATTCACCGAGACGGTGTGTTCGGCAGCCATTTCATTCAGCAACCTCGGACTGGAATACTGATTGTTGATTGGTACTCCACCTTACGTATGCATATTAATTAGCCCGGCATACTTTGGAGATTTTCATTAAGAATGTGAAATTAGTGGAAGCTTTTGAGTGTAAGCTTTATGAAGCAATACTAAGAAGTAAAGAATATTTGACAGTTTGACTTCTTTTGTGTGTCATGAACACTTTGATTTTTTTTAGAAAGGAAGGAAATTGTGTGAGATAGTGTCAGGTACAGCACGGACCTATATAGGTCCGATATAGGTCCGTGGTTACAGTCATTGTGTCAGCAGAAACAATTTCCGAAATCGTATAGAAGTGCTTGTTACAAATAGTGTATTAATTTTTTTTTAATACTGTAACAAGAAATTAGGACTGTAATTAGGTTATAGTCCACTAAAAGCTGTTTGAGTTTAGGACTTCCATAAAGAGACTACACTTATGTTCTTCTTGAAATTAAGTAAACTTCAGTGACCACGCTTAAACACAATACAATATATATTATTGCATTAAGGTGTTGATTCATTAATTTTAAGTCGCATTCAAGAGTACTAAAACAAGAATAGAAATAAATTCGCACGTAATAAGTCTACTGTACGTGAATGTATACTGTTTAATTTCATTCAATAGATTTATGTAACATACATTAGTCTATTAATTGATTTTAATCACAAATCACACGTTGTATCTATATGCGCCCGATCGTGGAAACGCTGTTGGTGTTGTTAGCGTCGTGTCGCGCTATTTTCTATGAAGATTACAGAAGATGACGCCATAATTTGCGTTTTGTCGCTCTTTTTTCTATGACAAAAAATTCAGAAGATGTCACCATTATCTGCGTGTTGCCGCGCTTTTTTCTATGACAAAAAAACAGACGATGACATCATTATTTTGCGTTTTGCCGCGCTATTTTCTATGACAAAAATTACAGAGATGTCATCACTATTTGCGTTTTGCCGCGCGTTTTTCTATGCAGAAAATTACAGAAGATGGCACCATTATTTGTGTTTTGCCGCGCTATTTTCCATGAAGAAAATTACACCATTATTTTGCGTTTTGCCGCGCTTTTTTCTATGAAGAAAATAGAAGATGACACCATTATTTGCGTTTTGTTGTGTTTTTTTCTGTGAAGAAAATGACAGAACATGACATCATTATTTTGCGTTTTGTTGCGCTTTTTTTCTATGAAGAAAATGACAGAAGATGACACCATTATTTGCGTTTTGCCGCGCGTTTTTAAAGAAGAAAATGACAGAATATTGACCCTTATTTTGCGTTTTGCCGCGCTTTTTTTAAAGAAGAAAATGACAGAAGATGACACCATTATTTGCGTTTTATTGTGCTTTTTTCTGTGAAGAAAATGACAGAACATGACATCATTATTTTGCGTTTTGCCGCGCTTTTTTCTATGTATAAAATGACATAAGATGGCACCATTATTTAGCGTTTTGCCGCGCTTTTTTAAAGAAGAAAACGACAGAAGATGACACTATTATTTTGCGTATAGCCGTGCTTTTTTCTATGAAGAAAATGACAGAAGATGCCACCATTATTTTGCGTTTTGCCGTGCGTTTTTCTATGAAGAAAATGACAGAAGATGCCACCATTATTTTGCGTTTTGCCGCAATTTTTTCAATGAAGAAAATGACAGAAGATGACACCATTATTTTGCATTTTGCCGCGCTTTTTTCTATGAAGAAAATGACAGAAGATGACACCATTATTTGCGTTTACCGCGCTATTTTCTAGGAAGAAAATGACAGAAAATGACACCATTATTTGCGTCATGTCGCGCTATTTTCTATGAAGAAAATTACAGAAGATCTAGATTCCACCTTTTTTTGCGTTTTGCCGCAGAAAATTACAGAAGAACTCACCATTGTTTGCGTCGTGGCGCGCTTTTTTCTATGACGAAGATTAAAGAAGATGACACAGATATTTTAGTTGCACCGCAGAAAATTACATAAGAAGACAATGTTATTTGTGTCGTGTCGCGCTATCATCTATAACGAATATTACAGAAGAAATCCAGGAATTTCGGTATTTATAAGACCTTATCAATTTATTTTTGTCAACATAATCGCCATGTGTCTGTGCACGCATACGTGCCTGCGACCGTCCGTCCGGATGAGCTTGTCCGGACTGTAACCTTACATTAAAGAAATGTTTAATTGCCTTGACACAACTGTTCACAACAATGGGACGGCATGTTGCGCACAAAAGACAGGGCCGTAGCCATGTTACTTATATCGCTCACATTAACTGACAGATACTATTAATCCTGATCTCAGAACAGCTGTTTAGTTTTGCAGGTAAAAGAAGTTGTAAGAGAGTAGTTATACTGTCCTATTGTGTACATCATTGATGCGGTCGTGAAGGGTCATTCTCCACAAGAACACGATGTAAACTTCCACAAACGATGTCGAAGTAAGTTATGTATAAAACAAGTTATAAAAAATATTTTTTTCTATATGCGGGTATTTTAGTCATCCCCAGAAATCTCTTCAAATTTATTGGCTTATCGGCGAAACTGTCTCCCTTGAAAGCTGCTTATCGGGTTTGTTAATTAAGCGTTATCGATCTATTTATGTCCATTGCAATATATAAAAGAAATATCTTTAACTCATCAAAAGGCAACAAAATCATTAAGCTTTTAGTAAGTATGAGAGCTACTTGTCGAGAACAGTAAAAGGATATAATGGCATTTGCAAATGTGCGAACATGTATTTAAGTTTGTTGTAGATAGACCGAGATCTCAGGCAAGTACTGGCGAGTTCCTGATCGACGATTTCAAACTGTGGATTCACCGTAATATCGTCACAAGGAAATAACTAAAAATGGTATGTAGGTCTAATTAATACAGTCAATATTTTCTTAGAGCATTATAGGCTGAGCTGGGACAGGACATGATTATCGGCCTGCAAGGATCATTATGAGACGAAGGCTTGAGCCCGAGTGCTGTTATGCGACTGAGGGCCGATTATACGTCCCGGTCCGGCTCAGTCGTGAAATACCATCTATAATACATATCTTTTTAGTAGGTTTATCTGATACGACGGTCAATACAATATGCAATACTTCTTGATGCTAGAAAAAACTAGTAATGCACACATCATGTCCGTTCAGTGATGTTGATTTAAAGTTGATGTTTATCCTCACTACATAGCTATGCCTTGAAGTTTTATCGTCACTCATCATCTTTGTCCTTGTGATGATTACTATTTTACTTTCGATAAACTAGTGTATCTTTAACACTTATTTAATACCTATTTTCTATCCCTTTTTATTATGATCTCTTTTGATAGCGATTCAACTCATTTCTTGGTGGCAGCCATTTTAATCAAGTGACAAGGTCAGAAGTCCGCTAGGTGGTCTTTATAGCGGAATTTTACTGCATCCAGCTCTACAGGATACATGAGACGAGTCCTCAAAGCAAGACCAACTTGCTCTTGTCAGTTTTGTTGTGGCGTCAATATCAGAAGGGCTTTTGCTGAGGTAGATAAAATAAGTATATAAATTTATAGTTTTATTCCTGTGTACGTTTGATTAACCAAGTATTAGAAATAAAGTCGATAATACATGTATTGTAAGGTAAGAATACTGCCAAAAATAGTTGAACATTTTTGCACTACAAAACAGTGTCGGCTAATTGGCTTCCGTCAGGGGATATACAACTTTTAAAAACATTTAATGTAAATGCTTCATTTGAATTTCAGGTACTAAGACGTCTTACATTTACAAATTTGGAAGATCTGCTCACATAATGAATTATAGCAAATTACGAATCGGGTAAATATACTTGTCACGGACAATGTGATTTAGAGCATGTTGCCAACCAACTATTTAACTCGACTTTTCGAAGAAAAGGGGAGCTTTCCCACCCGCCTCGGCGTCGGCATTGGTGTTACACATTGATTAAGCTTTCAGTCAGCTTTGTTTTCAAGTAAAAATGTTTTCAAGTAAATAAAATACAGTAATTAGTCTATCTATAAATATTTTATCTGTCAGAGCATTTTCTGAGTGATCATGGTGCTTAAACTGATGTGTTTTACTGTTTTATCAGTTGAGTCATGTTCCAGATATAAATAATCACCTATTAATACAGTCAAATTTGTGAACAAAACCGCTGACCGGAAGAAACTAAAGCGGTTCTTGTTGACAGGTGATCTTTATTCACAATGTCTCACTATAAATATATATCCCTGCCGGTCTTAATCCACAGGTTGGTCTGAAACTCATGTTTGACAGTATTATGTATGTTCTATGCTCCACATGTACATGTCAACTTTAGCGATATAATATTGTTTTCATGTTCAAGAATTAAATGTTACTGATAAGACCTTGATGTTATCTGTATACATTTTCTGATCTCGGTATTTATTCCTTTTACATTTTTGTAATTGTGTGTTCAAGAGATTTGGATTTCAAATTTACGATTTTGATTAATTTTGAAACTCTTATAAGAATGTGCAAATCAGTTTTCCTTACTCCAGAAAAGAGATTTTCACATACGTTTTGTAATTTGGAAATATGACAAGAAATTGGTAAAACACAAACATCCACTGACGTGAAACTCGATTAGTTTACAGTAACTATTCAGTCTGTATTTTAACTGCGTTGGCTACACCCTGTTGAGTATGCGAATTTGTTGCCGAGTGGCCGTACAACTGTGGGATGATGCCATGTATGAGAGAAACGGGAGTAACAGTAAAGGAGGAACATGCAATAGACTTTAAATGACAATTAGTGATTGTACCAGAGACTTGACGATATCGTCATTATTATTGAATAAGTGAAGATACATATGGACATAACTTATTAAGTCAAACCGGTGTAAAAGACCACCACCAAATAGAAAGGCACCATTCAAATCCAATCACATAACATGCATTAAATTAGAAAGTTTAAATCAAATTAATAATGTTGTATCTTTGATGTGGTAAATGAATACTCGAGATCAAAAATGTATTGAATATGCAAGCATTTTTATGTATAAGACGTAGAGATATGGTGAATGTCCCTTTATCGTTTTGAATATTTAAATTACTGTAGCACTTGCTACCAAGAAATTTGTCATACCGACATAATCGAGAGTTATTTGTATAAAAAGCATCCCAAACCTTGTATTTTGAATAGAAAGAACCTGTAAAATAAAGCAATCATATTACCCAAAAAATAAGATACACTGAATAAGATACGCTTTCTGTCAATACTTTTCGTAAAGAAATGACGTAATTACGACAGAAAGGTTTGCGTCACAACTCGGGTCTATCATTATTCTATCAGTAAACTAATTGTTCTCTGAATGAAGCCAAAGTGATCATGGGACTTCAGAATTATTTAGTTTTTAAGAGCAGGGATATCCTGTTGTGCTAGGAGAAGATATTTTTTTTTCAAATAGTGAAATAAGTACAGCTTGATTGATGAGACGGCGAACTTAACTGAGGATATACAGAACTTTTAAAATCTGGTACTTTTTTCGGATAGGTAAGCATTTTATCTTTGTAAAGTAACATCTTTTCGTGACTTCATAAAAATGGCTCTCAGCCAACTCGCGTACGACCTGATTCCGAATTAGTGGTTTCCTTTATTATATTTTTGCCATTGCCAGTTTGTCAATGTTCGCTTCAATACCGTCTCAGTGATGAGTAATTCCTGTTTTTATGACCATTTGAAGTACTTTGGATTTTATAGTTGTGCACATTTTGTACCGTTGCGCAGTGACGGTATCTGATAATTAGGTACTGGCTTCTATTCCCATGGGAACTATTTTTTTCTTTTTTATAATAATTCAATTTCAATTGAAAAATACATGAAAATTTTGCAAGATTTTTATTTTTGAGTTGAATACGGTAAAACGTTTTCATTTTTTCTCATATTGCAGTTCATATACTACTTATACAAATTCTCGGGACAAATTAAGGTAAATTGTATCCCATACTTTTTGCATTATTGCATATTTTTGTTACCCGTGTTAAAGTTGTAGACTTTTTTATAAATGTTTTGTAATTCTACATTGCCTGCAGTATTTTCTGGAACCTAGTTAAAGAACAAAAATAAGATTTTAATGTACTTGCAAACATACCCTTTTTTAACTTTATAGTGTACTTTAAAATAATGCCAGTATTTCTTAAGTGCGAATGGGGCAACAAAATCGATATAACTTTAAATTAAATGGCAAAATGTCTTCAAAATTTGCACACTAGTCAGGTAACAGAAATAGATTATGAAAATGTTAAATTTATCATGGTTTTAATTAGTGGCCATTAGGTGTATACTATCTTAAATCAATGTTTAGTGATTTCTTCATGGACTTTTGTTGAAATTTTAATTGATTCATGTGGTACATGTATTTATTCATTTATTGACTGATAATGAGGTGAATATCCAAATCTATACACCAGGGGTCCTATTCCAGTAGCATATTAAGTGATTTCTTAAGTATTTTAACTTAAGTCCAAAATTGTTAAGTATTATGATTAGCTCAAAAGTGAATGATTGTGTGTAATTTCTTCACCATTATAGAAAATAGTCATTGAATGTTTAATAAATTTTCAACATGCTGCAATGCACATTCTCCTGTTTGAATTATCTTATAAAGGAAATTGTTAAGTTTAAGGAAAATCTTAAGATCTGACTTAAGATGCTACTGGAATATGACCCCTGATGTATATGATATTTATCAAGATCGAAAGCTGAGGTAAATATCCCATACATAAGGTAAATAGAGTAGGATGTTACCGTTTAGTGGAACAGTGCTATCTTTTTGTAACGCATGAATTGTTGGTCAGACGTTGTTTTGTTACTATCCAATAGTATGTTAACATAGAATAGGACCAAGCAGTTAAGTGAAACGTGGTCAGTTGTAGCGAGCACACGCTCGTGTCACTATACATGTATGTAAGATTTTTGTAATAGTTTCCTATCATCTTAATTTAGCACATTTAAGTATTTTGACGTACTTCAGTGTCTGGGTATACTGGATATGATTTAATGTTGATTATAGACTATTTTACAATCTAGAAAAGTTCCCGTTTCTGTTATGTAATTTTCTTGTTTCATTTAAACACAAATTTTCAAAATAAAGTTTATAGGTACTTTATTGGTAAAAGGGTTTAAGTATTCAACGTTATAGTCTACATTTTGCCAAACAATGTATTGCAGTGTATTGTAAATAAAAAAATAACAAGTGCATTCGGCTAGTGCGAAGTTCCACATGCACGCCACTTAGGAGAGTGCTGAACTTGAGTGGAATATATCTTTTTAGAGTAACTCCACCCCGGGTATTCGACTACTTCGAACGCAGATGGGTACTACTGACGACAGATGTATATACATGAACGTCCCGACATGTAAGCTGGAAAATACCTAATATCTTCTCTTTTTTATTCATTTTCACAATGTTTTCGTTCAATATGAGTTTCAATATATAAGTACTAGCCAATGCTTAATTGCTTAGCTGAAAAATGACCGACGTGTGGTAACGATTGCGGAAATCAGACCAGAAATTGCTATTTTCCGGATTTTAAACAGAATTTTTAGAAATCCAATAATCGAAAGAGTTCAAAACTGCATAAATCGTAAAGCTACACATTTTCTGTAGCAGAAAAACATATTTTCTTTTCGCTATGACTGATACAGCAGCTGCAATTGACACTAAAATAAGCATGGGGTTCTCTTTGAGGGTACTTATGACGACAGATGAAAATATTATAGGGTACGTATGAACGCAGACGGTGGATACGTAAAACGCCATACAAACTGCTGATACGTAAAAGATGAAACATAAGACTTATGATGGTAATACTGTTTATAACTTTAGTTTTTGTTATAAACTGAAAAACTATGTAAGAAAAGTTCAACACAAGTCAAGGCTAAATAGAAAACTTCAGTATCATTATGATTTTTGTAAAATTATCTTTTATTAATGAGGTACCGGACTTTTAACTTTTTGTTACAGAATCATAATACAAATAGAGGCATTAGTCCGCAAAAATATATGTGACTTGCTGCATTTGTATGTATTACCATGAGAAACAAGTATGGCAAGTGTTAAATTGATACGTTTGTCGGTTTTGAAGTTATCAATATTGATAACACGTCTTTGATCAACGCATAAGCTGGGGCGAGTACAACTCTCCTCAGTCTTCGAACAGTCGGGCTAAAAATGTAATTACAACTGTATTTAATATTTTACATGAGCGTTAAATGAACATGTTTGTTCCTGTGGATTATTTGTAGTAACATTGTCTCTTACATGTTTCTACAACTTTCATACGAGTTGTAAATACTCGAATACGTATACGATAGGTAATGAAATTGGTCATTGACTAGTTACTAGTGTATGGGAAAAACATCGATATTTTAAAGACTTCGTTGCAGGAGACTTAGAGACCCCATTATCAATTCATTCTCCAAACTAGAGATTATCTTTCACGAAAAAAAAACAACAAAAAACATGTCTCCTATTATTTCATAGCATTATTCAGTAGAATTGAAAATGCATACCACTAAACTGTAACAATCCGATGATATACACAAGTTCAGGCTTCGCAGCAATCACTTCTGCGTAGTTTTGTAGTTTTCTGACCAGTGATATAGGATTAGTAGCTCAAGCATATTAAAATATGAGACATCAAAAGACATAGTTCCGCAAAATTCATTGACAGAGCCGTAACATGCTGATGAAATGTACAATTACGCTTGACAATTATCACTCATGTGACTTTTGGTAAAATTCAGCTCAAGCGTTTAGAATTAGTATAGTCTATAGACATTATGAAATATGACAAACCAGGGTTGCAACTTCCCTAGGAATCAATGAATCGGAACATGCCGACGACAACTTGTGTTCTATTAGGTTTTGTGGAAATCTGGCCAATGGTCGAGGAGAAGTAGCAAACCATCATTAAATTTGAAGAATCAATGGCCATACAATGTAAACCCCCTGAAAATAACTGAACCGGATGTGCCGGCGATATGCATAACTAAGCTTGGCACTGCTCAATTATCTTAGGTTAAGTGGAAATCTGCCGGATGTTATAGGAGAATTAGCCATAACATCATAAAATTGTATGTATTAGGGCGGTTTTTCCACTGTACATGTATCATTGAACCGGAACATGCCGATAGTATACACAACTACGCTTATGTGAAGTTTGGTGTAAATTCGCCACGTGGTATCACAGGAGCTGCGTGGACATACTAAATGACAAAAACAGTGACAGACATGTATCACTAATAATATGTCTCTCACGGAGGTGGGATACTTAATTATTATCAGTATATACATGCAAGATCCCTCTACATAGACTAAACAACTGCCATACTGAATGTAATTAGTTTAAAACCAATATTTATCCTGATTGGAAAACACCTTTTTACGCTTACAACTTGTTACACATCTGCCGTTATACGTATCGTCATTTCATAATTATCTGCGTTCGTACGTATCTCCTTCTGTCGTCAGACGTATCCGTTTATCTTCACCCACCTCTATAAATTTGCTTATATCAAAACGATACCACTAATTCCAAAGTCTAGGTCTGTTTGTATTGATACCTTATACATTTGTCTGTATACGTGTCTAAGGTCATTGATATATATTGTTATTATAAGCAAATAAATGTCATATTTGGCAACATTACTGTAGTTTTTTCAACATTTCAGGGAAATTCTTTAATTAAAAGGCGTCAGTTTATCATAAAACTTCACACATGCTTAGTTTAAACATATTACTACCTATATCAAGCAAAAGGTCGGAGCATAAAGGAGAAATGATAAAAATATCGGGGTTATTCCAGCGTGCCTGTCATGACGTACATGTATATACATCTGTCGTCAGTAGTACCCATCTGCGTTCGAAGTAGTCGAATACCCGGGGTGAACTCTGTTTTTGCTTGTCGTCGCGTTCTTTCGACGAGGTGGTCAAAAGTATTAGCTTGTATATACAATGCAGTATCGAAGTTGTTTTGTATGTAAACATTTGTTGCATTATTGAAGGTTCTTTAATCTAGATTGTAATCTATTGTGTACTACTAGTATTGAGAAGTGACTGTTACACTGTATGATGTATCCGACTGCACTTGTAATAAATCCATAGCCAGGACCAAACATAGTCTGTTGTTGTGTTTAACAGAAAGGTCATATGATCAGGATATAGGTCAAGGACTGTTGTGTAGGTTCGTGACTTAAAGTGTAAAGAAGACTTTAACGAAATCATCAGACAGTATTTCTATAATGGTGTATTAATGATTGGCAATACTTTATTTGATATTCACCTGCTCAATACAGTCAAGACTTACTATTTTTTTATAGGAATCACGCAGATTGTCCCGTCCATCTGTCCGTCCCATCCCATCTTTTACAAATTCAAGTATTACCCAGAAAACACATGTCAGATCTATACCAAACTTGCTCTGGAGCATCCTTGCATTGTCCCCTTAAAATCCCCTTAAAATCAGGAAATGGTTCATGTCCAGTGCACACAGGCGCCGCTATTAATAAAAATAGAAAAACCTTTTTACATGCCCTTAAAGGTGGACATACCGTATTAAAATCGCACCGTCCGTCTGCCAGGGCTGTTTCGGTAACTGTGTCATGCCTAAAGGGATTTTCAAATCGTATGGCACAAATGTTCAGCACATCAAGACGACGTGCCCGCGTGCCTACCTCAAAACTCAAGGTCACACTTAGATTTAAAGGTCATGGAATTCTGTATATACGCACAAAGTGACTTTGTAATGCATTGAAGGCTTTAAACAACTTGGCACAACTGTTCAGCACATCAAGGAGATGTGTCGCTCCCTACCTCAAAGGTCAAGGTCACACTTTGAGTTTAAAGGTCATGGAATGCTCTATATATGGTAACTCTGTCATACAAGGAAGGATTTTAAAATTACATTTCATCTTCATGTACTCAACACTTGTGCTTTTTACTTTTCCAGCGTCCTTACATTAAAGGTCAAGGTCACCCATAGAGGTCAGACGTTTTAGAATCCTGTATATTTGCACATGTCCAGCACATGGAAATAAAGTGGCAGGCGCAAATACCGGGTCCACACCTTTAAGGTCCAGGTCATAGACTGTGACTTCCGTCTAATGGTATTTGGATACAAATCGTACTGACTTAGGAAAGAACAGAGTTTTCTCAATTTTCAAGCATTTGCTAAAACTCAATGGAGACAAGTCGTACCGAATAAAGAGAACGTGAAACAGAGTTACCTCCCTTCATTCTTTTAACGCAAAAGGTCGAGGGAAAATAAATAAGAAGAAACAGAGTTCCTTTTAACACCTAACGTCATTTGCGAAGAACTGGGCTATTTCTCAGCAACTACAGGCGGGAATTCAACATGGTTAAGTGCCAAGAGGAGATGCACATATTTACAGCGTGTTCCAGTTCGATTATAAGTCCCTAACTGGTAAAATGACCGGTTCGCGGACTATTGAGTTTGAGCTGCTCCGTCCGTCTGCAATTTCGTTTCCGGTATGTATTGCTGAGAAAGTTTCATGCACAAGACAATGTCACACGGGGTCACGCTTAGGGGTCAAACATTCGAACACTACTGCATGCAATTTTGTTTCCGATCTGTATCTTCCACATGCTAGGACTGATTTTGATATAGCTTCACACAATTGTTTCCCATACCCTAAGGATGTGTCACACACAAAAAACCAGTCACCTGTTCCCAAGGTCAAACTTGGGGCTCAAACACTACTGAATGCAAATTCGTTTCCCGTCTGTATCGTCCACATGCATGGACCGATTTTGTTATAACTGCACATCATGGTTCCGAATTGATGATGGTGTGTCATTCATAACACCCAGTAATCTGCACCCAAGTCAAGGTCACACTTAGGACTCAAACTCTTTCGCAAGGTACCATATAACGAAATAATCTCAACCCAGGCAAATTCTACACCATGCAATATACATCAGAATATTATATTAGCTCGCTTGTTGTAATTAAAATTCATGCTGGTAGACGGACCAAGGCCTGATGGTCGTGTAGTCTTTCGGGACAGTCTTTCAAACTGTGTCCTTCCGTCCGTCCATCTGTCCGTTCTTCTGTGTGTGACGCTGTTCCTTCCGGGACCATACTTGTAATATTTCATTGAAACTTGTCAGGATTGTTCATTGTGGCGGGGAAATGCTGCACGCCGAATACAACTACAATTCACTTATTTACAGCAGTTTGTCATATTCAAATTTCAGTTATTTTTGACACTGGGTCATGAATGGTAAAATGCAAGATCACATTGTCAAATTAAATTTATACTAATTTATTCATTCTCGATTGCGAAACAAGTTCTTACAACTTAGATTAATCACTCTCGAGACTCACTCCAGAATCAACATCGAAGAGAGGGAGGAAATGTAGAAGTATCTGTGTCTTACCTAAGGACACTACCGCCTTGGCACTTAGTGGGCTAACGCGCTACCACTCCACAATAGAGCTATAATTTCCAGATGGTTCGGTAAACTGTCCACTTGTTACATATGACCAAACTACGGTTGGAAACGTGCGTTAATCTCATACAACAACAACAACTTTCAAACTTAAAGGAATTGTTTATCATCACAAGTCGTTTGTAGAAAGCCTTTCATGTATAAAGCAGATTAACTGTCCCTTTTTGTCTTGATTAGCTAATATTTCGATGAAGTTTTCAAACATTCATCAAAGCAGTCGCTCCTAAACTTTTAGAAGAGAAAGCACTAACAAGACAAGACAAGACATAAGGCTCTTTTGTTCTGTTCTGGTTACTGTTGTAAATAGTTATTCTATTAAAATCTATGGTAGACCTCAACAAAGGGAAGTCCTACAACTGAATACCCCATGTCATGGGCCATTTTTGCAAGTCCTTCCGTTTCAATATGGTGTTTGTATACCTTTTCCGGAAACTTCAAGCCGTTTCGGAAACAATCTGCTTTTACCGTAAGTGCACAACCACCAACACCGTGATAATGTTCACTCAATGTCCAAGACGTAAAACTGTTCACTCATTTATTTTGTGAAATTCTGTTCAACTACTCATACTCAATTAAAAATTTAAAACGGTACACAAACACTAAATGAGTATGCTAACTCATAAAAAGTACAATCTTAAAATACTTCGGATAGAAATTTGCCTGTGCTAATGTTGAGTTCAAACCGGAAGTGGTTAGTGCATACCGAGCGTGATTTAATTTCGGCTCATGAAACTGACTGACGGTAATGTGTCAGTATGTACTAGCTTATTTGGTCACTAGCTTGTATGGAGTTTTGTACAAAATCAAGGAGATTACCAATAAACGTTTTTGAATAAGCCTTTTTGACATTCGCTCTTACAAACTTGACATAAAACTACAACACATACAGATACTATAGTTTTGCTTTTTATTTGATATTTGTATATCTGTAACATACGTAACAAAACAAATTTCGTAACAAACAAATAAATATAATACATATAGCACAATTTGAAGCACTAATTCACAGTATATTGTCACAAGTCAAAATAATCAGAAATCAATATTCAAACAAGCCAATCTGCTGCGTTGTCGTCTGCTAGTCTTCTGTTTCTCACCAGCTGTCCAAGATTTAGACTTTACCCGGAAGTGACGTAAGTCAGCGGCATGATCCTCGTGTAACATGGGCTTGTAGCTGATTGGGTCACACAAATCCTGAAATGTAGAGAAACGATAATTAGAAGCATATTAAAACGGTATGAAATCGAGAAAATTAAAGTTTGAATAGCATCGATTTAGTTAAAATGTTTTTTTTAAAATACTTTTGTAATATTAAATGGATTTTGATACTTATATTATTTACAGCGTAAATGCACTAAACTGCCCAGCCTTGAGTATTAGCCCAGCTTGAGTATTAGCCTAGCCTTGAGTATTAGCCCAGCCTTGAGTATTAGCCCGGTATCTCTAGCGTAAGAAAGAAAATTCGTAGGACAGACAATAATTGATATAGGAAGAAGTCGTGGTATTTGGTGAAGAAAGATAAGAATGGTATACCAACCTTGTGTACTGTGTAGAAAGCCTTGTATCCCCCATCAAGCAGGTAGATCTCCGGAAAGTTCAGACACGGGTATTTGTGCTTGTTCAATTCACGGTCCTGGCTTCTTAAGAAACGATACCTGGAAACAAGAAAAACAAAAATAATATTTACACAAGTTCAGATGAAAAAGATAATATAGATACAAGATTTATTTCAGAAGTCACAAGGACGCCAATGTCTTACATTGTATTATTTTTCATTATTGAAACTTTTGGTACTAGATGCAAGAAGATATATTAACTTATCAAAACAAAGTTTGTTGTTACATTGTTAATCAAAAGTAATGCTGAGACCGCTATACTTACATTTTTGGACCCCTGTCAGACGAGAATTCACAGTGGAAGATGAGCACCCGCGGTTGTTTCGGTGTCGAATTCTCTTCAAGCAATGCGTTGACGGCATCTTTGGTGTATAGGTTTACGGCTCCCCGGATGTGACCTCCCTCGAACTCATACGGGTAACGACAGTCTACAATGGTTACTTCCCCTAGTTGCTCTGTGTACTGGCTTTCCAAAATGTCTGCCATAGTATCTGGGGAGATGGACTTGAGATCGCTGTGCTTGCCGGGAATTGTAGGCAGGGTGTAGTCCCGGGATCCATCGGCTATGAGGTCACGTAACTCCAAACGCTCTACGGCTTCAATGATGTCACTAGACTCCTGCAATTTAAAGTACAATTTAGTAACATTTATTTTCACATGGCCATATATGTGCATTACAAGATAATATCTTGTACGTTACGGTAACTGACTGTATCATGAAATTAGTCACGTGTCTGGTGTAAATCATGAAGGCATTACAAATGTAGGATATTTGCCTTTTGCATAAAGCATTTACGTTTTAGTCAAGTTGAGATTGAGGGCACATTTCAGTGAAATGTCACGTCCGTAAATATAAATCAATTTCCAGAGATTAGGCAAAGAATAATCTTTTAAGCAAAGCCCATTTTAATGAAACGTTTGCGATGTGTAAAACAGTCCATGAAAATGTTTTTTAAGAATTCATGTGTGTGTGGATATTTTTTGGAAAGATTTTAACTTCTGATGTCAGTCTCGGTTTAGCCTTTAATAAATAAAACCGGTACTTACATCTGATTTATCGCCTTTCTGTTTCTTCGTGACAGGTGATTCTTTCTCTAGATTGTCGTCTGCTAAACGTTTTCCAGAGAATAAGCTTCTTCTCGCGTCAGACGTTTCATGTTTCAGTGACCTGCATGACGGAACTTCAATCTGTAACGGAAATAAAATGACAATGTGATGCTATGTTTAAACTCTGGCCGTTTAGTTCATATAATTTATTTGGGTGATTTCGTGAGTTCTGGTGAGTGATCACTCCACAGTGGTACAGTTACAGACGGACTTCAATGCCGCGATCTCTTGTAATTTGTCGCCTTCTTACAATGTATGTATCTGGGGATTGAGCGAATACAGCAATTTTAAGATTTACATTTTGTTTTGGTAAACATATTTGAACATAATTTCTTGTCATAAACTAAACGTCTTTTTCTAATGTATTGATTACTCTGCAGACTAACCATTTGTTTAGTTGTCAATGACTGAAGCTTTCGTTTTGAACCTATTTATTTTGCATTGACTGTACAAGGCTCAAACTCGATGACTACCTTTTTTGGTTAGAAGATTGTGAATGTCTCGGTCAAATTTGCTGACAGATTTGGAACCCGTGACATCCGAAATTAAACTTTGCAGACGAAACATGTTTCTTACCGAAAGATCTGCTCCACATCCGGTCCCATAATTCACTGTTTCACTGAACTTTGCATACGGCGTTATCACTGCCTCGATCTCGTCCCAGACTGTACCGGAAGTTGCGTGCACCGGAGATTCTGTGTCTTCAAACAAACGAAGTCTGCAATGGGAGAAAATATATATATAAGTATGAGAAATTAACTTCTTAAAATGCTAGAACATTTGTATGTATAGTAGGCAGTAGTGCTATTGCGCAATAAGCCAAAATGTAAATAACACTATACTACAATTATTACAAAGGTTAAAGAAATGAAAAGAATAAGATTTAGCATTTTATTAACTTTGTATTTAGTGATATTTTTTTAAACCGCAAATTTACCTCAACGCCATGATTGTACTGTATTTTATAAGCTGAAGATATGTATAGTTTACAAATCAATATTACTATGATACAATGAAGGGAAGTTGAAATTTATGACAAAATAAAGTTATTTACTTCTTATATACAGTGTAACACAAGAACTATTTCCATACTCGTAATTATGATCTAATAATTAGTTTCCTATGTAGCTTTGAGCTTATTTTCTCATCTCACCAAATCTGAGAGAAAGGTTGTGAAAACATCTTCCGTTTCCCTAATTTCTCGACTTCTTAATTGCAATTAAAGCCGAGGTAATTAGTTCTGTTCACGATTTCGAACTTGTATGACAAGCTGATTTGGTTGGTAGATTTATTGCAGATGGTGTCAATATTTTACCAGATATAAAATAATGATTTGTTTTATTTTCTCATTCCGTGAATTCATCAGTTTTTCAACGTTAAGATAACAATGCTATTATGGAAAATATTGTTAACAAGAGTTCAGTCTGTAAAAAGTTTACAATCTGCTTATTTTATAACGCGTAGAAAATGGCCAAAAATCTGGGAAATTAATACATTACACATTTTTACATTACACACATTTCACACATATCTTTTTATGTAAAATAAGTGTGCAATTATCATTTTGTTGGTTATGTTTATATGTTAAAACTCTTTGAATATGGTTTACATCTTACCTTAACCATTATCTTGATGGAGCAAGTGACTCTGCTTTTATGACCAGTGCAGATCATGATCAGCTTGCACATCGATGCAGTCTGATCATGATCTGCACTGTTCGCTGTTCAGTCAGTAAATTTACATTGTGAAAGCTGACTAGTTAAAGGCAACCCAACTCGTTGATTTTTTTCTCGAAATGTTAAAAATAGGCTAAATGTGTGTAAAATAATAAATAAAAGCATCTTCCAAGAAACACATATCTAGAAATGTTAAAATGTTTCTGCATGAAATGCCAATACAGCGGCCTTTTATAATATCTTCCTAAAAACACTATGAAATGAATGCTGATGACACTGCAACGTGTCTTTTTCACTTAATTTACCGGTTACATCTGCTTTTTTGGCGGAAACTATTATGTTTGGGGAAGACTCTTTCAATTAACGAGTTACTTATAGCTTTTAATGTAGCTAAAATACACCAAGTTAAAGGGTATGCATCTTTAAGAAGTTCAATGATGCAGAGTGCAAAACAGTTTAATCTGTTTTCTAGTAAGTAATAAAGGAATATGGATGGCCGATTTGTTAGTTGAGAAAGTTGTTACAGGGCGCAGACTTGCTAGTGGAGAAACCTGGCTAAAATGCAGTTTTGTTACTAAGACACTTTGAGTATGGAAAGTGACCTCCAATTTCCAGGTCCCTACCCCCATGGCCGGCATAATTGTTCCTGGTTGTTTTTTTAGCCGGGCGAACGAGCACGTCCGTGAGAAAAAAATTCTGTTGTATCAGGGGAGGTAAATCTCGTCATCAGTAGGTAAGAATTACCTCCCATGATAAAGGGGAGGTAAGTCTTGCCATCTTAAAAGAAGCCGAAAAGATGGATGTTTCCTGAAAGACAGGAGATAAATCTTACCCGCTTAAATAAGTCAATAAGAGTAATGTCCCTTGAAAAGGGGGATGCAAATCTTGCCACCTTAGAATGACTCGGTATGAGTGATGTCCCCTGAAACAGGGGAGGAATATATTTCCATCTTAAAATTTGTCGGTAAGAATGATGTTTCCTGAAACAAGGGAGTCAAATCTTACCATCTTAAAATTTGTCGGTAAGAATGATGTTCCCTGAAACAAGGGAGTTAAATCTTACCATCTTAAAATTTGTCGGTAAGAATAATGTTCCTTTGAAACAGGGAAGGTAACTCTTGCCATCTTAAAATCGTCGGTAACAGTACTGTCCTTTGAAAGGGTGAGGAGAATTTGCTAATTCTTGTAAGTCCGTAAGAATAATGTCCCTTGAAAAACGAGAGGTAAATCTTGCCAGGGAGGCTGTTCACTCTTTAAAACGGGTACATCTTAAAAGAAGTCGATTAGAGCAATGTTCTTTGAACACATAGGAGTACGGTAGCATTTTTAGCTCATCTATTCGAAGAATAAGGAGAGCTATCCTAGTCACCCGAGCGTGGGCGTCGGTGTCGGCTCGGCGTAACCCTTATGAAAGTTTGGTAACTCAAATTAAAGTCCATTGACTATGGCTTTGTAACTTTGCCTTGTTCACAATTATGCCCCCAACCTGAAAAAGGGAGGAGGTAACTCTATCAAGCATTTTGACAAAATATGCCCCCTTTTTTCTACTTAGAGTTTACGTTAAAGTTTGCGTACCACCTAAATATTTTCAAGTCTTGACACATGGCTTTGAAACTTTGCCACTCGTTAACCATCAGCCCCCAAACTGTAAAGGAGTGAGGTCACTCTATCAGCTTTTGAAAAAATATGCCCCTTTTTCGACTTAGAATTAGTTAATGTCCCAGGAGGAATATTTTCTATTGAATCATGAGAATAGCGAGCGCCTGTCTTCTGACAGCATTTTTATACACTGCTGTCACCTTGCAATATGCTATAGAAGTCACTATAAATGAGTAAAGTTTCGAACTTGTTGTTACTTATCTGTCTCATACCGTAGAACTGAAAGAGATTATCAAGTATATATGTAGCATTTCTAAATAACTTTTTTGGCATTAGCTCTGAATTTATTTTCATGTGAAGGAGTTTTGTCATCTGTAACAACATCTAGTGGCACGAACATTTTGCAGACCAGTTCACTTTTGTTGCGACCATGTATCTGACAGAAAGTTTCAATACCCACAATGAGACTGGATTAACAAACCACTATCATAAAACTGATGGCATTTACATTTTTTTCTATCATGATGACATAAAACAAGAAATAATAATTTTAATGTTCTGCGTTTTATTTTAATCTTTCTTTAACAATATACATATAACTTTCATAACAAAATAAACTATGTTTATTCTAATCTTTCTTTAACAATATACATATAACATTCATAACAAAATAAACTCGGTATCAAACAAATGCATAAGACATAAATTTAGCACATTTTAAAGCACTTTTTAGTATTTTATCACACGTTCTTAAAAGTCAATATTCAAACAAGCCAGTCTACTGCCATGTCGTCTGCTAGTCTTCTGTTTCTCACCAGCTGTCCAAGATTTAGACTTTACCCGGAAGTGACGTAGGTCGGCAGCATGATCCTCGTGTAACATGGGCTTGTAGCTGATTGGGTCACACAGATCCTGAAATGTAGAGAAGCGATAATAAGAAGCATGTTAAAACGGTATGAAATCGTGAAAATCGTTTTGAGTAGCATCGATACAGTTACAAATACCTCTGTAGTATTAAATGGCTGTAAAATGATGAACAGTAAATTCAAGTTTTGATATCTATATTGTTTACAGCATCATGTACAAGGGAGCGTAGTCTTTTCTAGTTGAGGAAAGAAAATTCGGACGACTTATGGAGAAAAGCCGCAGTATTTTTGTGAAGAAAGATTAGAAATGTATATACCAACCTTGTGCACTGTGTAGAAAGCCTTATATCCACCGTCAAGCAGGTAGATCTCCGGAAAGTTCAGACACGGATATCTGTGTTTATTCAACTCACGGTCCTGGCTTCTTAAGAAACGATACCTAGAAACAAGAAAAAAAAAATATTTACAAGTTCAATTTCTTGACGATGAAAAAGATAATATAGATTCAAGGTTTATGTCATAAGTCAGCTGAACGGGACATGAATATCTTACATTGTATTATTTTTCATCATTGAAACTTTCGGTCCTAGATGCAAGAAGATATATTAACTAATCAAAACAAAGTTTGTTATTACATTGTTAATCACTAGTAATGCTAAGACCGCTATACTTACATTTTTGGACCCCTCTCAGAAGAGAATTCACAGTGGAAGATGAGCACCCGCCGTTGTTTCGGTGTCGAATTCTCTTCAAGCAATGCATTGACGAAATCTTTGGTGTATAGGTTTACGGCTCCCCGGATGTGACCTCCCTCGAACTCATACGGGTAACGACAGTCTACAATGGTTACTTCCCCTAGTTGCTCTGTGTATCGGCCTTGTAAAATGTCTGCCATGGTATCTGGGGAGATGGACTTGAGATCGCTGTGCTTGCCGGGAATTGTAGGCAGTGTGTAGTTCCGGGACCCATCGGCTATGAGATCACGTGACTCTAAACGCTCTACGGCTTCGATGATGTCACAAGACTCCTGCAATTTTAAAGTACAATTCAATTACATTTATTTTCACATTGTCATATGTGCATTACAAGATATTTTAGGTTACTGACTGTATCATGAAATTAGTCACGTGTCTTGCGTAAATCATGGCATTACAAATGTAGAATATTTATTATTTGCATAAAGCATTTACGTTTTAGTCAAGATGTTAAGATTGCGGGCACATTTCAGTGAAAATTTACATCCGTAAAGATAAATCAATTTCCAGAGATTAGGCAAAGAATAATCTTTCAAGCAAAGCCCAGTTCAATCAAACGTTGGCTATGTGTAAAACAGTCTATGAAAATGTTGTTTAAGAATTCATGTGTGTTGAAAATTATTTGAAAAGATTCTAACGTCTGATGCCAGCCTTTGTTTAGCCTTTAATAAATAAAACCGGTACTTACATCTGATTTATCGCCTTTCTGTTTCTTTGTGACAGGTGATTCTTTCTCTAGATTGTCGTCTGCTAAACGTTTTCCAGAGAATAAGCTTCTTCTCGCGTCAGACGTTTCATGCTTCAGTGATCTGCGTGACGGAACTTCAATCTGTAACAGAAATAAAACGACAATGTTTTGTTATGCTTAACTCTGGCCGTTTAGTTCATATAATTTATTTGACTGATTTCATGAGTTCTGGTGAGTAATCGCTCCACAGTGATACAGACGGAGTCCAATGCCGCGATCTCTTGTAATTATTTCTAATGTATTGGTTACTCTGCAGACTTACCATTTTTTGTTGGTATCGACTGAAGCTTTAGTTTTAAACCTTTTCATTTTACATTGACTGTACTAGGCTCGATTTAATGTTGCACCCGTTCCCCTTGGGAATCAAGCCAGTACCGAAAGAAGTTTGTGAAGGTCTCGGTCAAATTTTCTGACGGTATTTGAAACCCGTGATATCTGAAATTTAATTTTTCAGAAGAACATTTTCTTACCGAAAAATCTGCTTCACATCCGTTCCCAGAATCCACTGTTTTGCTGAACTTTGCATACGGCGTTATCACTGCCTCGATCTCGTCCCAGACTGTACCGGAAGTTGCGTGTACCGGAGAATCTGTGTCTTCAAACAAACGAAGTCTGAAATGGGAGAAAGATATACATACAGACATAAGAATGAGAAATGAACTTCTTAAAATTATGATACATTTATTTATGTCAGTTTGTATTTTTACGCAATAAACCAGAATAATGACACTATTATGTAATAATATGAAAAAGGATTTTATTTACTAAATAAAATTGATAATTGTTAAAACCACAAATTTACCTCAACGCCATGTTTATTCTGTATTTTATAAGCTGAAGATGTGTTTATTGTACAAATAAATATTTTACTATGATACAATGAAGGGAAGTTGAAATTTATGACAAAATAAAATTATTGACTTCTTATATACGCTGTAACACAAGAAGTATTTCCATACTCGTAATTATGATCTAATAATTAGTTTCCTATATAGCTTTGAGCTTATTTTCTCATCTCACCAGTTTTAGGGTCTGCTTGTGAAAAACATCTTCCGTTTCCCTAATTTCTCGACTTCTTAATTGCAACTAACACCGAGGTAATTAGTTATGTTCACGATTTCGAGCTTGTATGACAAGCCGATTTAGTTGGTAGATTTATTGCAGATGGTGTCAATATTTTATCAAATTCCAATTACGGGATATAAAATAATGATTTGTTTTATTTTCTCATTCCGTGATTTCATTTTTTGCAACCTTGCATAGCTGACACTGTCGATATGGAAAATATTGTTAACAAGTGTTCAGTTTGTAAATTGTTTATTGGGTAAGCTATATCACGATTTTCTTGTTTTTAACGCATACAATGGACAGGATCTCGGAATTTTGCTAAACATAATTATACTCTATGAGTTCCTTTTTAATTTTCTTGATAATATGTTCTTAATCATTTCGATTAGTTTACTAATTTGTCCAAATAAAGATCGATACCAGATTGATTACCGGATTCAAAGTCGTGTGGATTAACAGAATAAGCTTTACTCCTAAAGTTTTTGCTTAATAAATGTTCATTTTGAGAATTTCGTTTATGTTTCAACATTGGTACTTTTAGAACAATTGTCATAAACTCGACTTCCTAGTTGAAACGTCAGCCCAATATTATCATGTAACTTCGCATTGAATCTCATCTTGCATGCATGCTCTACCTTTTCATGCTATTTTTACGTACACACACACTATACATGTATCTATGTCGTCACTGTCAAATTATCTTAAATGAGCAGTACGCGATATATTTTTGTACGCTGCATACGTGTCTATTATTTACAGTTATATTTATCTATGACGTCACTGTCAAATTATCTTATATGAGCAGTGCGAGATATATTTTTGTACACTGAATACGTGTCTATTATTTACAATTATATCTATCTATGACGTCACTGTCAAATTATCTTAAATGAGCAGTACGCGATATATTTTTGTACACTGCATACGTGTCTATTATTTACAATTATATTTATCTATGACGTCACTGTCAAATTATCTTAAATGAGCAGTACGCGATATTTATTTTATGTTTTCCAGTGAATTATAGAGTTTTCTCAGTGAAATAAAAGTGATAATCCACAGTTTTGAAACAGTGGATTACCATTTTTATTTTCCCCCTGTTTTGCACCCCTTAACCCGATTTACGTCAAAAGAAATGCTGAAAACCATGCAGACGATGACGTCGTTTAAAGACGTCTTTGCCTATGTTTCTGATGACTTTCCGCGATTTACGATATTTTGTAGAAAAACTCAAAAGGGTTTACCATAAAAACGAAAAAATCATTTTATCGGTGTCTCTCCCCCCCCCCCCCCCCCCACCCCCCCACCCCTCCCCCCCCCCCCCCGGGGGTTCATTTACCCAAAAACCCCAACCCCCCCCCCCCCCCCCCCCCTGAAAATATCATTTTGGTGCCCACTCGGTGAAATTATACGACACACCAACACCTATATTTTTGTACACTGCATACGTTTCTATTCATTTGAATATTAAAGGGACCGTTCTTACACGTATATTACTTGAAATCATATTTATTTACACTGAACTACGGGCGCCAGTTGCCTCATGCATGGACTTGTAACCTGTAATCACGTCTGAGAAATTGATCAAGGTCAAAGGGCGTTTGCTTGGACTACATTATGTTATAAACTATAATATTAACACATATAAACTATAATACGTCACAGCGAAAAAAATGAAAGAAAAAAGGGAACTACTATACGTTTTTCTCCATTAGCAATATGAGAAAGTGAAGGTAATGCTTTCTAAATAAGCAAAGTGCTTTCAACTCGATCCTTGAACTTACATTTATCATAATACATGTATGTTATTGTACGCAAATTCATATGAATAAATATTGGTTAAATCAAACGTAACTGTGCAAAAGAGGGCAATCAATGAACAAACAGTTTTTACTGTTACAGGGGTCTTTGAATGCATTGTGATGAAAGTAGATAATTTATTATTTATAAATATTGGTTAAAACAAACATAACTATTGATGTGCAAGAATCAATGTGCAAACTGTTTTATTGTTACAGGGGGTCTATTAGTATATTTGAGATGAAATGCCGAGAATTTATTGTGTAGGTCCTCTACATTAGATCCTTTTATGTTCTAACATCGTTGGTGTACCGTGCAATCTGATTCAGTGCTTCTAAGTATGTCGGTACCCTGCACTCAGTATTCAGTTGATTACATCGATTGTCAGATTGAATGGCATCAATTTCAGGGGACAGGTACGGTGAAGTTTAAATTGATTTATTGAACACAATATTTAGACACATCTCGTGGGACAAATTCATTAAATATAAATCCATATCATATTTGAGTGAGCATAGATAGGGGAGTTTTAAAGCCCGTCATTACGGATCATAGTTCTAATATTTGTCTTCAATGTGACATGACTAAAGTTTAATGATGAATGGACCGACTAATTATCCAGTGAGCAATACAGTAAGAATAAATATATGTGGAACAGTATTTCAGTGTTCCCCTGAAACACTTGGCGCGTTTAAAGAATCCAAGTTAGCAAATTTAAATGCTTTTGGGAGTTACGACTCGGGCCAAAATGAATATTTCTTTGACAGGAATCCATTCATGTTTAATTGTATCCTCGACGCATGTAGAAAAGGCGCGATCCATTTACCAAAGGATATGTGCGGTACTAGTTTTAGCGAGGAGTTGAAATTCTGGGGTTTGTCTCCTAGTCACGTAGCCCCGTGTTGCTGGGAGGCCTTATATGGGAACGAGGACGACAACTCAAGGATGCAAGAATTGACGGAATATTTACGCTCTAGTACGAATCTCTTCCTACAGAAGCAGGACTTACCATCATGGAGGAGGAATCTTTGGCTCTTCCTGGATGAACCTTCGTCGTCGTTAGCGTCCATGGTAGGTGAATGTCTAGAACAATACATGTATTAGTAAGAGTAAACAATCTGTAATAAGAATGCAATTGTTTAAAAGTGAGACATCTGGTGATTTCTTCATATACGGGGTTATCCCATGATTTGGTGTTCAATCTTGTTCCTGGATGAAATAGAAACGTTCAGAATAATTATGTTACTTAAGCTAAAGAAGACGCACTAAAATATGCTAGTACATTGTATAATTGCATTTCTTGTGTTGTTTTTTTACGTTAAACAAAATGGTACGTCTCCAAGTGATGTCATGTCATTCTTTACGTCATCTCATCTCCAACACTGAAACGTATGTCCCATGTTCGTTATCCAATTTTCCCGCATACATGCGCTTAGACATTTGAATAAAAACAGTTTACTTTAGGAATTGTTGTGCAATTTCAATTTTTAACACTGAACCGACGAAGACTGCAACAGTTAGTTGAGGTGAACCAAGATGTTTCTGGTACGCTCTAATTATAGCATGCTTATATCTTTTGTTTCAAATATAATATAATATATACTAAAGAAATCATGCTGGGAATGAAGCGAAAATTTAGATTTAAAATTTAGATTTTATTCAATAAGTCAAGACCCAAAGCACTGCGACGTTTCGGATTGTATTCAGAAAGAATTCCAATGGACACGTTTATGTCAACCGCTGTTTAGTTTTATTTCTAATGTAACTGTATCTCTTTTTACAGATCTGGGGTTGCTTCATTACCATATTGACGATCACGGCATGTCTTATGATGGCTCTTGGAACACTACCAAAACTCACAGTGAATTTCTCAGAGTCCGAGAAACCCGTGGTTTATGCCTTAGCTGATATCATGGGCTTGTCCAACCAAACTGCGACCATGGTTGTTTCAATGAAACCACACCCATACCTGCATTATACGGAGGCAGCGTGCCACTTTGTGCTGACGTTGGAATTCATGTGTGCATTTCTGATATGTCCACTTAAAAAGATCTTTGCTTCAAGTTATAAACGACTATTAGTACTCCTGGGATACTTATGTTTCTGGATTTCTTTCATAATGGAAGAAAATTTCGATAAATTGTCAACGGAATCAAGAATCAGAGCCTACCTAGCGATGAAGGTTTTGTCGGTTTTGCAAGTAATTCGGTTGTTTTACCTTACAAAACGTATTCCTGCTTTTAACGTTATGTACTTAACTTTCATTTCATGTACACAGGAACTGAAAGTGATGCTATTCTTACTCGGGATATTAATGTTCATATTTGGTTTTGTAATGTTTATCGCAGAACTATTACAAGGAGCTACATTTGAAAATGCCTTTCAAGCAATGTACTGGGCTTTGATTACATTGACGACCGTTGGATACGGCGACTTTACTCCTAGTGGCCCTATAGGACACGTGGTCGCCGGCGCATGCGCAATATGTGGTATTCTGGTTCTTGCTCTCCCTGTTTGTGTTATCGCTTCGTCGTTTTCAAAATTTTACAACTATCAGGCGTATGCTGAAAAACACATCCGTCGCTACGGAAAAGTATCTGCGGATGAAACTTCAAAATGAACCTGTTGAAAAGGAAATAAATGACACCATTTTCTCTGTTATAAATGGAGACGTATCATTAAATTTTGTTTAACTTTTATTTATGACTTACTACACGTGTAACAATAAAAAAACAAAACATCAAAGTGTTCACTATGCACTCCGCTGGTACAATAAAAGAGTAAAACTGATGTGAGTTGGGGGGGGGGGGGCGGCATGGGCATGCTGTGTGGTAAGAGCGTCGGACTCTTAACACAAAAGTCATGTGCTCGAATCCCGTCATCGTAATTTGACAAGGACTGCAACAATCCCTCCTTTTGACGTGACTATTATACTGGTCAACACCACAGAAAGCAGTCATTAAGAATATTTGCAAGCACTTAAGTTTATTCAGCCGATGAGAGACAATTTTGAAACTATTACTATAATAAGTATGAAGTCAACATAGTATTGTATTACAAAAGCAGCCACTTAGGATCATTATACAGTTGTTTAGGCGATTTCTGCATAATGACCAACAGCTAAAAGCGCTTACGTCTACATAAACAATTCAAATTCATTTACATTCCCATACAGATAATGAGTTTCCAATGGTTGTAATAATTGCTAAATATTCACATGCGTGGCATCGGTATAATGTTTAACAAGCGCCTGTCCTTTGGGTGATCTTCCGTTAATGGAGTATCACAATAGCTCACCGATTTTTCAAATAATTTCCGTCTGTAGTTCCTAATGATTTCCTCTTTCATTATTCCAACTTTTGTAGCGTGACGACCTTAAACTTTTGTACAAATGTTTTTTTAAGTAAATAGGATAAATATCGCTTTATCTGTCGCTTCATTTCAGGCACTGATCGAATTTCATTTTTATTCAACGCCAAGGGAAATCTGGTATGAATACGAAACGCTAGGCGTTTTAAAACAATATTAAGCTTGTCAGTTTGTCTGTAGCGGCATTTATACGCTATTGGTCCCTAAAACGAAAAGAAAACCTTGGAAAAGGATCAAAAAGAGTGTACATAAAAATATTGTGATCCTTTTTTGAATATTACACACTGCAAGGCTGTAACCGTCACCATGGTCAATTGTTTGGAGTCCTCGACTTGAAATCACTGTAACCTCTCATTGGTTGAGGGTCATGTGTTCGAGCACTGCTACCGACCATGTCTCTATATGTCAGGAAGTTGGCAGTTTCTTACAGAGGAGTAGTATAAGGGCCTCTTTGGCGCCACGAACTGCGCATGCGCGGCGGCCATTTTGAATGACGTCACAGCGCGGCGGCCATGTTGAATGACATCACCGCAGGTGTGCGGCGTCCATTTTGAATTTATTTGTAGAATAACGCCAGAAGTTTTTTTTAAAAGACATTAGAGTTTTATTTTTAGAATGACTTTATGTCTATGTTAAAAAATAGTTCCCGGAAGTATACGGAGCTGACTTGTATACTGATCTAGGGCGTGGTCGCGCCATTGAGGGTCAGGTGCTCAGCCCTAGACGGGGAGAATACGTGATGTATTAAACAAAATATACAGTCAAAATCAGAGTAAATAATACATTGATATAACTAATGATATAGATTTTTAATTAAGGATAAAAAATACTTTGGTAATAATCAATTTTAAGTACGAAACTAACCCCTTTTGGATATCCTATGAAATAAGAAATAAATACCTGTTTTCTTTTTGCTGTCAAGCGACAAAATGACTTCAGCGATTAACGTTATTGTTCTAAATGCGCATGAGTTAATCTATGTTTAGAATGAGATCATTGTCTATTTTGGGCTACGGATTTCACCATAAGTGAAGGCATTGCATCATTCCACCGGTTAAATAGTGTTTTCACGATGTTTCACAAATTTTGACTCAATAACACTCCTTAAAGCCTTTCATTTGATATCAAACACAACTTTTTGTGGTCAAAAATAAGAACAAAACCTCCATTTTTACGCAAGATTGACTACACTTCCGGTCCGAGTGTCATTGTAAAAAGGACATGTTCAGAGCTTTCATTTGATACCAAGATCATTTAAATCTGTTCATAAATAAGGAAGATATAGTAGTTTCAAAATTTTAGTCGTCAAATTCAAATTTAGCGCCAAAAGGTGACGTCACAACTATCTTTTAACGCCGATATCTTCGTCAAAAACCATCAAAGACCTGTAAAAGTAGACATTATCTGAATGTGATCGACGAGATCTTTCCACAGGTACCTATTTTACATGCTTAAAAGGGAGTTTTGAAAAAAGTTTAAAAATCGCTGTTACGTCATACCTCGAGAACGGCTAAAAATTGAAAAGAGAATGGGTGACGCAAATGAAAGCTTTTTATGGATTCTATCACATGACATTACTATCTCAATATTGATGAATAGAAACTGTGGCACGAAAAGGGAAAACCTTTTGTCATATTAAGTCTACTGTTACTTATCAAAACTGCTTCGAGATTTCTTAAAATGGTCAAAATAGACTTTCCAGAACCTATCTTCACTTTAGACAGTATTCTTAAGGCCTACAAAAGTTTTATAACGCAAAATACTCGTTTCTATAAGTTTCGCCTTTATCACGTTATTTCTCTATAAAATTGTCAAAATTGAATAACTTTAATCCGTTACCATGACATGTTTAATCCGTTACCATGACATGTTTAATCCACAGTATTCACGATGAAAAGAAGTATTTGCTAGTCACTGTGGTCACTTTAATAGGGATTAACATTGACATTTCAATAGGCCATTGTCAATGTATCCGCTCTTAAATAAACAAACGCTAGACCTTGTGTCTACTTTAAGGGGATTAGCATTGACAGTTCAATAGGCCATTGTTAATACACCTGGTCTCGAGTCAAAATTTGTGAAACATCGTGAAAACACTATTTAACCGGTGGAATGATGCAATGCCTTCACTTATGGTGAAATCCGTAGCCCAAAATAGACAATGATCTCATTCTAAACATAGATTAACTCATGCGCATTTAGAACAATAACGTTAATCGCTGAAGTCATTTTGTCGCTTGACAGCAAAAAGAAAACAGGTATTTATTTCTTATTTCATAGGATATCCAAAATTAGTTTTCGTACTTAAAATTTGATTATTAACCAAAGTATTTTTTTATCCTTAATTAAAAATCTATATCATTAGTTATATCAATGTATTATTTACTCTGATTTTGACTGTATATTTTGTTTAATACATCACGTATTCTCCCCGTCAGGGCGAGCACCTGACCCTCAATGTGCGCGACCACGCCCTAGACGAGACAAGTCAGCTCCGTAACTCCGGGAACTATTTTTTAACATAGTACATAAAGTCATTCTAAAAAATAAAACTCTAATGTCTTTTTAAAAATAAACTTCTGGCGTTATTCTACAAATAAATTCAAAATGGACGCCGCACACCTGCGGTGATGTCATTCAACATGGCCGCCGCGCTGTGACGTCATTCAAAATGGCCGCCCGCGCCGCGGGCCCAAACAGAGGATAGGGTTCTAGAACTGGTCCTTCCCAGGAACGGTGATTAGAAAAAACCGACCACCTGTATATAAACAAATACAAAGCTATGTTTTATTTTATTAGCAAGCTAACACCTCGGTGATAGTTATTCTGCAATTCTCTTCCGGTCTTTTAAAATGTAATTCGTAAACAAACACTTACAAATCCATTAGAAAGTTCTCGTAATGTTTTCTATTTCCATATTCATAAATTGTCAGTTTAGAACACCAATAAGTAATTAAATTTATGACCGTCTAGCCAGCATACACTGTTTACTCATATGGTTAAACTGTTGTATAATATATGCGGAAAGGAAAGCAGTTGTTTTCCTGTCTCGTAAGTGATTAATGCCATTTCCTGCGTGAATGTCTTTCAGCTGGTTCTATACCATAGCTGGTTACGTGACCAGATTTGCCTTTGTCACACTGTAGCTGCTTGGAAATATTTAAACAGAGACTATATAACAGACTGTGGCTTATTTTTTATTTTCGAATAGCCGCTTGCTGATGTTGTTGTAAAATTCAAACCAACGCAATTACAGAATTTGAAAATTGAAATTCGAAACTACTACTGCTTGAAAATTTTGATAACGTCAGTTGTAACATTCGTGTGTAAATCCACGGGTGTGACACTAAATTCAACGTTACTTTATAGTCTTGTACATACATAACATGACGATGGAAAATTTGTTTGTTTTCGACAATGAAAATATTATTCGAATAAACGATCTGCGGAACTGTTTTCGAATGCCATCGAGAAACATTGCAAACTTTTAAAGAATCAAAGTTAGCAAAACTAAGTAAACTGACGCATCACTATGACCCCTTTCGAAAGGAATATTTCTTTGACAGAAATCCACTTATGTTTAATGCTATTCTAGATGCGTGCCGTAAAGGAAAAATTCATGTACAAAAGGACATATGTGGGACAAGTTTCAGTGAGGAACTGAAGTTCTGGGATATATCTCCAAGTCACGTGGCGCCGTGCTGTTGGGAAGCTATGTACAGAAATGAACATGATGCTTCGAAAATACGTAAAGTGGCGAAATACTTATGTCAGTATATCAACGGTGACAATGACGATATACATGATGTTGCGCCATGGCGAAAGACGATTTGGTTGTTTCTTGACGAACCGTCGTCGTCTGCTAACGCAATGGTAGGTACAAACTCTTAATCGTATCTAATTTAGCTAACAAAAGTTTTGATAAGTGTGCAAGTAAGGTTAAACTCCGGATGTTTTAACTACACAGATGTTGATATCATTTTTCCTACCTTTTATATCATTGGCATTTCAAGCGAGTCAGCAGTTTTTGCAACAAGTCACATGTTAAGATTCCATCCGCCTACAGTGCAAGGATGAAGGTAAGATATTAATAACAAACTTACAGGCATCTACTATACCTCGTTATTGAACAAAGCTGATGTAAAATTGAAGTTTTGCCTTTTAAAAGCAATCAACTTCTTTGTCTTGTAAATGTTATATTCTCTGTACAATATGTAGCAAAAACATTATTATTATACGTAATCTAAATATTAAAGAGATAACGGATATCTTAAAATCAGCGTCGATCACAATATGTTATTTGACATATCCTAACATTACTACTAGATACTTTATGTTGATTTGCAGTTTGTCCTACTTTCTGATCGAATCCAATGCTCCTATTTCATTTTATAAAACAAGTTGTAGTTTCCATATTGAATCAGGATCACCAATTTGAAATTTTTTTTTCCAGTAAGTGGGACTGTAACAAAACAAAGCTAAGCTCCGCCCCAAATCTCTATATATTTCAAAAAAATAGTGTCTGTATAGATTGGACAAACTGTATGACGGTTATAGGTCCATATTACAGGCATAAACAAACGCACGCCCCCTCGCAATAAATTTGCTTATTCCTGTAATATAGACCTATGACTTATGCACATTTGCAAGCAATAACTGTTTCTTATAAATATTTCATTTCTGCAAATTAAGTTTATGAATAGTTCTATTCTTTGCTATTGCTCTGTAAAAATAGATTAACATACTTCCTTATCAGTGTTCGCTATGGTTCTGAAATGCTTGTGTTTCCATTAGAGTTGTAACCGAATTTAATGAATAAATAAATAAAAAATACAGAAAGAAACAAAAGAAAGAAGGAAAGACAGAAAACACACTGTGCCATTATAAAGGCATATACTAATTTAAGACAAAATGCTCCCTGAAGGCAAAACATGTAGTTGCCGCGCTGTTTGTTCTTCAGTCCGCCCATCCATCAATTAACATGTATTTTTCAGTATGCACAGTACCAGTTCATATTCATGAGGGGTTTGAGTGAATTCATTCTGCTGCTGTCGAAGTTACCGATATGGCGACATCTGGTGTAATAACGAAAAGGAATGTTTTTGACATTATGACGTCATCTGTGCCTAGTTTTGGCATGCGTTTAACGGAACGTAGCAATACCATGGTTATGTTCGTATTTCGCTTATGGGTTAAACACTGTTGGTAAATAGCACTGAATACATCAGTCACCCTTATCTATCATAAACCTAAATGATACAAATGCATATGCATATATTAATAGACGCATGTGGCATCTTAGCCACAGGTGCGGTGTAGCGTAACTGGGATCCAAACACTGCATTTTGGTAAAAAATAACCTTATGGCTACATATGTTATTGACATATAGTCAGAAGGCTATTTTCAACCAAGGTGCAAAGTTTGGATCCCAGCTAAGCTACACCGCATCTGTGATCTTAGCTATAAGAAATACACATATATATGTGTAGTTCCGTCCTAATTGTAGATTGCTGTTCATTTCTAAGAAACGTGTGACCATTTCTACAGAAGTAAGCAAAATAATGTGGGAAGAAACATCAAATATCATATGCACAGACGGACACTTAACAATGTTAGATGGAATTTCAAAAGGCACGGTGTATTTTTAACTTCAGAATTGTAATTATTTGTATTAATTTTGTAATTTGAATTTCATTTTTTCAGGTTTGGGGGAGTTTTATATCCTTGCTGATAGTCATGTCAACAATTACAGAGGCTTTGGCGACCTTACCTGCCTTCACTGTGAACCTCACCGAGTCCGAGAAGACCGTACTAGTGAAGATAGGCACGTTACTGGGTCTAGATAACGGTACACATACGACACTGGAAGCTCTGAAGCCACACAAGTATTTGCTGTACACTGACGCGTGCTGCCACCTGGTGCTGACACTCGACTTTCTGTTTGCATTTATCGTCTGCCCGAGGAAAAAGATGTACATGTTTAGTTACATAAGAATCATCGTGTTGCTAGGATACATGTCCTTTTGGATTTCCTTCATGATGGAAATATATTTTGAAGCCCTTACCACAGTTGCAAGCATCAGGACCTATATGACATTTAAGTACTTGTCCGTCTTGCAGCTGGCTCGTCTGCTTTTCCTTGTTAAACGAATACCAGCTTTCAATATCATGGGCTACACGTTCGAATCTTCATTACAAGAGCTGAAGGTTCTAATTTTTATGCTTGGGATATTGATGTTTATTTTTGGGTTTATCATGTTTTTTGCAGAAATGTTTCATAATTCTAAGATGGACAACGTTTTTGTCGCAATGTACTGGGCTTTAATTACATTAACGACTGTTGGTTATGGTGATTACTATCCGGACACTGCGGCTGGTCACGTGATTGCTGGTACATGCGCAGTATGCGGTGTCCTAGTTCTTGCACTTCCGATTGGCGTTATTGCATCCTCATTCTATACTTTCTGCAACTATCAGCAATATGCTGAAACTCATATAAAACGATATGGGAATAATTCCATCACAGACGACACGAATTTAACATAGACTGCGTAGGTCTGTATACGTCACGCGACAACTCTACGGACTTCATTATATACAGTCCTCAATCCTGACCGCCACGGTTTTTCCTTTGTGACTCGAGTGCAACACCTTGGGATCAGCTTGCACATCTAAGTCGTCTGCCCAGTAATCATGAGCGGCATCGTTCGATGTGCAGTCATTTTCTCTTATCCTGCTAAATGTCTGAAATGGACTTGTCCGCCTTTCAATTTAAATGTTCGAAACGGTGCCCATTGTAAATTTACTGACCGGGTAGCGCAAGTGCAGATCATGATCAGATTGCATAGGTTATGAATGCGGATCATGAAATACACTGGTCGCAAAGACAATGCATTTTCCGTCAGCAAAAAAAGGTTAAATTGTAAAATGGAGTTTAGAAATCTAGCTCGGTTAGTGTAGCGAATAATAGATCGATCTGAAATATAACTTTATTCGTACAAGACACCAAGTACTATGTCACACAAAAATCTCAATGTATATAACAAAATACATGTGGTCTTAAGGGATATGTAGAGATAATAGATATTGAATTAAAGTTTGCTAGAGAAAAATCAACTACATCTATCTCTTACGGTTGAGTCTTCTAATGTACATACAAATGTATGTAATATGAATTTATTGAATGTTACACGTCATAATTTTGTATTCATTTACTGAATTAATGAGTTCACGTTTATATGTCGTGGTTGAAGTGCTCATATATTAACCCTTCTGAATTTTGTAATGTAAGTTGTCAGTACGAAGTTTTAAAGGAATAAATTGCTTAAGTAAAAGTGGAATATCTCGTTATGAATGAGTTACATTAAATAATATCTTAGAGGCTATCTAACGCTTTCAGATTAAATCAGGAGACAATGCAAGTTCTGATCATTGCATTAAGACCTTAATGAGTTGAAACAGTATTGTAATGAAATATCGTGTACAGAAAACAATTGAAGTACGACAATCATTTAAGATACAGTCTTGGGTCAAAAGTGTTTCCACAACGTCAAAAACTTTTTATTTTGTAAAGAAATGTCATTAATTAATTCCAAATGTTGTCATTATAAAAATTTAAAAATAAATTAAAATGTTATCAAAATGTCTTTTCTTTTTTTCCGAATAGTTTAATGTGTTAAATTTTAAAGCTACAAAATGTATCATTATTTAAAGATATATTCGTAAATGTGACAGTAAAGCCTTATACACTAAACAAAATAAGAACTTCCGCTAAGTTTGCTTGAACATAGCTGGATGAAAACAAAACGGGGGACGCTTTGTTATATATGCGTTTAAAGAGGGTTTCATGATGCATCGTTTGGTGAAAAAATGATGGTCGAAGGTTAACAGAATAGATAGCATATATAACAATGATTCCACCGTTTTGTTTTAATCCGGCAATGTCCAAGCAAACTTAGCGAAAGTTTCTTATTTTGAATTTTGACTTCAAATACTTCATGTTTTCTTTGAATGATAAATTTATGAGAACTGCATGTACAACTGACAAAATGTTGACACACATATCTGAAGAAACATTTATTTTTTCCTGTTTTTATCGGTGCAAGCTTAATCCAATACCATGGACATTATCATCTACAGATGATTTTGAAATTTTATTTTTTTTTGGATGAAACAGTCATACTGTAAATTTTGACATTATGGAATAACTTTTGATCTGAGACTGTTGTAAATGCGATGCATATTTAACGTTATGACACGGATCGAGTGTTTTGACGGAGTTAAAAAAACCAAACTGACAATCTTTTGCAATCTTTGCAACTTACAGTTATTCTATCCACGGAAGTATAATTGATACTGTAGCCCTATGGCTGTTCCCCCCTAAAAAGAAGCAACAACAACGGGCAATTCAGGTTTGGTAATTCTAGAATAAGGTGAATGTATTTACACCAATCACTATTTAGTGTATTACATTATTAGACCTAATTCGTGGCAGCCTTTTAAATTTGAATAGTTTATTCACGTTCAATGCATATAAGGAGATTTAAAATGGCAACAACAATAGTTTTAGAAGTTAAAACCTGACCAGTAGCAACATGTTTAGAGTATTGCGTCATTGTATAGAAAAAACAGGATCAGTCCGCGTTAAAACAGACGGGAAGTTTATACATTATACCTCTAATTTTCGAGTAGTACATCTTAGCCTCCAAGATGTAATCGTATGGAAGGGAATTACTGCAATAAGTCTATGGGTCTAGATGACATTCTTATTTATGAACATTACATCCTCATTTGTCTTCTTTCTTACATCTTACATGCATGTGACATCTCATGTGTCATTCTTACGAGTGCATATTGTATAATGCTAATTTCATGTTTCTTTCTTCTGGTATGAGACGCCTAAATCGGTGAAAACCGGAAGCAGGTGATTTTGTCTAGGGAACATGCAGACCTACACTATGTGTTTGATTGCTGATTGGCTGAAACTAAGTGGATGCATACAAGAAAAATTATTTTGAAATAATCGCTGCATGATAGATCACAAATGAAATATGAAAAGGAAAATCTGGATATAAATTATAATCAAAATATTTGGTATTTGAAAATACTGACATATTTGGTCGGTGACCACTAAAACTGCCACAAAAATGGGGGTGGTGTCATTGAGCTCCAAATTACTGGCATAAAGTATTGGATCACATGTATAAATTTTGTTATTTTTATGTGGGACTAGGATGATTCTACAAAATAAAGTTCATTTCAGCAGTCGGTGAGATTTTGGGTAGTCGCACCGGAAGAAACCCTTATAATGTAAGTCTATGGAAATGTATTTAGGCGTCTCATACCTTCTACATGCATGTTATATGCTTGTTATTTAGTAGTGTATGCATGTGTTGATTACTTCTATGTTGACATTATGATTTCATTCATCTTACGTCTTTACCCTCAAAATTATATTCATGAATGTTGCATCCTCATTTGTCTTATTTACCGATACCTTGCATGTAATTATCTTCTTATGTGTTTTTTGGTCTTTTATTAAAATGCTACATTCTTCTTGTTTATGCAAATTCTTGTGATAAATAAGGGCTTTCGTGATAATATTAAGTGAAACTATGGTATAAAGCATTTGTGGTCAAGAATTAAAACGAACCAAGTATGCACTAACAAGAATGGCATTAACACGAATACGGTAGGTCATATTATGATACCAGATGGCGCTTTCATAAGGCTTGGTCTAAAACCCGAAAAGAGCTCTTTTCGCAAAAAGAGAATTTCACATACGAAAAGAGATTATTATTCTGTTACTGGTGAAAAAAATGGATAAATAATAATATTTTCAATACTGGTATAGTATTATCCATCTGCATCAAGGCCACACCACTGGGAGGCGCTCTGATCATGGCCCGCCCTAGTCCCCTAAATAAAAGAAAATTTGATCAGTTGAATAGGACATATATTTATTGAGTCGGTGTGCTGAACTCCCGGTGAGGTCCAAAAACCTCCTTTTCCGACCGAAATTTAAAATGATTTGCGAGGAAATATAAAGTTACCATAATCACAGATGGCATAAATTGAATAAAAAATCTTGTATTTTTGTGTCTTTTTTAAGAACAGAAGAAAAGCTGTTACTTCACCAAATGTCAACATTATAGAAATAATTGTATGTAACAAATACTAGCAAATAAAACAGGTGACAGAACTAAAACCATTGTAATTTTAGTTTTTATCAAGCCATTTTAGAAATTGGTCTTAATATTTCTGAGAGTATCTTACCTGGAAATCGCAAAACAAATCCCGGGTACATTTTAAATAAAATGCAAACACGGTCAGTTTTAAAAGGAGAAGGTTGAATGTCCGAGAAATTATGCCTGAAGTCATTGTGCCAAGAACGGACATAGAGGTATTGAACAGTTAATTCTCTATCGTTTGTTGCCAAGACATCCAGCAGTGAATCTATTTTCCATGTTCCGCAATTAGCACCTAATGAAAACAGAGATGATCAACCCTGAAGCCGTGGTTGAGGGTATTTTTCCTCGAGGTAGATGTGTCATTGACTTCTGTTCTCGCGATTTGTTTTATTAATTTCCATAGAACAATAAACCAATGTGTGAAAAAGTGACCATGTACTTTTGCTGCTTCTGATGGCTTAGGGAATCTTGGCTGATATCCTGTGGTAACTTTAACAAAAACTTATTTTACATGAACATATTTTGCCGCTTGCGATGGTGTGTATAAATTGAGTAACGCGATTGTTTCCATATGACAAGTGTAGACATGCTCATCGCGTTATTTTGGATGTCCACGGACTCGGGGGTTGTGCAGGGTGAAAGGTGTAAACTTTTTCATCTATTAGTCGTTTGAAGACCTACACACAAGGTATGTCGTTTCAAACTATATTATGTATGCGATAACAAATAATTTAAATGGAACATGATTCATGTGAGCATTAACGAGTACTAGTATTGCTCAAAACACGGAATAATTTGGTTAAGTAACTATTTACACTGATCACACACCTAAGTGACCACGTGTGATTCAGGGAACCTGTTCGATCATTGTTTTTTTCATACTTAGAAACGGATATCTAATGTATACATTGTATAGTATACTGATGAAAATATTTTATAAACCACTTATTTTGAAGTATTACCTGAATCATGCCTGCTTTAGCAAAATATTTTTTTAATCTATGTAAAAAGGTCACATTGGGTGGCTGACGTAATTGTTTGACTGGCGTTGAATTATCCCCATTGTCAGCGACAAGAGTAGACACGGCATTGAATAAACAATCCCCATCACCCGTACTATACAGTGCGACTTTCTTGGTGCTGAAGTACTCTCTTAGTATTGCATTTGACACTGGACACTGCTCATTCTGACTGAAGTTGAAGCATCAAAGCGAATGTTCTTCAGAAACAGCAACTCTCCGCGCACACCATTTTTTGTAATGCTAACAAAGGGCATTGTGGCGAAATGGCAAACAAATCATGATCTGCACTAGTCACAAAGGCAGAATATTGAAGTCCACATTGTCATTTTTTCCTATAGAAAACACATAGATATATATAAAGTTGTTCAATTTGTTCATTGCGCCTGACCACAGCTGAAATTTCATTCTACAAAATCACCCTTCTCATTTTATACAGGTTAAAATTATATAATTTTAAAATTATCACCTAATACTTAGCGACGACATACAATCAATGTTTGTATTTTCTGTTTGTTGCAGGCACTGAATTATACGGACGGACGAACGTACGGACGGACAAACAAAATATTTCACGTAACAGTCACTCAAATACCGCGTTATCATGCAGGTCAGTGAAGTTAGCTAGAAGATGGGATTGGTTATTGGGTATTCAATACAAGCTAGATTTGAATATCCAGCACGCCATTAGTTGCGTTTTTGCATAAGTTAAGGCCATTACCCAGTAAGCTTCGAATAACCAGCTAACTGGGAGTTGGGTATTCGCAAAGAGTAAAGCCAATATCCGGCTAGATTCGAATACCCAGACAGCTGATAGTTGGGTATTCGCAAAAAGTAAAGCGAATACCCAGCTAGATTCGAATACCCAGACAGCTGGTAGTTGGGTATTCGCAAAAAGTAAAGCGAATACCCAGCTAGATTCGAATACCCAGCCAGCTGGTAGTTTGGTATTCGCAAAAAGTAAAGCGAATACCCAGCTAGATTCGAATACCCAGCCAGCTGGTAGTTGGGTATTCGCAAAAAGTAAAGCGAATACCCAGCTAGATTCGAATACCCAGACAGCTGGGAGTTGGGTATTCGCTACACGTAAGGTGAATACCCAGCTTACTTCGAATACCCAGCAAGCTGGGAGTTGGATATTCGAAAGTCGAAAAACGAATACCCAGCTAGCTTCGAATAACCAGCCAGCTGGGAGTTGTGTATTCCTGGGAAAATCCTCTTTTCGTACCAGGTAAAACTGCTTTCGCTCCTGGTTGAATTACATTTGAGGTAGTAGGAAAACATTCAAACTTCCACTACAAGGTCATGCGTTTAAAGGTTGTCGTCATCTTAGGTTATACTAACCTACAACTTCAATGGATTGACTTTTTTTATCAATTAACACATAATTAAACCAAAAAATCCTCTTTTCGTATGTGAAATTCCCTTTTCGCGAAAAGAGCTCTTTTCGGATTTCAGCTACACCTCGTACGCGGTTATCTCCCTGGAATAAGAATTTAATTACTAAAATGACAAGTTTGTTATTTCGTACAACGTATATCTGCTACTTTTTCATGCCGGAGACTTTCAATAATAGAGTAGTCATTAGTACAAATGAAACATGTATTTGGAAGAAAGTAACATGCTTTTAGCAACATACAGCAAGCACTTGGAAGAACGACACATGCGATGACGCATAACGGACTAATCGAAAGTACAAATGCATCATTACTAAGAAAGCAGCACAAGCACAATAGAAAATAGCAAATATATAACAGGCATGTGCAATAAAGATGCATGCAAGTGGAAGAAGAAACATGCATGTGGAAGAAAGAAACATGAAATTAGCATCATATAACATGCACTCGTACGAATGACACATGAGATGTCACATGCATGTAAGATGTAAGAAAGAAGACAAATGAGGATGTAATGTTCATAAATAAGAATGTCATCTAGACCCATAGACTTATTGCGGTGATTCCCTTCCATATAATCGACCCGTACGGACTATAGGAGACCTTGTATTTTTACTCTACCGTACTGAGATATGTTGCAGCAGGCACGGCCGCAGCACTGACAGCCTGATACAATATGGACACTCACACATATCGACGTTAAACAAAATGAAATTTTTCCTATAAAAAGTAAATATAGGTAGTAACTGAATAATTAACGAAGTACAGAAAGCTGACATTGTAAATTCTAGCCGATATACTTTATCAAGTTACGAACCTACATGTACGATGTACATTTGCTTGACCTAGATAACTGCTTAAGGCAATTCTTTAATAAAATTAATGCATGTTACACATTTATTTAATTTCTATGTGAGGAATGAAACATTAAGAGGACATGCCTCACAATACCAATAAAGATCACAATGAAAAGGTGATCAACATATCAAAAGGGTCCCCCGGTCGTCTCTCTAATCAGAATATGAATATTGTCTCTTCACTCTCTCGTCTCCCCAATGTAATGCGTCTTCCTCCCTGCTCCTTCACCACTGTTTAACTCGTCCTTTTTTCTCTTTTGCAGCTCTTTGTTATATAGGAAAGAACTATTTGTAAGCTAACACGAACATTACAGTCTGTATATTTGCCTTAAAGTTTGAAAAAAAATGAAAAGCTCTGTACATTGTATACTTTTAATTTCTGTGGTGTTATCACAAAGATATAGACCTACATAATTGTTACTTACCATCGTGTTAATAGTAATATACATTTTTATGTTTTTGTAAATTTATTCATGCATCAAGTTAGTGATTTAGCTTGAGGATTTAATTCACATCGGGCTACAGCCGTCGCACGGGGCTCCTTTCTTTGCCCCTTGTGGTAACTGCAATCCGCGATCTCTACCCTGTGGTCAACACAGAGAACATTCAGGAACATACACATAAAAAAGGAATTGTACCTAAATGAAATTTCCAAAGTAATAAATCTACACGTCTACTCGAATTCTAAGGAAGTAATATTTCATCAGAAGATCTGCAAAGGGGGAATTGTTTTGCTACCAGTATCAAAGTTATAATCCTCGATATAGAATATTGCATTACAGATCAAAGTAAGTGTTTTTGGTTGTAGCGGTATTCAAGAGATACACAGAAAATTACACCAGATGTTGACTTTATTGTACGTGTCTTCCTTTCATAGTGTTTCAACCTTTGTAAGTATTTAAGAATGCACACGAAAGGAAACAAACAAACACACCCTTTACAAATGCATTCACCCAATTTACTTTGTTCCTCTAGCTACGTTAATAGTAAAATCAACAAATCACAAGAAAAAGAATAATGGTTTTATTCACACTTAAATATGATGCAACATTTTCTGTTGTTTTTTTTCAAAGTACAACCATGTTGAAAATGAACAATCTAGCGATAGAAATAATGAAAACAGAATGTACAATAAAATGTTAAACAAAATTTTACGCCAATTAATTGATTTGTGAAACGTCTTATAATTTACAAAAAAAAAACATGGCTGTGTCATAAAGCATTTATTCAGTTTTAATCTAGATTTTAGTACGAACGGCTGTGTTTCCATATAAACAAATAGGGAACAACTTTATATCTAATTTTCCAATAAAACACAGGGCGTTTGATTCTAAACGACATGCAGTAAATGACTTAACGACGTGTCGTATGTAAGCGTTACGTGTTTAATAATGTTCTAGATTATTTTATTGTTAAGTGTTATTATCGAAATGATGAATGTGTCTGCATATTTTATAGTTGAATAAAATAAGTCAACCGTTCGGATGCGAAAAATAAACCACTTTTGCTACGAAATCGTAAATAATTACTACGTATCCAAACTGCTGTAATTTATTCAACAATTAGTTATATGGAAACATTTATTACTACTTAGTTAAAGACTGAGTAAATATAAACAACACTGGGGTCAGACCCTAGCCATTTTTTTTGTCGCCCCAATCTCCACATCGCTCGATTTGTCTCTCCTTATTTCGTTCCTCTCTACTCTGACATGTCTTTATGGGAACATTTTGATTCCTTTGGTTCTATCAAACATACTAAATAGTGTGTCCTGTCTTGCATTTATATTTGACAGCTGAGCAATTACAGAAGGCCACGTCTTTTTTATTTCTCTTACAAAAGAAACGGAATCTTGCAGATCTAAACCGGTGATAGCATCGTCAAATACGAGAGCACCAACACAACTTTTGTTCGCAGTACTGTTAAGAGCATCAATTTCTGCCGACAGTCTAGTCATTTCTTTTTGAAATTCATATGTCTTAAGTCTGAAATTAGCATTGATAATTTTAACGCTTGCTTGTATTTGCTTTTGTGTCTGAATTGAAGCCTGAAGCAGGCTGGACAATGACATTGTCTGGTTTTCTAGATATTCCAATTTCATATCAGAAAGACGAAAGTCATCATGTACTTTCAACAGTATTTCTTTTTCCATTGCCATATTTTGACTTTCAAATTCGTTTTTCATGTCTTCAATTTCAAACATATTTGCATGAAAGAAGGTCACACTGTTTGCTAACGTTTCAATATCATGTTCAATTTGTTCAAATCTAGTCTTATATCTTATTTCATAGTCCGTCCAGTTTCTCAAATAATGTTTATCATAATGCATATTACTTTTCCGTTCCAAATTCATCTGAGCATGGCAACAATTACCACTACTTCCTCCCTTAATATTATCTACGGGTGAATTACTAATCTGCAGACATTCAGGTTGTGATTTAGTCAATGTTATGTTGTTTGTTTCCTGTACCTTGACTTTATTATTCTTCAAAATGTCTGTAATCATTTTCTTTCCGTTCTTTTTCAGTTCTCTCCGTACCAATTTTCTTATCATTCTTCTTTCGTTCTTTTTCATAGACTGATGCATGAATTCTGATATCACAAGGTTTGTTTCGTGACCTGCTGAATTTATCGTAATATTCCTGCTGCCCGTTGCTTCGGCTTGGAAGCTTATGTTTTCAACGTTATTGTGAATTTGTTCTGAAATATTTGTTTCGCCTTTTGCTCGCCGAGTCATTGTATTGACAAGTTTTAAGTTGATTTTGTGAATTTCATGCCTGAATTGGGATAATTGACTCTCTATAGACTTTATCTTCCGATCAAATTGATATTCTTTATCACTCTCGCGTACATTCTTGCTGCTTTCCTGTTTGTCAACAGTGACGGGAAACACATTCACTCCATTGAATAATATTATTAAGGTTACAACAACATAGAAATGTTTCATTTTAGAAAGATCATTCACAAATACATTAAAACTGCTTCTCTGTAGAGTTATTGTCTATAGATTGTTCAAGAATTAATTGTCTGCTTGCTCCCTGTGACTCCTTTTCGGCGACGTTTTCAATCTGCGCTCTGAAATAAATAAATTAAAGAAACTTAACATGCCAGTTATATCACAATCTGGACCTTACTTGTTCTCATCACTTCAAAAGAATAAGTACATGTGCTGTTGATATCTAGATTTTCAGTTATTTCAAATCTTGTATTTATATATGTTCCGTACAACATGGGACCAGTATTAGATTGGGTGGCGGGTCCATACCCCATGCATCTGTGTGATATACGTTTACATACGGGAACACTAATCTTTTCGTATACGGATTTGACACGCTTGTTGTTTGAACATGTGTATTCTTAAAATACGGGTTTGGTATACGAAATTGCTTATGCAGAATGTATGTTACATACTGTAACAGTATTTTGCCATTTACGGACTGGACCCACATCTTGTATACTGGTAATATACGGAGGTACATGTATATACGGAGCAGTATTTCTTCGAGTACAGGAATAATATTTGCTTTTTGGTTTTTAAGTAGTTTATGGGGTGATATTACCCGCCTACGGTTATATTACCCGAGCCGTTAGACGAGGGTGATATTATATCGAGGCGGGTAATATATCACGTAAAACAAATAACAATTATTGCCCTTTCCTTTCTTCAATTTTGATTCGGTTCATTTTGAATTCATAAAAAGGCTGAACGTAAGCAGACCTCCAAAGGGCTTTATGATACCTCAATATCACTTCGTGACGTCACAAAACAACGACATAAAATACTACATGGTAAATGAACTTGCCATCTGCCGTCTTGTTTTGTAAACGCAAGACTTTTCATACGAATGCTGATTTGTACTTTGAAATGTGAATATATCAATTTATATACATTTCTAACTGTTTTCTTCTCTTTCCTATGACTTTTACAAATGTAAACATAAACTCATTCTTTTCTCAATCAACGTTGCATTGATATACATACCAATAATTTTCATAACTATAGCCGTTATTGCGTACCATAAAAATGTCGAACCTTTTTTAGCGTGGGGTATGCCAAGTGTATATTACCAGCTTGCTCTTTAATAGTAATTCCTATTAACGGATAACTGGCCAATCAAACGGCTTGGAATTTCCTGGAAGGGTAATAAAACGATATAAAGCCCAATTCGAATCAAGTTTCCATAGCATCTTATTTTTGTCAGTGTTATTTGATGTAACTTATTTCTTTTCATTTTTGACATCTCGGCTGCAAAGCAGATCAAAATTACGTAATATTACATCACTATTAACGAAAATGCAGCTAGTGCACAGTTTATATGATGATCACCTACAATGATCTATTCTCGTAAATTATTTTATTTATTGTTTGGTAGTGATTTGGATTTCTATGTTGTAACCATGTCTCTGTACATTATAAAGTGCATTAGGGTCCAAACCGTTGTATCTTTCTCGCCATTAACGGGTAGAATAAATGGGGTAACCCGAAAGGGGCATCAAAAATAGGAAAAAGAAAAGTATATGTCTCTGCGCTTGAAAAGTTGACCCAAGCGGACATTAACGTTCTGTATACTTTTAGGTGCATATTCAGGCAGTTTAATTTTAGTACATGCATTCTGCTCATAGCGAGTTATATCAGACTAAACATATTACATAACATGAAAGGGAATAGGCGTCAAAGAATTATTGGATAGGGTTTATTTATGTAATATTGCTTAATCATGATGTGCCGGAGGAAGTCAAACATGATAACAGCAATATCCAAGCCATTGCCTTTAAGACAGTTGTCTCTTGTTTAGTTTTTCTTGTAATTAATCATTACTAGTACATTGTATCTATTATCTATTTCCAGAAAAAGTAAGGTAACAGTTGAAGACAAAGAACTTTCTGGCTATTTTCTAAGCAAAGAAAATGTAAATGTTTCGCGTATATGCACATCATGTACATGCCAGCCACGAATGCAGACTGTATTTTTGTGTACATGCTTAGCATAACATTAGTCAAATGATCAAATTTCAATATCTTTAAAGTTAAATGCTGTGTAAATTGTTCCGAAAACTCGAGTTACGTTCTTATTTTTATTCATTATTTATCTGTTTTAGAAAAAACAATGAATAGCATGCATGCCATTATATATTCAAAAACTAGTCTGAAAGCGGATACTTTGGTGGTATTGCATTTACCATCGCCTTTTTATTGTGTCGCCCTTTCGGAGAAAAGGCTATACATAGGGAGCGCTTTGTCCGTCGGTCCATCCGTCCGTCACATAAACTTAATTTTGGCTATAACTTGCCAATTTCTGAAGATTTCTTCATCAAACTTGTGATGCCGCCAAATTTTGTAGGTCAAGGTCATATTTGACAGGGTTATGCCCTTTTTTGTTCTTAGATTTTGTCATGAAAACTTAATGTTGGCTATAACTTTGCCATTTCTTAAGATTTCTTCATCAAACTTTCAAATTGCATTGCTTCTGACAAAAGGGTCGTGATGCCGCTAAATGTGTATGTCAAAGTAATGTTTAACAGAGTTATGCCCCTTTTTGTTCTTAGATTTTGACTATAAATTTGCCTTTTCTTAAGATCCTTCATCAAGCTTTCACATAGCACTGCTTATGACAAAAGGGTCATGATGCCGCCAAATTGTGTAGGTCAAGGTCATATTTGACACAGTTATGCCCCTTTTTGTACTTAGGTTTTGTCATGAAAACTTAACATTGGCTATAACTTTGTCATTTCTTAAGATTTCTTCATCAAACTTTCAACTGACAAAAGGGTCGTCAAGCCGTCAAATTGTGTAGGTCAAGGTCATATTTGCTACATTTATGCCCCATTTTGTACTTAGATTTTGTCACAAAGTTTTTGGTTATTCTGACAAAGCGTAAGAGGGCGACACAAGTGTTCTACTGAACACCCATCTAGTTTATTATCATATGTCTTCAAAATATTCATCAAAATAAGCTGTTTACATATGGATGAGATCAAGAACGATCTAATTATTTAAAACAAGAACTATTGTGGTTGTTGAACTCACCTGGTATACAAGAATAAAGCTAACCTTTATGAAATCTCGAAGATTTAGATTAATACGCATGTTTGTTACATTGTAATTACAAATTTGTTTAAATAATTCCAATTTTCATATTTAGTCTGCATCGCGTTATATACTAAAACTTTATGCCATGACGTAGGTTTCCTCGGAAAAGAGCTAGTTAAAATTTAGTCACGTCGCAGGGGATTTTGTTTTCATTCCCACTTATTCAGTACTTTCTATTTATACTTTGGCTTCAACTTTAAAGATATTTAGGTAAAAAAACGTTAACTTTTCACCGCAAAATTTAGATTATGATATTAGCAAGAATATGTTATGCCGTATTTATTAGTATACGCACTTGAAAACACGCTTCCGTATTTCAGTTATAAACAGGATGTTATAACATATCTTACTATACAGAGTAAATGAGATTAATGCCACTGTAACCGAATATTACCGTGTTGTTTTGTTCACCGTGTCTGTAGGTATGTATTTGGATTTATAATCTATACGTTTGAAATCAGATAAAGAGATAACTGTTCCATATATTGTATTTTGATATCATATCAGGACAAAATGCTTCCATATAAATCAATTTTGGAATTGTAATCTATTCGGTTGGGACATAAAGGTTCCAATGATTGTATTTCGATATCATATAAAGGCAAAATGCTTCCATAAAAGACTATTTTGGAATTATAATTCATACGTTTGAAATCATATAAAGACATATCGGTTCCATATATTATATTTTGATATCATATGAAGACAAAATAATTCAATATAAGATACATTTGGAATTATAATCTATACCTTTGGTTTCATATTAAGACATAACGGTTTCATATATTGCATTTTGATATCATATAGAGGCAAACTTTTTACCATATTTGGTCGCAAAAAACACAAAGAGGGAAACAGAAGCGATGTCCTTGTTGAAGTCGCCCAATGAGGCAGTGTCGGAGAGCATGGTTTGTCTTCTTACTTTTAATTTACTTGTGTTAACTGGCAGCAGGTTTTTCAGTACTTTCAGTGCCTTGATTTAAATTATAAGATGATATTTCTTCCTTTAATTACAATAATACATAAATAAAAAAATAAACTTTTGTTTGAATAAAGAAACTAATAAATTAACAAAAAAGGTAAATAGATACATACAGATAAATCAATAAAGACAAGATGGCAATAGAAAAATATTGAATAAAAACTAATACAAAGGAAAGTTTTTTAAATGTTTCGTGATTAGTGACATGGGAACACGGAGAAACGTTGTTCGCGTTTTTTGTCTCCTCTGTATTTATATTTGTACTTAATGTTTTCTTTGACAACTTCTGTATGAATGTTACACATTTTTAATTCTTATTATTGATTTTTCATTAGATAGAACAAAAGCAAGCATACGATAATGTATTGATGTTTTGTGTGAAACAGAAAACAATTATTTAAGCATAATTGCTATGATTTACATTTTTTGTATCTCACTAACAAATTATATATATATGTTAATCACATACCTTGCTCGAAGTCCTCACCCGCAAGTATAAAGTTGCTTCTATCCAAATAGATAATATATCTTTTGTACCATCACAAACACGCATGCGCATGCATGCAAATGCACAACGCCGTACCGATTAACGTTACTTTTCAGAGATATCTGAATCACTTCCTCGAATTTAATAAAGCAAAAAACTAAAAACTTGTTGCAATGTTAAAATGTACTAAATTTATGTTAAATGAATATTTTTTTTATGATTGAATTCTATCAACTCCTCAATTTTAACTACTGTTGTTAGTATATTTAACAAATGTATCAGAAAATAGATCATTATTTTTTTTTATTAGTTTTAATGAACACTAATAAACGTTTGCGTTTGTTTGATATTTTTGTGTCTAAATTCTGTTAAACCTTTTTATTGAAATGGAAAGTAAAAACCCGTGTTTTCCTATAATAAAAATGAAAGGCGGTGCCTTGAAGCAACTGTTTATTTCTTTCAGATTCAGGGGTGAAAGTCCTCAAAATTAGCTGGTCCAGGAAGAATACGTTTGCATCTGACATAAAACATACACATATTATTGCCACAACACAGCCATGCGATCTAATCCTAAAATCTTTTTTTATCGTGGTTGGGTTTACTTATGTTTCAGTTTTTATTCAACAAATCGGCAAGTACTTGCCTTTGGCAATTTCACATATGAAAAAGATGAATACGGCCTTTACACCAAACGGTACAAATTCAAATATTCCTATATAAACATGATTGAAATAAACTTACTCTAAGAAGCAGGTAAATTTACAAAAGTTTCCGTCCTTATTTCCAAAGCTGCATTTATATATTTTGCTACATTTAGAATTCTTTTATTCTTTCTTGATCTCAACGTTTTTACACCGAAAGGTAATCTGGCAAATATTGAAAATAAGCAGTTGTAAGTTTTTAGTGCCTGATCTGATAAAGTTTTTTTTCATACTTCTTGTTCATATTAAATTTCCCCCTTGATAACAGAATTGGTCCACTACATCAAGTTAACCAATCGAAATTATGATTTTATTTTCTCTTTTAAAAAATACATATTTTGGTCTTCTTAACATTGATTTCAAAGATACCCTTTTAATGTAAAGGACAATAACTCTCATTACACCATAGTTCAGGGTAAAACCTGTGTGAATTCCATTCTTAAATAGAATTACAAGAGACTTATCATGAGTAATGTATTATCAACTACAAATTTAATCCACAATAAATATTAAAGTATTCAAGATCGAGAAATATATCACAGTAAACGTTTTGCATAATACCATAAAATAGTATCGTAATTCATGTGTAAGGTCTGATCATTGTTACATTAAAAACAATTCAGCATGCCTAAAAAACACTTCATAATTAGGAATTTAACTATTACAATGTACCTACTAGGTAACAAGTAACATATATCTGCTAATTCATATTTCAATCGCTGCTAAAAGAGAAAGAAGAATACAATACTGAAACTGCAAAGACGAAACAATGCACAGTAGATAAGAAATGAGCGTAAGATGGCGAGCTACACATGATCGGATCATCTATAGTTTGATTAGCAAAAGTATATTACATGCCTTAAATATCACTAATAAAGACGGACTACATGTTTTTACTATACAACTTTTTATTCCTATCCTTTAAAATGTTAAAACATGTTTTTGCTGAACTCCTTATCATGCCTAGGTGGTCGACTTATTAATATTAGCTAGAGTATTAAATGTATCAAAGAGAAAGTTTGCTTTCTGAAAATAAGAATGTCTGTAACCTGTATACATTGGATAATCGAGAAAAATATGCATCTCCGCTTCTACTACGTAACAATAGAAGGGACAGTTTCTGTCACTTACAGGCACGTTTTCATATCGTTCTGCTTCTATTCTCCATGGGGCAACACCACCTCTAAAATTTGCCAGTGAGGACCTATGTGAATATGGCAAGAACATTTACCATAAGATTGAGCCTTATGTGGTCTTGAAGAGCCAATAGATTCTTGGTTTGTAACCTCCTTTTCCATTTACCACGGATACTCTTTTAAGATCATTTCTCCAGCTCATGAAGTGATTTTGCAACATTTTAAAAAAACATTCAAATATTGTTTACAAGAAAAAGGCATACATACATGTATATGTCTATCTAATCCAAGCGACCTTAATCGGTCTTTCACCTTAAAGGCAAGATTTTACATCTATTTTTTCCTTTACATAAAGACCAGTTAAATATTTTTCTATTGATTCCTGTATTATCATAAATCACACATCTAAACCAATGGTTACAGACATATTTCTATGTTGATTATTATACCCCAAAGGTGGGTACATAAAAATCGCACCGTCCGTCCGCACTTTTGTCCGTCCAAGTCCTTGTCTCAAAGGTCAAGGTCACACTCAGAGTGTATAAGTAATGGAGGTAGTATATGTTTGACTGATAGTGAAATAAGTAATCCTAATATAAAGGGGGTAAGTCCATTTTAAACATTTCGACACAATGGCACTTTGCACTAATAATGTTTCGCTTATTGAAAGAATGACGCTTTGTATCTAAATTGAAAGCGAATAGTCACTGATACAAAATCTTAATGAGTTTTTAAAAGTTCAGTGTAACTTCTAATCGTACGGAATTTTAAACATTATTTACATAAAGTAGCATGTTTTTTTTTTGTCCTGAAGCTTTAGTAATTTTCTTTGATCTCACCGCAATAACTGTCAATTGCTACACTTTAAACTACTTTTAACTCAGGGTGAAAATATAAACCGATCAAAAATGCATACTTACTAGTGCATAATTTATTAACGGTTCGAGTATACATTCTTGAGCGATGCATTTCTTTACAATTACATTAAACGTTTAATTTTAGTATGAAAACTTTGTGGTTAAGCAAACTTCCTGAGGTTCTCAGACTGTACATACAAGAAATCGTTTGGAAATTATTTTTATTTGTTTTATAAAATGCTTTGACGAAATTGCCAGAAGCCATTTAAAGATGTTTAATCATGTTTTGATCTTGTAAATTATAATATGCCTTTAATAGTTTAAATCCTGAAAGTACATTTGAATAAATTTCAGTAATAAGTATGCACTTTCATCCATGCGTAGGCTATGCCTTCGTTGGCGATTGCTTTTTAGCTCGACTATTCGAAGAATAAGGAGGCTATTGCACTCGCCCCAGCGTCGGCGTCGGCGTCGGCGTCGGTGTCGGCGTCGGCGTCGGCGTTGGTTAAAGTTTTTTATAAATTCAAATATCTTGCATATTATCAAAGGTATTGACTTGAAACTCAAAATATATCTTTACCATCAACATCTACACCTGAGCAAACAATCCCCATAACTCTGTTTTGATTTTTGACAGATTTATGCCCCTTTTTATCTTAGAATTTTTGTTAAGTTTTTTTATAAATTCAAATATCTTGCATATTATCAAAGGTATTGACTTGAAACTCAAAATATATCTTTACCATCAACATTTGCACCTGAGGAAACAATCCTCATAACTCCGTTTTGATTTTTGACAGATTTATGCCCCTCTTTAACTTAGAATTTTTTGTTGAAGATTTTTTTAATTTAAATATCTTGAATACTATCAAAGGTATTGACTTAAAACTGTGTCTACCATCAACATCATCATCTGAGCAAACAATCCCCATAACTCTGTTTTTATTTTTGACAGATTTATGCCCCTTTTTAACTTTGATTTTTTATGGACTTAAAACTTAAAATGTATGTTTACTGTCAACATCTTCCCCAATGTTTTTGATTTTTGACATATTTATGCCCCTTTTAACTTAGAATTTTGTCACAGTTTTTACCAGACTAACATGGAAATACTCGAAATGGCTTTCTTTTGAAATATTATGAATAATTATGCAGCATGCAGCGGTCATGCTTTTTTAATTCGATACATATCAATTTTGAAAAGTTACAAAGTTATTCATGATCAAATTTACAAGGTTATGTATTTCTTTGAAATTATCCCCTCCTTCTCCCTCCAGTTGGCTTACAGAATCCAGAGTAAGGCTTTGAATGTAATGTACATTTACAAAGGTCTTTGAACAAGTTTCATATCTTTGACCTTTATTCTTATAGACAATTACACAATACTCCTGTTCTTAGGCAAAAACCCATTTTACCAACAACCTTTCGAATAGTCGAGCGTGCTGTCATGTGACAGCTCTTGTTCTACAATTAGAGTTACAAAACAATATTCAAAGTTAGGACATAAAATGATGTAGATATTGATAAATTATTCATCAAACCAAGACGATAATCTAAAGCTACTCATCTATGATACACAAACAACGAGTAAACGCTTTTATTTACCGATCGAAACGGCCCCTAATTCGCCGATCAATAGCCAATGAGCAAACAAACATACATAATTACATTCCCTTATTTAAATAGAATACTTCGTGTATTCCAGGGCTGTGAATTTTACATGTACAGTAGACATTTTAGTGCAAATATTGGCTTACCATGAGGAATCTTTGCAATCTAATGTATATTCAAAATTCCATTCCCTTTTCTTCTCAGTACCAGTAGTTCAATGACATGAATATATTAGCTTGATACATTTTTTAAGCAGGTTTTTTGAAAAAAACCCTACTTATTAGAATGGTGATGTCGTATGTTGGGCAGGTGGGCGATCGGGCGGGCGGGCGTGTGGGCGTCAAACATTGGTTTCCGTTGGATAACTTTAGTTAGGAGTGACCAATTGCAATGAAACTTGGTGTGTAGGTAGCTTGCTTGGAGACGCCACTTAGGATTGCATTTGGGGTCACTGGGGTCAAGGTCACTGTTACTAAAAATAGAAAAACAGTTTCCGCTCAATTACTCAAGCTAGGAGTGACCAATTACAATGAAACTTGGTCTGTAGGTAGCTTGCGTAGACACGTCGCTTGGGATTGCATTTTGGGTCACTAGGGTCAAGGTCACAGTTACTAAAAATAGAAAAATGGTTTCCGCTCAATAACTCAAGTTAGGAGTGACCAATTACAATGAAACTTGGTCTGTAGGTAGCGTGCGTGGAGACACCGCTTGGGATTGCATTTGGGGTGACTAGGTTCAAGGTCAAGGTAACTGTTACTAAAAATAGAAAAATGGTTTCCACTCAATAACTCAAGTTAGGAGTGACTAATTGCAATCAAATTCAGTGTGTAGGTAGCTTGTGTAGAGACGAAGCTTGGGATTGCATTAGGGGTCACTAGGGTCAAGGTCAAGGTCAAGGGCACTGTTACTAAAAATAGAAAAATGGTTTCCGCTCAATAACTTGAGTTAGGAGTGACCAATTGTAATGAAACTTGGTGTGTAGGTAGCTTGCGTGGAGAGGAAGCTTTGGGTCACTAGGGTCAAGGTCACTAGGGTCAAGGTCAAGGTCACTTTTACTAAAAATAGAGTTTTATTTATTTTTAGTTTTTAGATTGTTTTAAGCAAAAAAAATTTTGTTGGGTCAAGGTCACTAGGGTCAAGGTCAAGGTCACTGTTACTAAAAATATATTTTTATTTAATTTTAGTTTTTAGATTGTTTTAAGCAAAAAAATTTATTTGGGGGGTCAAGGTCACTAGGGTCAAGGTCACTGTTACTTAAAATAAATTTTTATTTAATTTTAGTTTTTAGATTGTTTTAAGCAAAAAAAAATTTCCGGGGTCAAGGTCACTAGGGTCAAGGTCAAAGTCAGTGTTACTAAAAATAGATTTTTATTTATTTTTAGTTTTTAAGTCTTTTAAGCAAAAAAAAATTTTTTTCGGGGTCAATAACATTGCAAAATATATGAAAGGCTTTTTAGTAACTCTTTTCTCATGAAGAAATGACCAAGTCTTTAATAAGAAAGACAGACATTTGTTAACATTGTTTTAGAGGTTAATATCCTATCAGTATATTATCTTTCGATATCAGTAAAATCAATGTGATCATGGGACTTTAAATGATTGTACCATTTTATAAGTTTCACGTTTTACAGTAGTAGAAGTAAGAAATATACATGTATTTATTTTTTTTTTATCATTTAAAGATCAACATCACAAGAATTGAAAATAAGTGATGTAAGATGAAAAGTATCTGTTTTCAATTTTCTAGTAGTGAAGATAAAGTGTTGTAGAATATAGTGATTTATTACAATCAATTACATGGGCAACTGATAATTGCTTTCATGTTGAGATTTCAGCTAGCCAGGTGATGCTCAGGCTGAGCAATTCTACTACTCTTGTATAACATAGTGAGTTATTGTGATCGCCTGGTGTCCGTCGTCTGTCTGTCGACCGTCCACACTTAATATTGTGTATGCAATAGAAGTTGCATTTTTCATTGGATCTTCACGAAAGTTGATCAGTAAAATTGCCGTGATATAATCTAAGTCAAGTTTGAATATGGGTTATCAGGGGTTAAAAACTAGGTCACGGGGTCAAATAAAAGAAAAACCTTGTGTATGCAATAGAAGTTGCATTTTGTCACTGGTTCTTCATGAAACTTTATTCAGAATGACTGCCTTGTAAAAATCTAGGTCGAGTTCGAATAAGGGTCATCTTGGGTCAAACACTAGGTCACGGGGTCAAATCATAGAAAAACCTTGTGTATGCAATAGATGTTGAATATCGAGGGTTGACCGCAAAACTTTTTTGCGGACAACCCTTGATATTTCATTGGATCTTTATGAAACTTGGTAAGAATAACTGCCTTGATGTAATCTAGGTCGAGTTTGAATATGGGTCATCTCAGGTCAAAAACTAGGTCACCTGGTTAAATACCTTGGGTATGCCATACAAGTGACATTCACAACCCAATCATCAAGACACTTTGTGAATATGTTAGTATGGATCACCTGGGATTTAAAGCTAGGTCACCAGGTCAGTTCCGAGGAAAATCTTGTTGCTACTCTAGAGGTAACATTTTATAGCCAATCATCATGTAAAGTGGTCAGAAGGTCTGTTTTGTCAAAGTCAAACACAATATTTGTGTTAATGATATATAGTTAATGGTTGAAGTTTTGTCACATATGGTTATTAGTAGGTCTTAGGTGAGCGATATAGGGCCATCTTGGTCCTCTTGTTTAAGACAGTTTATGAATATTCAATATAGCATGGTAGAGAGGCTGGTTATGACTAATCCTAGACCGTACATATGTTTGGGCCAAAAGTAATCTGCCAACAAAAATTCGGTAGTAGCATCGGATTCCATATTTAATACAAGCGCTGTGAGCGCTGAAGGCCTGGGGGCTACAGGTTAACTCCCCGAAAAACAACTTTTCACCTACGTATTTTGCGCTGAACCTTACCTAAAGCGCGGGTCGAAATGTGCAGAGGACGAAATTCAATATATCACACAGAATGAATGATTCACAAATATATGGGTGGCAGGGAAGTTTGTTTTATTATAAAACGTACGTTAAATGAAAAATAATCACATAGTTAACATTATAAATTGTTTAAACCAATAAAAATTATTCGATCTGCGCTTTCTACAACTTCAAGCGATATGATCTGATGATGTGGATCGAAAATTATTGTGTACCAAGGACAAGACCTTGAAACAGAAATAAACAAAGCAATACCAGCAATGAAATATAAATACAGTACTGTACACTGTGTATAACAGAGAAAACCAAACATGATTCTGGGTTAGCTTGTAGTTGTAATCGGTGAAACTGTTCACTGGGCCTTGACATGCAGCGACCTCGATAAATGGCGGGTGATTTTGATCACGTGAGTTCCTTCTCGGGCATGTACGTAAACTATATCTTTTTTTTAGAGAAATTTATTTTTAGGTAAATATATATGTAATCGTTCGTAAATAACAAAGTTGTCAATGAAATAACATCGGAAATTTGAAAATCAAACTACAAACTCTTATATCGAGCTCCGTACGTTTCCGGAAATTTCCGTAAATATCCGTACTTTTCCATGATATGCATATGATTATCTTCCGTAATCAGCTAACAGCGCATTAATTTCTAAAATAGAAAAAAACGTGTAATGCAGCCCGTAAGCTATTATACCTTTCTGCAATCGTTTGAAGTTGTATGTACTCTTTTTTATTTGTAATATGTTCTTATCATATGCGACATTCAAACAGATGATTGATCTGGTCTGTCTTGCACTACTTTCGCATAGCGCATGTTTACAGTTGTTATTCGCACATAGCACAGTTAAATTGTCTGCAGTGTTTGAAATGTGGTATGCTAACTTAGGCCTAGGGGACTTTCAGTCCCCAGGCCAAAAACTTAATACGTCTTGTTGTGATTTTTTCTGTTTTATTTAAGACTTCCAATAAACTTGATAGCCACATGAAAGGCTTTCATTTTAAATCTTTAAGTTCAAGCGTAATTGGTTTAACAAGATAATTGCAATTAGGGAGTAATGGCACAAATGATCTGCATTTTGTAATATAAAAGAAAATCTGTCTTTTTCTGCTTCAAATTTTGAAACAGGTGTGTATCTCTGCTAGACAAAACCCTGAAGTCTTATTTATCAAAGTAGACCAACCTATTAATGAGTCACGTAGGACCAATTTACAATTCCCATGTCACTGAACCCGTTATTCAGATGCTATTTATAAAATACAAATTGTGTGATATATGAATTTTTTTAAGTCCCGTTGGCACTGCTGAAGCGATTATCAATAAATCAACATAAACATAGCAAAAAAGTTATTCGGCATTAATATAAAAATATTCAAAGCCATATAAACGAATGTACAAACAAAAGAAAGAAGAGTGAAAACATACAATTCTGTTAAAGATACATTTACATAGAAGAACATATTTCTTTTCTATCTACCTGCCATGTATATTAACTGGCTTCTGATACAGTATTGCCAGTGTAGTACTCAAGAAAATACTTAAATAAATGAATGAAATTTAACTTACTTCCTAAAGCAAACATTAGATAGTTCAAACTGTAACATATGTCGTATTCTGCCTTATGTACATTGTATGTGTTCTTAGTGTAAAGGCACGCTATTAGAATTTTGCTATATTAATTATTACTTTCTCGGACTTTAAACTCATAAGTGATATGAATTTGTTGATAGTTGACCACCCGCAAAAATCTTATTTAAAATATTGGAAGTGATAAAAAATGACTGTTTTCAATGACAAAAACGACTCTTACTTGCCTTTAAATCGAATGTACATCCTACGTGAATAAATAAAGAGCTGATCTGTTTTAAGTTGCATTTCAAAATTAAATGGAAAGGCAAGACAGAAAATAATCTGACCTTTAATTGAAGAACTTGGAACACATTCAAAGGTATTTTATAATCGGAGTATTCAATGTGAATATAATTATTAAAGATAAATTTTCTTAAAATGAAGGCTCATGGAGGAAGCCATTTTGATTTGTGATGTCATAGTGCTGTTATAAAGTATTCATGTAGGTGACAAACAGCAGCTTCAAATATATATAAGAAGCATGATAACCTACATGACTACTTTATTAATGTTACCGATTGTAGGTGAAAAATAAACATGAAAAAAGAATAAATGGGGTTCAAAATTAATTTTTGAAAAAAGGGCGTGTCTAATAGTATGTCTAATTTGCATATATTTGTATATTTATTAAATCCTAGATTTCTCATAGATATTCATGTTTTTTAACAGTGTGTTTGTGTTAACAAGCTCTTTTATTTCAGGCTCAGTTATATTTTGACTTGCGTTACCCTTTAAGTTAAGCTGTCTGACCTTTTGAAAGGTTGTTTTTATGTCATATTCTATATGATTACAAAGGTAATGCTTTGATAGATAGTTACTTCTTATTTTTTAAGATCAACCATCGTATTTTACGCATATTACTTGACAATAATGGAGTCTGACTATTTTAGATGGTTTTATTTTTTAATAGTTGCTGTAAAAGCTAGAATTGTGAGCTTCATCCGTTTAAAATTTTCCCGAAAACTGCAAGAAAAAATAAGAGTTTGATATCAAAACCTTTTGTTGTTTACTTAATAAATATCCATAAAGTTTCCATAAAGGAGATTTCACAAATATGTTTGATAAATTGAATGGTTTTCTTCACATATAATGCTACTGAGAGATGATTATTCATGCATTACACGAGCGCACTATATAACCTATATTTCTTTCTTTAACCATTAATGCGCAAATCTCTGTACAAGTTACTTCAATAATTTCTTAATGTGCTTTAAATGTACGTTTAGTTTCTCTAAATATTCATGTTTGCTTGCAGTTGTACCTGTCGAATGTCTGAAAACATTTTTATGTTTCCCCGCGGCTGTACTGTTTGATAGCACAGTTTTCAAAGAACATAAAAATGCATCGTATAAAATGTCTGCAATAAAAATTGATTACATTTGATTGTAACGTAATCGTTTAAAAGAGAAGTGATATGCAATGAAAATCAAATAAATGTAACAGTAAACTTTAATGTGTTACAAATGATTTTTGTTATTGGATAACAATTTTGAATCATGGTCCTATCAGTTGGAATACTTAGACTTTATCGTTATTTCTCATAGAGATAATCCAGTTACTATGTGTAAAATTTCTTACTTTTGAGACTACCGAAAATTGGACTCTTGGGTACTAAAAGAACATTCTGCCTGTTTATCATGACTGCAAATATTTCAAATATCATTTTTAAAAGGTTTTTCATGCAAAGTATCTCAGTCATCACCTGTTTGATTCATTTTAAGCCAGTTTGATATAAACATAATTTTATAATCAACGTAGTTCGATATGACGAGTGTGCTGTCATCAAATAATTTGTCTTGTTTTTGAAGCTATATCAGTGAACTTTGAAACAGTTGCGCAAATCCAATTCTTTGAAATTAAAAGTGATTATGACTTTCTACCTGTTTTTATAATTTTAGGAATCAAAGACCTTCGGCTACTCCCTCTCATATTGTTTTGCGCTTACATTTATATAAATTATTTCCTTTTACATTTTATTATCAATAATAATACCAGTGAAGGTGAAATTACACATTTAACAAATTGTAAGTCTTCAATTAACATAGTATGACAAAATTTGGAAATTAATCTAATATAGCTAACATTAGCATAAGAAATTAGTAAAGATATCTAACAAAAATGTTTCTTGATAGACATTTAAGCAACAATTATTAAGTTGTTAATAATTATCAAAAATGTAAGTATACTGGATAAATATTTACACACTTAACACCTTTACTTCTATTATGCTCAATATTTATTATATTGTAACAAGCCCATATTTGAATTCGTTCGATTCAAATCAGTTCTGTCATATGACACTCTGATTCTTGAAGCACCAAATCGCACCTGCCTTCAGTCTGTTGAATTTCAGAATCATCAGCATACAATAAAAGCAGACATGTCTTTTTACATATATTAACAATAAAAGGGGTCCAATGATAGACCATTGCGGTGCCCTACTTTGTGGAGCCTGGCTAGCATGACCACAATATACATCAACTGGTTTGTGTAATCAAGTAAAACCATTCCAGCCATATTACCGTGATCCATCTGAAAATTAATGAAATCAGATATTAATTGGAATAGGCAAGTATCTGTGGCTAAGACCGGACAGGAAACTGTGTAAAAGTTTCTTATTATTCTAATAACCTTCTATTTGATCATAAATAACCTACATGAATAAAAACAGTTTCTTATTATTCTAATAACCTTCCATTTGATCGTAAATAACCTTTTCAATAATCTTAGAATTAATACATAAAATAGAAACAGGTCTATAATTACCAAAATCAGATTTATGATTTTTCTTGTACAGAAGAACATACCTTGCAGACTTCATGTGGTCTTGGACCACACCTTGTATAATGGAAAGATTAACAATATGGGCCAGGGGACAAGCTGTGATGGTAGCACGATCCCTTATAAACCTACAGGGAATACAAGCTAGTCCAATGACCTTATTACACTAAGCTTATTAAATACTTCAGAATTTCATTCTCTGAAACAACAACAAAATATGAGAAACTATTTGGAAATGTTCCTTTAGCAGAGTAAAAGTAATAACAAAATGTTTACCATATTTGAAACAATTTTAGGCCGATTTTCAACAAGTTCTGATGCCACAGTAGTGTAAAAGGTACTAAACTTATTTGCTACAGTCAAATTAAAATCAAAACATATGTCTCCTTCAATTTTCAGACCAATACTGCTAGATGAAATAACAGTTTACTTTTAAAGTAAACCAGGTTGATTGTATGACTTCCACAGAGACTTAGAATAAGACTTTTCTTTGCTCCAGATTATCAGAAAAATAATATTTCTTTGCATTAAAGATCAGACTTTGTTTTTTATTTCTTAGCACCTTAAGTTTAAGTAAAAAATAAATAAAATTGTCTTCAGTTTTTTTTCTACCTGTCTTTTCTTTTTCCTTAACTGAATCCCACAACTGGTGCAATGTTATTAAGCACTGACAAAAATATTTTCAAAGTTACACCATGCTTCATTAACTCACTGAAATCCAATATGCATGTAGGAAAGATTGTTGGAAGTCTTCTTTGTAATAAGTTTTCAATGATCTGACTTTCACAGTGTTATGCTTTCCAATAGCATTGCGGGATCTTTTCCCAGTACAGATTATCATAGAATGGTCTCTGATTGAAATGTCAACAACACGACTATTAATTATTTTTCGCACAGTCTGAAACTAGTATAAAATCTAATATAATTGTTGAAGAGGAGCCCGAGATTCTTGTTGGATCTTTAATCAACTGCGTAAAGTTAAATAATTCACAAAATGGTGTTACGCCTTCAAGAAGTGAACAATTGTTACTCCTAAAAATACTGGTATTAAAATCACCTAAAAGTATACATTCGTTTGAAATAAAATTGTAATGTGATGTACAAAATGACTCTAAAACACCTTAAAACTTCGGTGGTCTATACATCACCCCCCCCCCCCAAAAAATAGGTGTACTCTTAGGAAATAAGATGTAAGTCCATGCGACTTCCAGTTCCGGGTTGTCCAGGTCATCCCTTGGGTTGAAAGCTAAATCGCTCCGCACATAGATACATACACCACCTTTTCGCCTGACCACATTATTATTACTGTGAATTTCTGAGTCCGACACGGTCGAATCAAGCCAGGTCTTTCATAAACATAAACAAGCTTGAAGGTTATGTGGTACTGTTCTTCACTAATTTTACTCGATAATATGTCACTTGTTCCCTCGAAGATGAAGAATACCAGCAGAAATGATCTGAATGAGTCTATGTCTGATGTGTACACTTGATAAAGGTTGTAAGATATAAACTATGTAAAAGTAGTTAAAATATACCTTTTAAACTTTTTCAAAACGTAAGCAAAAAACATGACTTAGGTGTATACATAGAATACAAAGTGTGACCAAAGAACATGAAGATGTGTCGAACCCCTGTGGAACAAACTTGTTTCACATTGATTTTCCTCATGTCACACAGGAATAAGAAAGATAAGACTTTAATTTCTGTTCAAAGTAGTCTGCTTAATTCCTTTCACAAACGAGTTTTATGCGTCCCTGTGGAACTTTTGGACTGACCATGCATCTGTTAGACTCTTTGTCAGCAGTAACCGAATACACATTGTCTGTCTTATACACAATGATTAAAGTTTCGAGTAAATAAATGTATCATCCTGAAAACTGTTTTCTAATACGATATGATTATTTCATTGAAAGAGATATGTTATTGAATTGATCGAGTAATTAAACGCATGCGAACTTCTTATTTCTATTTTCAAATTCCAACTATCCAATATTTAAGAACTACTATGTTGTTTAGGAATTGAAATGTCTGCAAGATTCCCATGGATTCTTCTTCTTAGATTCCTTTTTAACTTCCGTCTGATCTCTGAAAATATATGTAGATACGTTCATGCGTTTTTATATCACCATTTTGTTGAAAAGATTCTCGTTCCAAAAATCATTGTTTAAGGGTGAAAGTAAGGACAACATGAGAGACATATAGGGATCGTTACAGTATCATCCTTAGATAAACTATTGCTATTATTGTAAGTAAACGAGAAATTATGTTTTTCTTTTGACCATTATATATAGAATGATAAAAAGTATGTATCAGTTTATTTTCAAATAACAACTATAATAATAATAATGATAATAGTAATAGTATAGATCCAATTCGATAACGGTGCTATTATCGGAAAATACCATTTCAACGTTTTAGGTAAGGAAATAGTATTATGATTATTACGATTATAGATAATATTAGATAAAGAACAGCACGCATTTAAAAAGCCGCCATAGCGTAATGGATAAGGTGTCTGAATTCGGACCAATTTATGTATTGTCGCCGGAACACAACGTGTAGCCTGTATGCATTTTTTCATTACCATTGTACTTTTTATTTACCATTATGTCTTAATCTAATCTATTTCTTATTATCATTATTCTTCTTTATTTTTGGTCATTCAATATATTTCTTTCCTTCTTTATTTCTGTACAGCATAACATTTATTTTATTATCTTTATCACACGGCTTTTCTTTTTCGAGTTTCTCTTTTCTACCCTCTATAGAAAAAATTCATTTTATGTTTAGTTCTAATAAAAAACCGTGCATTTCGTGAATAGTTAAAAGACTAACATGGATGCAAAATCTGAAAAATAAAAATAAAATTCCACAGCCAGGACCCGAACTCGTGATACTAAGTTTCGAAGGCCGCTGATTTATCCACTACGCTACACACTTGTGTACATATACCTTTTCAAACTAAGTATGAAGGGGTAATTTTACACCTGACTACCCCTTAAACCTTGTTCATGTAAACATGATAATAGAAGAAATATCGAATTTTACCTATAATATCAATGTCAATAACAATACCAATAATAATAGCAATAACGACGATGATGATGATAATGGTGATGACGATTATGATGATGATGATGATGATAATAATAATAATAATAATAATAATAATAATAATAATTATGATAATGATAATAATACATGTAATTATAATAATAATGATAATTAATAACACTGTTTTAAGCAGAGAGCATTATTTCATTAAAATATGTTTATAAATGAATTTAATCTGGGTCATATATGCACAAATTACTGATAGTTATTCAAAAGCTGTAATACTCGTGGATCTTGACATAATCTTTTATTGAAATGCATCTAAATGTGTTCATTAAATTGCCGGCTGACCTCTTGCACGTGCGTTATTTTGTTTGTGATTGTCAATGAATAACTGATGAGCATTGCAAACAAAATACACGCATTTCGGACTATCTGGCTATTACGAGCATGTGCATTGTAAAAACTAGCTTGGATCTTTAAGACACTCCCTTTCAACACTATTTCTAAAAAATAAATTATAAAGGAAGTTTCGGCAGCAAAGATTACATTGTCTTTCACAAACCACACCTAATAGTAAAAAACCCCACCCCAAAAAAAAAAAAAAAAAAAAAAAAAAAATTTTTTTTAAAATTTTTTTTTTAAAAAAAAAAAAAAAAAAAAAAAAAAAAAAAAATTCTTCCCCTCCCCCCCACACAACCCCCTCAGTTGAATTTTAAAATCAGCTAAATAATAACATTATTGATAATAAAAAACGCTGAAATCTCTATGAATTTTCAATCTTTAAACTTGTATAAAAAATTATGTTTGTAAGTTTTAGATAATTTCAAGTAATGATAAAGCTTTTTTCTTTGTTTGAAAAGGTTAAGCGGTATAAAAAGTATAAAATAAAATCCAATATTCAGCTTAAAGTATTTTATTACGGGTCATTATTTACGGAAACGTATATTGACCCCCTCTATATATATAAAAATTCATAAAATGTATTTTTTTATGGAGCCTATATATATTTTACTGTTTTTAATAGTCTATCTAAGTATGATGATACAAACTTCTGATTTACAGTTGTTCTTTTGTATCTAAATTAAGAAATAAGTTTTGATTAGCAATTCTTATCCTTTTTAACAATTTTATTGTATTAGATAATTATACATCGTGAAAATGTATTATTTTTTTGTGCTGAAATGTATATAGATTTAAAGGTGGAGAAAGTTGAGAGTGTTGAAGATATATATCTTTTTTTTTCTGTCACTTCTATTTTTGCAAGATATATTCAACTCATTAGTTGAGTATGCGAACGTATATTGACCCCCTTTATATCAAGTTTCAAAGTTTCATAATTAAATTTATGAAATAAGTTCATAAACATATTCTTATTCTATTTTGAGTCTATATTATAAAGTGTACCTTATTTAACGGTCTATCAAAGATCAAAGATACAAAGTTCTGATTTACAGTTACTGAAGTGTTTTTAATTTAAATTAAGAAATAAGTTTTAATTAGCAATTCATACCCTTTTTATCAAATTTATTTTTAAATTAGATTATTGTCATAGTGAAAAGTTATGATTTATTTGTGGTGAAATGTATATAAACTTAAACGTTGAGAAAGTTATTCTTTTATACTCATAACTCTCACTATGTGAATCTACTACAATAAATTCGTTCTATACTGGGTAAAAATATTGACATAGAGGGCTTTAAATGATATAATTATAATGGTGCGAGCATTGTTGACTACTTATTGTTGAAAAATGATGATTACAAATATATAAACAATTATCTAATTATGCCACCAAATGAGTTCTCCGATCATTGTTCATTATACTTTAGTATGAAAACGCCCACAAATACAGCCACGAGCCAATAGCAATGCGCAGAAACATTTTATAGTGCAGGAGGTAATTTCGGTTCAATCTATTGGCTAATGCTACAACTTCATAACGATTTATACAGGCTGGCCGATCATCTACACACTTTATACAAGAGCAAACGTTTTAAGCATTTGAAAAACAAACAAAAAATGCGATTAATAATTCATGCATACACAGGTAAAGCGGTAGAAAGGAGCGGTTTAATTGGAATGTTACGATACACGTAAAGAATATAATAAGGCTAGAAATGCATCTATTCGAGATAAAAATGTATATACACAAATAATTACTTGAATGAATACAAAGATTTTTAAAAACAAAAACAAAAACATAAGATCCTATTCAAAAAGAAAGAAGGTAAACGCATTTCGAAACCAAAAATCATTTTGGAAATTGTTAAAGAATAGTATATACACAGCAATATTAAAGCAAACAGTTCAAATATAAATTATCTTTATATGTGAACGTTTATGAATTATATGGAACGCAAAGTGATACTGCAGAATACACAATACCGGTTGAAAATAATGTTAGCGACCATGACGTAGATACGGAAACGTAAATATAAATTGAGTTGGTAAAAAAATTCTTTTTTCTATTTTGAGCCTATATACAAGTTTCAAATTATTTACCGTTCTATCTAAGAATGAATATACAAAGTTCTAATTTACTGTAGTTAATTTGTGTTTAAATTAAGAAATATGTTTTTATCAGTCATTTACCAATTTTATTGTAGTAGATCTACATCGTGATTCATTTATGCTGAAATGTATGTAAACTTTAAAGTGGAGGAAGTTAAAAGTGAGGGAGAAATATTTTTTTGCATTTTCTGTCACTTTTATTTTGGCAAGAAATATTCAACTCATTAGTTAAGTTTAATGTGTCAAATATTTGTCATAAAATTATTTCCAAAATTTCTATTTGCTGACGAAAAATATCACCAACTTCAATGTAAGTTCTTTATAACATTCATCTACAAAAAATAATAACCAGCACAAATATCTCGTAGTTTCCCTTATGTTATACTTCAACAAGTTAATTAATCAGAAGTATTTGATGACTCACCTATCTTTATAACTTAAGCAAATGTAGAAACATATATAAAGGGGGTCAATATACGTTTCCGTAGCAAAATGATATGCATTTTCTGCTTAACTGTTAAATATAGAGGAGCGTAATTTGATTAGCTAAACATCTCAAGCCATGACATAAATTTTAATTAAAAAAAACAACAATATATGCAACCCAGTTGACAAAACTAATGTAGAAATTATATAGCACTATATATCTACAAACATGATGAAGGTAATGTGAAACTTACATATTTGGAAACATTCTCATATTATTATGTATACTACTGTTTTGTGCTTTTTTATCAGTCATGTTGCGCTAATGTTGTTTGTTCATTATATGTTCTGTAAAACACTGTTCTATGTATTATTTTAGTTCAAATAAACTATAATTATTATTATTATTATTATTATTATTATTATTATTATTATTATTATTATTATTATTATTATATTACCAAATTAATTGGGCTTATCAGGTTAAATTTACATTGCATCTGACCGAACTGACGTATTTGTGGCAAATTCAGTTATATACTCGGTTGCAAAAGAAAGTGTGCACATAGTTTTTGTTAATTTTATGTATTACTTTTAACAGAAATATATGATGTTTGGCATCAAAATTTAGAACAATTTATGCTCAATTACATGTGCATTGACAGCACATTCAATCGATAGCAAAATTGTGTACATGTATAAAAGTAGTGGTCGATATTCGAGACCGATACGTTTTATGTAAATGGAGAAAATATAAAAGTGCACACTTTCTTTTGCAACTGAGTATATATGTTGGTTAATCATAACGTAATAAAACAAAGAACTTTAGATACATGTAATCAAAACTTGTACTCGGAAATAAATAATTCATCCCGTTTAGAAACATACGTCAGTCTGTTTTAACATTGTTTTGTTTTTGAACCGTACTTGGAAATTATTAAAGACAAAAAGTACATAAATGCTTTAATTTAATTTCGAATTTCTGCACATGATCTGTTCGGCATTAAAATATACGAAGAATTGACAGAAAGGCATACAATGTAGCTCAAATATACGGAAACGTATATTGACCCCCTTTATATATATAAATTAAATTTCTAAGAAAAACTCTTTTTTCTATTTGAGCCTATATATAAATTTCACCTTATTTAACGGTCTATCTAAGAACGAAGATACAACGTTCTGATTTACAGTTGTTCTTTTGTATTTAAATTAAGAAATAAGTTTTTATCAGCAGTTCATATCCTTTTTAACAATTGTATTGTATAAGATCTTCATAGTGAAAATTTATGATTTATTTGTGCTGAAATGTATATAAACTTAAAGATGGGGAAAGTAAAAAGTGTTGAAGATATATATCATTGTTTTTTCTGTCATTTTTATTTTTGCAGGATATATTCAACGTATTAGTTTAGTACAACATGTCATATATTTTTCTTATGTTTATTCCCAGTTTTTTAGTAGCTTATTTTCATAAAAGTGATATTTGCTGACAAAAATATCACGAACTGCAACAAATAAAAAAACAACCTACATCTACAAAAATAACAACCAGCACACATATCTCCTAGATTCCCTTATGTTATACTTCAACAAATTATTTAGTCTCAAGTTTTTGATGACATATATATAATATACGCTTATCTTTTTAAATTAAGAAATTGTAAAACATATTTAAAGGGGGTCAATATACGTTTCCGTACAAATATGATAGAAAATGAATTTCATCATTTTTTAATTTGTTAAAAATTCCGAGATATTAGACAGAAATATTTAAAGAAATATTATTATTGGGTCTGCTTTACATATACTTTTCATTTGTTCATCAGCAAATTCAAAAACTGTATAAATTACGGAAACGTATATTGACCCCCTTTATATATGTTCTACGTTTTCTTAACTTACCAAGATATGCGAGTATTATACATAAGTTATCAAATACTTGAGACTAAATACATTGTTGAGATTCTATGGGATATTTGTGCTGGTTGTTATTTTTTGTGGATGTAGGTTATTTTTTTATGTGTTGCAGATCGTGATATTTTTGTCAGCAAATATCATTTTATAGAAATAAGCTACTAAATTAAGTGGGAAAAAACATAATAAAAACATATGGCATGTTGTACTAAACTAATTAGTTTAATATATCCTGCAAAAATAAAAATGACAGAAAAGACAAAGATACATATCTTCAATATGTTTAACTTTCTCCACCTTTAAATTTATATTCCTTTCAGCACAAATAAATCATAAATTTTCACTATGACAATCTAATACAATAAAATTGGTAAAAAGGATATGAATTGCTTATCAAAACTTATTTCTTAATTTATTTATACAAAAGAACAACTGTAAATCTGAACTTTTTATTTTCGTTCTTAGATAGACCAATAAATACGGCGAAATATATATAGGCTCAATATAGATAAATAATATTTTTTATGAATTAAATTTATATATATAAAGGGGGTCAATATACGTTTCCGTAATAAATCAATTTGTCCAAATTTGTATACCATGCAAATAGAATCAGAAACTAGAACTTCTTACATTTTATTCCTTTTGATATTGTTAATTGCCAAACCCCTTCTTAAAGCTTTGAACTTGTCTTACATAGTGTTGTTACTATAAACATCTTGAGATGTTTAACGGAATAAAAGTATCGGGAAACTTTGCGTATGAATATAAAATTTAAAATAATGTTCATGTATTTGTTATATACTTACCTATATTAAAATCCATAATCGAAAAAAGAAATACATTTGTAATTGCTTTAAGAATATAAGCCTAAGGAGCAGTTACAGTTTGTAGCATTACTGCAAGTTGCCTGCGTCGCATTAAACTAGACTGTGTGATATGTATCACACACATGCACGCATTTACGAGCACATCTAACTTTGATTATCAAATATGAAAAACATAACTAAGTTGTTCCGCTGTTAAAACGTCATACAATAAGTGCACTTTCTAAAACGCAGTAGAGCAATCACTTCAATCGACATTCAGCATCTGAAATAAACTTCAGCCCCTCAAGATAAATAATGTTTTTATGCGAGACAGTCAGTTTTTTTATTCAAAAATGTACAGTTTATTTTTATGTAAATACCTTCCGAATTAGACAACAAATAAATGTTGTCCCCCCATGTATAAATGAAATTAGTGTTACAAGTTTCAAAAAAAACCACCCTAAAATTTCCCCCCCCCCCCTGCCGACAAGATTTTGACAAACAAAAAGTACAGTCTTTTTTACGACAGAGAAATTAGTGTTACTATTTACAACAAAATTTTAAGTAACAGTAAAGAATCCAGTTTCTAATTTTTCCATTTTTACAGACTACATGTACAAAGTTTATTAGTAGTGCCAAAATAATAAAATTCTGAAAGTCTTTGATATAATTTGCTAGATTTTATATTGAACCTTTTATCCGCACTCCAATGGTATTTCGGACTATGACCTTTCCCTACTGACCAACATTTTGCTTTTGAAGCTACATCAATGAAACATGGATCATATATACCTTGACTTTGGTCTTTGACATAATATTTTTGGTTTATAAAACATAAAAAGACATTTAAAACGTATTTAAAGGGGAAGTGAAAGAGGGGAAAATAAAAAAGCGAAAACACGATTTTGTGTACCCCTAAATGACAAAATAATTCTCGCGAATGTGATGATATCTGGAATGAATGTTCGGGAGCGTTTAAATAAGCTACGGAGCTTTCTTCGCTATCGAACTAAAATAAATTCGTATATACTAAATAATAAATACTAAAATAATGTTTTTCCTGGACTAATGACGCGTAGAGGCCACAAACGTGACTAACTTCTTTGAAACTACAGGTCTGTGAATTTGAAAAGAAATATCAAGACCTGTCAATGCCTGCGAAATTATGACGCTTCAATACGATTCTTGTGCATTGCACAACTCTCCGTTGCCAAAATTACCTGTATTCTAAGTTTGGTATATGTATAAGACCGTTGAATATTGAAGCAAGGTGATCTAAAAGAAAATTTGCAGAGTTGGAGGGAGTTAATTCACAAATAAGACAATAAAGGGTTATGACTTTTGGGCACTGTCCTTTCCTTAAATGTCTGCTCTCACTCTGTGTAATTTGATCAAATGTCCTTCAACACCTTACGAGTTATGAAATGTACAAGAAAATGTCAGGACGGATGGTAATTTATCAATATGGCAAGGTCGCACTTCATCGCATTGTGCTGTACTACTGTAAAATGTTTCAAGTTTACCCCTTAAATGATTTTGCAGTCATGCCCGGATAAGACAATTCAATAATGGAAGTTAATTGAAAAATAAGGTGATGTTTTTAACGGTTCTTTGGCGTTGTATTTTCCCTTTATGTCCTCTAACGTTGATTGCAATTTAAACGAAATTCTTTCAGTAATTTTAGAGTTATGTTCCGGAGTGATATAATTTCTGACTATGACCTTGAGATAATTCAAAACCTGGAGATAATTCAAAAGTAAGTCCTCTAACGTTGATTGCAATTTAAACGAAATTCTTTCAGTAATTTTAGAGTTATGTTCAGGAGTGATATAATTTCTGACTATGACCTTGAGATAATTCAAGACCTGGAGATAATTCAAAAGTAAGGCAATATAAGACCAAGTATCAAAGTAAGATAATGAAATTAATTGGGCAAGGCTGAAATATTGTTCTTGATCACTGCACCTCCCTTTAATGTCGTCGCTCACTCTACCATTAGTACATTATAAAGAGACAAATGGTGAAATTTTCACAGGGACAGGGCCAGGGACACAAATTGGCAAGACATGTGGCCTGTTAGACATACTGCTGGAAATTACATCAAACCTATATTGAATTTAACGATTCGCACTTGGCAATTCTATTAGTAATTAAATGCGTTCCAAATCTTTTAAGCTAAATTACTGAAATATGCAACACAGCAAGGCCCAACTGTCGTAGATTACGTGTTTACACTGTTTCATTACAATTCTAAACACATATTTCCAAAAGCGAAAATTTGTAATTCAAACGACAGAAATAAAGATACTAGGGTATTCAGTCGCTAATAACAAGATTGCAATTACATCTGTAATGATTTCAGCAAACAAGGAGGAACACACAAGTTTTCATCTCATAAAACATTTACAATGTTGGTTTTATTAAACGTGTACTTGCATTACATTTTATGAGCTATTAACTTTATTTTATTATGCAAACTCATTTTGAAAGTTATTTGATATGACTTTTTATGTTGTATATGTAGATGTATATCTAAGAAGAAATGATCTTTACGATAAGCATAGATAAAATTGTATTTAGATTTTAGTTGTTGTGATTTATTTACCACACATAAAAGTTTGACGCTATTTTTAAAACAAATTTCAGCTTTTACTGTATGTATGGAAACTAGGTGGTCCTTTTTATTTTGTTACAGAAGAAATTACAGATTGTAATAAGTCGAAATATATGTAACATAATGTTGTATCAGGTCGGCCTAAATACTGTATTCCCTCCATGTGGTTTGGAATTCGAAAAAATGCCAACTAGGCACTCTGCTTATTTTGGGCTGTATCCAAGCGGTATATATTGGTATATATTATATTTTCATTTTAGAAATGTTACGTAGAATGTATATTTTGTTGACAGTAGCCATCGCGCGTGTTTCAAATATCACCCAAAGCCTCAGAAAGAAAAGAGATTTGGAACTATTAAGTTGATTGTTCATACATTAAAGAAGCGCACACTTCTTTTCGGTGGGTTAGGTGCATGTTATATTATTTTTCATTTCTTCTTTTTACAGTAATTTTTTTCATCCTATTTCGGATGGCATAATATTGTAGTATACTAACACTAGTAGTTCATGTACAGAACATCTGTAATTAATGGATTATAATGAAGAACGGATATATCTTTACATATTATCTTGCTCGTTGACGAACAAAGATAGAAACAGTGGAAATAAAGGAGCTAAAACATAGTTAACACCACTGTCAACAAACTCTTGTTTCATTTTTATGTATCAAATACATACTTTAGAGAACGTAACTGTGTAAAAACATCAGGGATGCCTTGCAGTAAATTTCTGATTTTTTATTTCTTGTAAATGGCTTGGCAAACAGACATTTTTACAACGAAAGTTTGTTGATCAGGGTGTTATTATTATTATTATTCTGTGCAAGTAATGAGATTGATAACGTTGAATGTTCATCATCATCTTGCAGAAGTGGAAAAAAATAAACTTTACCCACAGAAGTAACTCGTCAACTTCGATATCTCCCTCCCCACAGCAATCTCAAGTGCATCTGGATTAGCATCAATATGAGGGTATTTAGTGCTGACAAAAAATCCACATTTACTCATTCTAACGTTTTCATGATCGACTCTAAATAAGCTTGTGTAGGCTACAAGCGCCACTGCTTCATAATCGCACCCCTGTTCCGTTGCCTTATTTGAAAATTAACTGCTTCTACATATACTGTTACCGTACCAGAGTTATCCAGAGTTGCTACACACAAGATTGCCGAAACAGTGATTCTCCTGTGCTCAAAATATGCCATTCCTTACGTATTGATTGTTGTCTTGTCAGAATTTCAGCAAGTGCTCAGAGACTGATGTAGTTTGAAATAAACTTTCACAATGCTTGCTTAGCTCAGATCCATCCATATTTAAGAAATAATCTATGGCTTTGATTGCTTTATCGAAATTGAAGCATTCTCTGGAGGTGAGGTGCCTGGCGGAATTATTACTCAGGCACATTACCGACGAGAAATGCTTCAATTTCGATAAATCACTCAAAGCGATAGATTATTTCGATTCTAGTCAGCTGAATTTATGAAAACTATCGTAAGTACTACGGACTCTTTTCCAGTTCGGCGGTACGTGTAAAATGTCATCAATAGTGGCTGTTGGAATTCACTCCCCTATTCGGCCAACCGTTTAAGATATCATACACAGCTTTATTATACAAATTTATTTTAATTTAATCATCTAATACATAGAATATATAAAATACCTGACTGTGACAAAAAAAAAAAAAAAAAAAAAAAAAAAAAAATTTTAACCCTTTTTTATGCAGTAAGACGTCAGATTTTTAACTTTAACAAAGCAGACTAATCGATTTAGAATGGCGTTAATCTTTTCTTTGGCTATTATACTGGATGATTGTATTTTCTGTAAATATTACGCTCCTTTTATTACCCCACCCCACTTGGAGTAATCACGTCAGTGTTTGTCGACCGTTTGATTAAAACCTTTGGTTTGGAAGGCAAAAAAAAAAAAGGGGGGTCTTTTAACATGCTCCGGCAACAGTCTTAACAAAGATATTTTACTTAAATAGTTATTACTGAATTTTCCTTTTTAGCCTACTATTCCCCCCGGAAATGGAGGTCAAAATATTTTTAAAAACGTACAATATTTTTCGTAAAATGCGTTTACTACTACATAATGCACACTTTTAAATACAAAAAGTTGCAGGTGTAATAAATGAAACCAAAGCGTGCATGCGCTGACAACGATTTTCGTGGGTAATGGCGTCGTGTTTGTCGTTTGCCCAAATTTAATATCTTTTGAATATTTTGAACTTTTTTACGGTTTTAATGGAGATTAACTACTATATTTGTCATGTTAAGGTTTTATTTTTTTTTTTTTTTTTTTTTTTTTAAAATATGATAATTATAACAGTGAAATTAATGAATTAGATACCCATTTATATTTATACAGATCGATACACATTAAGCCAGAAGAAAGAAAATGGCCGCGCCGCTTTTAAGTCTCTGTATCTTCATAAGATTATCATCATTTTGTACCATGACGATAGTTTAAAAGCCACAAGAATTATGTCAATATTTTTAAAGACACCATTTTTAGTTGACATCTTAATGATAAATATACATTTGTCCTCTCCATACACCCGTCTTTGACACTTCTCTTATTTCCTTGCTTTCTGTTAACTTGTTTGACATTTTTTAAGATATTTTACGGAAACAACGCATGCTGGGTTTGCAAAATTGTCCTCTTGAGGGGGAAACAAACCTTTACTAATCTATTTACATCAAGCTATAGATCTATGCAAACGTCTTCATAGTACTGTCTCTCTTTTCGTTCATTCTTTCAGTTTTATGGCAATATTTTTCAGTCTTTGTTATCAAAACTTCTGTTATTCCGTTTTTATACTCCCCGAACACAAAGTGTAAGGGGGATATACTGGATTCACATTGTCTGTCCGTCCGTCTGTCCGTTCATGCCCAGTAGACATTAGGGGGGTTAGGATTTGAGTACAATTTAGCATTGTGAGGTTGTTTCAGTTCATTCCGTCATTATGGGGTTAAAATGGTATTGTGGGATTAAATAATTCAAATGTGGGGTTAAAAAAGATCAAAGAAAGATCAAAGTACGTCCGTCCGTCCGTCTGTAGACGGAATCTTGTGGACACTAAATCCCCAAAATTTCTGGTCAAAATTTAATGATACTTCACAGAACTGATAAGTATAATATCTAGTTGTGCATGGTTCATGTTTCGGGTCACTAGGTCCAAGGTCAAGGTCACAGGGGCTCGAGATAGTAAAATTTTGTGGACGCTAAATCTCCAAAACTATTGGTCAGAATTTAATGATACTTCACAGAAGTGATAAGTACTATATTTAGTTGTGCATGGTCTAAGTTTCGGGTCACTTGGTCAAAGGTCAAGGTCGCAGGGGCTCGACATAGTAAAGTCTTGTGGTTGCTTAATCTCCAAAACCCCTGATCAGAATTTAATGATACTTCACAGAAGTGATTAGTACCATGCCTAGTTGTGCATGAAGGCTGATTAATAAAAAATAATTTTACACACTAAGTAGGTTAATGTTCATTTTGATACATTTTGATGCGCCTCGCCTGACCAATTTATTTTTAATTGCATCAAAATGGACACTTACCTATAAAAATGCTTTTTCTGAAACAAACAAACCAATACACTTTTTCAGTGATTTTTCTTCATTTGGTGGGGGATATGAATTCACTTAATTTGCTTGTTAATGGAACATTCGCCCAGCCGAAATTGGTGTTATTTTTATAGTGTTGACATAGATTTTTTTGCAGATCAAATTTGTTTTCATGTTTTCATGTAGTCGTTTACCCGTATCTTTTGTTTTTCATTTTTCTCGAAGAAATAAACTAATTATTACATTAGAAACAAAAAGAGAAAAAAACACAATTTTCAAAAACATTTTTTTTTCTCCCCAAAAACACCCCCATAATAAAAAAAAAAAAAAAAAAAAAAAAAAAAAAAAAAAAAAAAAAAAAAAAAATTAACCAAAAAAAAAAATATTGTTTTAAAAAAAAAAAAAAAAAAAAAAAAAATAAAAAAAAAAAAAAAAAAAAAAAAAAAAAAAAAAAATTTTTTTTTTAATTTTTTTATTTTTAATTTTTTTTGGGGTGTTATTTTTTTTTTTTTTTTTTTTTTTTATATATTTTTTTTTTTTTTTTTTTTTTTTTTTTTTTTTTTTTTTTTTTTTTTTTATATAATTTTAAAGTAACGTGATAATAATATTGAATGTTCCTTATCATTCTTTAGAAATGGTAAAAGCCCCAGAAGATTTCCTCTTTATCCACAACTTCAATATCTCCTTTACCCACAACTCCAATATCTCCTTTACCCACAACTCCAATACTCCTTCCCCACAACTTCAAACCCCCCCCCCCCCCCCCCCCCCCCCCCCCTACCCTTTACCCACAACTACAATATCTCCTTTACCCACAACTCCAATATCTGCTTTACCCACAACTCCAATTTCTGCTTTACCCACAACTACAATATCTCCTTTACCCACAACCCCCCCCCCCCCCCCCTCTATTACCCATAACTTCAATATCTCCTTTCGGCAATTAATGAGCCTGACCGTTTTTTTACGGATATTACCGAACCATAGTTATGTCCGTAAAATTCCTAATCCCCAATAACTGATATTGCGCTTGACGGTTTTTATGCCGGAGTGAATTCAAGTAACTATTATTTCTCGAATTAACACCCCCTCCCACCGAACGTCAAATGTCCTTAATGTTTGAAATTATTTTGTATTTTGTGTCCAATCGCAGCGCAGTATTTGTTGCGCTTTAACGTGGGTAAATCCATAATTTTACACTGAGTCAGTAAATAGGGGAACAATGCTGATTTACAAAAAATAATTTAGGTTAATGTTCATTTTGATACATTTTTACTACAATTAGTTGTTTATCCATCAAAATAAACACTAACCTATACGTAGTTGTTATGCCAGTTAAATAGAGGATAATTGTTGGTTTCGGTGTAAGATAATTTCACCGAGTGGCACCAAAAGTGATATTTTTCACGAGTAGCGCAGCCACGAGTGAACATAACAACTTTTGGTGTTCACGAATGCAATTAACTTGATTTTACACCGATAACAACAATTTTTCTGTTTATTTTATGGTTTAAACTCTACTTTTATTGAGTTTGTTTCTATAAAATATCGAAAATCGCGGGAAACGTCATCAGAAAACATAGCGCAAATGACGTCATCGTCGCATGGTACAAAAGTAAGCTCAAATTCTCGACAAAGCACATTCATGTATCTTGGAAATCTTTTGTAGTGTCTGTGGGAAAATATGCGATGATGATACAGATTCTGCCAAAGATGCAACAAAATCTGGACATCTGCAATCAGCATCGTCCAACGACAACGTTAACAAGTCTTTGGTCTAATACAGCAAGAGTCGTGGAATATTGTTTGCGAGATAGTATATGTGTCGTAGGTATTTTTCTATCCACAGTTGCCAATATATCTGGTAACTGACCGTTACAAGGCGGTAACCACGGTAACAGCCTATTAGCTATATCTATGTGTGTAATGTCTAGGTTATGTATATGTGTTGTCCCGTACTTTTTCACTTGATAAACGCTTTGAAGGGAAGTTACCATTACAGCGTGTTGCAGAGACTGGAACCGTGTTATGTCCCATCTCGTCCCGTAAATGTAAATAACCCTAAAGTTGTTCTTTAAACTATTTTTTTTGAAATTCTTTTGATGGACACAAGGGAGACTATTTTATGGTATTCGTCTTATGAAAAGAGCCAAGAGGACTAAATACAAGAACAATTATTGGTAAAAATAAAGTTTCTCGAGAAACAAACTAATATTGATTAAACTCTGATATTGGCAAAACATGAAAAACTGGCTGACAGGCAAAGTGTTTTATCAACCAGAGGGAGAAAAATCTTCAAAATACTTCAGTAAGTTAGTTAACAGGTAACAGGTATTAATATGTTTCCACTTGGCTAAAAAGATTGAAAATCCTGTTTATCAGTAAAAGTAATCAACTGTCAAAGGATGCAGATTCATTTATGACTATACATGTGTAAGATGACAACTACAGCTGGAAATAGACTTACAGACTTCCCTTTACTTCCCTTTCATTTCCCTTTACAATCAAAAATGATCCAAATTTGCAATTATAGTTTAAAAATAGAATAAACCATAGAATTCTTGCAATCAACCATTTATTACATAAAATGGGGATAAAGTGAATCAAACATGTTCATGAGTTGTGGATAAGGAAATCCCACCCGAGGGTTGAGATACGTCCAAAAACGAGGCTCTGCCGATAAGGAAATCCCACCCGAGGGTTGAGATACGTCCAAAAACGAGGCTCTGCCGAGTTTTTTCAACGTATCTCAACCCGAGGATGGGATTTCCTTATCCACAACTCAATGGACATGGTAGATTTATTTTCTCACCGTTTAAATCGCATTTTTACACAAGTAAGAAGGAATAAGTGCAAATACAGGATGGGGATGAAAAAATGAAAATCAACTTTTTCTCGAATTTTACTTCAAAACTGCTATAGATGGATAGAAAATGATCTAACTAAGAAAATGAATACCAACAACCCTATGTTTATTTCAAAAATCATTTTACAGTCGTTTTTCGATTTTTATGTCTGCTTACAATTAACGTGAAAATAGTCCGGCAGCGATGTGAGATAAGCGATGTGAGATAAGTTTATCTCACATGGGTAAATGCGCGGAAATATGTTTCTCATAGGTGAGAAAAAAAGTGTCAGCATAATTATGTTCTTTTTATGGCGATCAAACTGAAACTATAAAACATCTTTTCTGTGAATGTCAAAATACTAATTCTTTCTTGGAGTAGGTGAAAAGATGGGTTGATTTAAAGTGTCAAAATATTGATACAAATTTAAAAGTGACAGGCACAATCCTAGGTAATGAGAAGTACAGTAAAGCCACAAAGGACCTGCTTCGTGTGGCAAAGTATGCTTTATACCGTTGTAAAACACAGAAATCAGTTCCAAGCTTTCAGATGTTTAAAAGTCTAGCTATCTCATTTCTAAAGACAGAGCTGTACATTGCAAGAAAAGAGAACATAATGTCTAAGTTAGACAAAAAAGAAGCGTTGAGGACAAATTGCAGGATTTTATTCGTTAGAAGTCTGCTCTTCTCTGTACTGCACACCTAATCTCTTTATGTCTCTACTTTTTAGACGACTATTCGGAGAATATGGAGAGCTATTACGGTCACTTGTTTGTCGGCGTGGACGTGTGCGTGGGCGTGGGCGTTGCTTCTTTGGTTAAAGTTTTGCCTGCTAGGTACTATCATGCACATATCTCAGTAACCACTTATGATATTGACTTGAAACTTTGTAAATGTCTTGAGGGGTGTCATACAATCAAGTCAGATAACTCTTGTATAAATTTAGTACAAATTATGGCCCTTGTTCGACTTTGTAAATTTGGTTAAAGTTTTGCCTGCTAGATACTATCATGCACATATTTCAGTAACCACTTATGATATTGACTTGAAACTTTGTTTGTGTCTTGAGGGGTGTCACACAGTCAAGTCAGATAACTCTTGCATAAATTTGATACAAATTATGGCCCTTGTTTGACTTTGAAAATTTGGTTAAAGTTTTGCCTGCTAGGTACTAAATTTGGTTAAAGTTTTGCCTGCTAGGTACTATCATGCACATATCTCAGTAACCACTTATGATATTGACTTGAAACTTTGTTCATGTCTTTAGGGGTGTCATACAATCAAGTCAGATAACTCTTGTATAAATTTAGTACAAATTATGGCCCTTGTTCGACTTTGTAAATTTGGTTAAAGTTTTGCCTGCTAGATACTATCATGCACATATTTCAGTAACCACTTATGATATTGACTTGAAACTTTGTTTGTGTCTTGAGGGTTGTCACACAGTGAAGTCAGATAACTCTTGCATAAATTTGATACAAATTATGGCCCTTGTTTGACTTTGAAAATTTGGTTAAAGTTTTGCCTGCTAGGTACTAAATTTGGTTAAAGTTTTGCCTGCTAGGTACTATCATGCACATATCTCAGTAACCACTTATGATATTGACTTGAAACTTTGTAAATGTCTTGAGGGGTGTCACACAGTCAAGTCAGATAACTCTTGTATAAATTTAGTGCAAATTATGGCCCTTGTTTGACTTTGAAAATTTTGTTAAAGTTTGGCCTGCTAGGTACTATCATGAACATATCTCAGTAACCACTTATGATATTGACTTGAACTTTGTTAATGTCTTAAGGGGTGTCACACAGTTAAGTCAGATAACTCGTGTTTAAATTTAGTACAAATTATGGCCCTTGTTTAACTTTGAAAATTTGGTTGAAGTTTTGCCTGCTAGGTACTGTCATGTACATATCTCAGTAACCACTAATGATATTGATTTGAACTTTGTTTATGTCTTAAGGGGTGTCACACAGTCAAGTCAGATAACTCTTGCATAAATTTGATACAAATTATGGCCCTTGTTTGACTTTGAAAATTTGGTTAAAGTTTTGCCTGCTAGGTACTATCATGCACATATCTCAGTAACCACTAATGATATTGACTTGAACTTTGTTTATGTCTTGAGGGGTGTCACACAGTCAAGTCAGATAACTCTTGCATAAATTTGATACAAATTATGGCCCTTGTTTGACTTTGAAAATTTGGTTAAAGTTTTGCCTGCTAGGTACTATCATGCACATATCTCAGTAACCACTAATGATATTGACTTGAACTTTGTTTGTGTCTTGAGGGGTGTCACACAGTCAAGACAGATAACTCTTGTTTAAATTTAGTGCAAATTATGGCCCTTGTTTGACTTTGAAAATTTGGTTAAAGTTTTGCCTGCTAGGTACTATCATGCACATATTTCAGTAACCACTTATGGTAGTTATATCAAACTTAGCAATAGTGTTCAGGGGTACATTTTGTATCAAACAATTAATTTACCAAAAATTAAATATGTAGTGATAGATTTTGACTTTTTTATGATTCAACTTTCCTAGTTTATACTTAATAGTTAGCAGAATTTTGTTTTGCTATTATACTGATAAAAGTTTTGTTTTATTAGCAAACACCCACAATAGTCGAGCTTGCTGTCTTATGGACAGCCCTTGTTCATACATAAAACCTGAGTGTATTATTGAATATCACTTAATATGAGATCATTTTGACTATGACCTCTTTATATATATCTTTTTAAGTGTTTTCCACTCTGTTTTAATAAAACAGATAACGAAAGTTAATATAATACAAGGAGTATAACTGGTGATACCGGGAAAAATAAACATATAGGAGTTATTTCCCTTGATTAACACACATAGCAGTTACATCAGGACTACATTATTTGTCCTGCGTCCGTCCTTATCTTGATGGACATTTTTAGCTGTTTATTTTTTTTAACGAAATTTCCTAGAGAAGATCAAATAATGTAGAATATGTAAGATATTTTAAAATACATCCCTTGATCTAGCAGCTCAGAACAAACAAAAAGTATAGTGGAGTTACTATATTAAGACCATGCACTTTGTACCACTGAAAAGTGGTCTTGTTACTGAATAGGTCTCATTATCGAGATATATTTTATAGATCTTCTATGTGACATGTTTGTCCTAAATGTTTGTCCGTAATATCAAGGGCGGTGTTAATAGCAGAACTTCACTTTACACTACATAGTATTTGGTAATATGTCAAAAATGATTGATTATTCATAAAATGTGTTTCTTAGGAACAATATTTCTTCTTTTTGAATTCAGAGAATAGAATATGTAGTATGTCGAAATTTTAAATATGATAGGAATGTATGTATATCAAAAAAGGGGTTACCCACCTGAAAAAAAAAAGCTTCAAAGGTAGGCCTAATCGTAAACGGTTGTTTAACAAGTCTTACTTTATTCCCTCATACATGATGGAAAAAACAACTCCGCCGGAAGTTGCTATGACGCTATGTTAACCATAGTGTATTGCATTGGGAAATAACATTAAAATAAAAATGGAAAATACGAAATGTAAAAAGTGATGATGCTTACCATCAAAAGTAAACATCATTGTTTCGGCAGCGAATGCCACTGCAATGCCGTGAAATACTAGAGCCCGGCATGCAGTTCGGCAATATAAGCTATCACAAGGCCGTTGAGAGAAAGAGGATGAGGGTCTTTCTCCGGTTCGCGCCATGTATTGTGTGTCCTCTGTTACTTCTTACTTTGCTTTTTTGTCAAGTTTCTACATTTTCTTTGATCTCTGGCATAAACCGCAGTCTACCCGAAATGTGTCTGTCTGCCTCACATGTTAGGCAAAATTTTAGACGGTTACGGGTCAGTCAAATGTTTGCTGTTGTCGGACTGAATGTTATGCACTCAATAGCCTTTTACACAATGGTTTCTGTTGTTCGGCCAGGCAAAATTTTCATTATTCAGCAAAGTTTTGTGTTTGTAAAAAACTTTTCAGGAAGACTGAAACCGCAGAGAAATTCCGTCAAAGTTGACATTCTCGGCAATTGTTCTGTTGCTTTTTTTTGTCAACCCCGACACTCCATTGCAATATTTTGCTTTGGTTACGTTGATGTTTGCTTTTACTTCCTTTTTATGTACATGTAATTGGTATCTCCACCTCATAAACTGATAAATGTTTGGATCTCGTCGCTGTTTTTATTTACAGGTTGAGACATGTTCATTATTCGATGGGCGTGTTGTCTGACTTTTGGCGGAGTACGGGAAAGTTACGTAAACGAAATCAGTAATAACATGTTTCATGGGACATTGTGGTCATATTAACCAATGGTTAAATTTTAACCAAATTGTTCAACAAACCAACTGGTTAAAACAAACCAACTAGTAAAAAAACCCAACTGGTTAAAGATTTCAATACAATTGGTTAACAAATTTGTTTAGCTAACCAACTTGGTTAACAATGAATCCAATAATATGATTTAACCATGGATTATTTTAAGTAACATGGAGCAGCTGAACGTAAACAAAGGTAAAGGATCTATTAATAGATGCGCGCAATCTGAAACGCAACATTGTGACGTTCGTATTTCTACATTTTTACATGCCTTTTGTAAGTAATAATTCGTAGGAGAAAATATGTTTGTTGTATATGCATTATATTGATATGAAAAGTTTGTGTGTAAACATTACACAGTGTGACACACAATATAAGAGATTTGCGAGGGAGCGGTGTATGATAGCTTGGACGTGGGACAGTCAGGAATATTTGGAATACTGTTATATCATTATCTTTTTACAAAAAACTTCCATTTTCGTTTTCTTTAAGTATAATTATGTTCATTTATTCAAGTAAAAAACTTGGTTATCATCGATGTTTTCGTTGCAACAAATGTTTGCATGTGAACTGTAGGACACGTATATAGAATTGTGAGAAAAGAAAGCAAAACAAAACAAAATAAACCACAACTATAAAAAGCACCAAGACAGCATATTAGATGAATAAGTCCTCCATACCAGTACTTGATTAGATCTACCTCGCAAAACAATGATGTAATGTACTTTCAAAACCTTAAAATTTTCAAACTGTTTGTTGTTATTGTGATTGTATGTGTGTTAATCCATGTCACATATATCGAAATCTAGTGACCCTAATAGTGAATACAATACCTCATTATTTATGTTTATTTCTTCCCCCAAGACGTACACATACGCCGGATCTGACGCTATATCCTGTAATGACGTCATGTCAACATTACGCCCAAAACTAATTGTTACTATGGTGACACCATTTCCTTTCAGTGTTTTTGCTTCGGACATCATTTCCTGATGATTTTCGTTAGTGAAATTCCCACTTGTTAACAATAAAGCCACCTTCCTCGTCTTCGGCCGTGCACCTGTCGAATTTATAAAACCAAAACTGCCCAGGTGTTTCAAAGCGTAGGTGACATTTGCAGCAGACGGCATTTGCCTCATTCTATGAACTCTGGTGATGACGTCAGATGATGACAAACATTCACCAAACCGGAAAACTTCTTCTACATCTTTGGCATACTGTATGCAACTTACATGCACACCGTCATTACGTATAGGCATTTTCTGCAGGAGAACTACAAGTGCAGCTATTTGTTTGTAATATTGAACGAGAGAAACATCAGATGATGCATCTATCACCATGGCAACGTCAGAGGTGCTATGGTAGCAATCTAAAAATAGAATAGCAACAACTTGTTTTAAAAGTCAGTTTCTGAAAATGTGCCTTTTTGGGAACTTTCATAATTGAATTAAAAACAAATTTTGAAAAGCATTTTAACTCTTATTGGTGAATTACTGAAAATCCTGTTATTTCAATTAACACAAAAGTGAGAAATGATCACACTGGGATACCTCTATAAGAAGCAACAATAACTCAGAGGATTCCAACTGATAGAAACTACTTGCACTTTTGTTATCTTGGACTGTATCCAATAAGGGAGATAATTTGTTACTCACTAAAGTCTCCCATTAAAACATGGTTATTAACACATGTATATAGAAAATACCTGGGCATTCATCCATGACATGCGCTTTTAATATAGAGTTCACTGCATCTTTACTACAGGCTGGAAATACTCGAGTCCAGTGGCTGGCGATGTCGATGAGCTCTTTGTGATAGATTTGTGTACCGATGCCAATAGCGATGAGGTGCATTCCCGCCTGTTTCAGCAAGTCTGCCTGGAATTTCGTGTCTGATGTGTCAGACGACAGTCCGTCAGTCAGTACAATAACATACTTGTACACACCAAGTCTGGCTCCAGTAGTAGAAGATAGTACACTTTCTCTCACTGCTTGCAAGCCCTTTCCAGTGTAACTAGGACCTTCCTCAAAATCAATCCCATCTACTGCTGATAGAATAGATACACTGTTTGTAAAATTATTTAAATAGAAATGAACAGTTGCCTCCACGGATGATGTGACCAGGGCTATCTGGAAATCAGTTGGTCCAATCGGAAAGTTCAAAACAAAATCTTTCACATACTGCTTCTCTCTATCAAAAGTTGCTGATTGTTGTCCAAGGGAAGCGTCCAGAAGGAAAACAACATCCGCTCCTGACGGAAACTGGGGCCGACACATGTCTAAGAAAACAGGAAAACTCTATATTAGAAGGAATTATTTGTTGAAAACCGTTCTCAGACATTTTTTTTAATATTAGCATATGTATGACGTCATAAAATACGTAACAATGCACTCTACTTGTTTCAATACATCTCGATAGAATATTGTAAAACTATAAAATCTACTTGGTGTATACACAAGTTTTATAATCAACACGCGATTTGTGCGACATACTTAATATACTGTTCTAATAAATGTTTTGTCATTTCCAATAGGTGACTAATAGAAGTACAACTTTTGTAATTAAATTCGTTATAATAATAACCATAAGCCAATACATGTAATACGGACTTTAAACTATACATATTCTGTACTATACGGAACGAACCTATTTCGCAATTAGTTCCTGTAAAATCTTCTGCGCATGTGCATGTATAGCCGTTCACATGATCCTGACAGGTGGCGCCGTTCTGACATGGACTACTAGCACACTCGTCCGTGTCTTATGAAAACAAAAATACGAATTTAATAATTAAAATAAATTCATATAGTTGTAACATAACGATGTATGGTTCCAAAGGACACGACACGCATTCAAAATTCAAACTTTTGTTTATTTTTATTTATAGAGACAAAACAAACATTTGTTACATTGATTGAAAAATTCGTAAAATTGGTATTTTGTCTCCATTAAGCTTTGATTGCAAAATTAATGTTAAAAGTCTGAGAGCCAATATATTTTCCTGCATTGTTTTTTAATGTTATAAACTATTAAAATATAATGTCCTAGGGGCTAAAGTCCTACATTCAGTATGATAAGTCTGATTTAGTAGAACTGCGATAATACACTCTCTAGACAGACCTCTACACAATAGCAACAGTTCACAAAATAAGGAACATTTTATTCAACACCACGAATTCTATTATGACTATAAAATTTTGTTTTATAGCTAGCTTACCTATCTCACAATTTACGCCTTCGAAACCCGGCAGACACGTGCACGAATAACTGTTCACGTGATCGTGACACGTGGCGCCATTCATACAAGGACTGCTGTCACATTCATCTATATCTGAAGAATATATATTGTATAGACATATTGAATGAGAAAGATAATGACACATTTTAGTTTATTATACCCGCCACATTAAGCTATAAAGGTTGACATTTAATTGTTATGGTTGACATTGTTCTGTTTTTCCTCTCTCTTCTTTTGATCACTTTCCCGAACTTTTATTTTTCTCAAATACTTTGGTTGATAAGTATAAAGGAGCACCGCCATTTAAACATTGAAGAAATCCAGGAAAGCAGATGTTTTTGATTGCTTAAAACATACTTAACAGTTCAAGTTTCGGAAAGCATTCACTTGTCAAACACTCTGCAATTTAGTCGGAGAAAAATATCAAAAACCACGAAAAACGAAATACAAAGGAAGAAGTAGAAGAGAAAGAAAAAGAAGAAGAAGATACTTCCTTCCTGTTGTACTTATTTTACAATAAATGAGACTTTTTGTGTATACACATTATAATATACCTGTCTGACAGAAGATGCCCAGGTAACCAGCCTTGCACGCGCACATGAAACTGTTCACGAGATCATGACACGTGGCACCATTCTGACAAGGAGCAGTGGCGCATTCATCTATATCTGTAACGAAGGATGATTCAGGAAGTTAGATGGAAACTGTTAACAGTGGACATGGTCATATAAAACAAATAAACTACAGTAAAATTCGTATATAACGAACCCCTGGGGACCATTGGAATTCCGGAGTATGTTATATCCATAAAGAAATTTCATATTTGATATAGAAGGCGTAAGCCAGGGTCAAGAAAATGCTTTCCTTTTATCCGGAATTTCGTTATAATATGGAATCGTTATATACGGAATTCAAGTTGTATAAATAAATCAATTGTTTTTTTTTTACTCTTTTTAACAATTTGATAAAACTAAAAAGGAATAGTTTTGAACCGTGCATACGTATTTCGTAGTTATAAAAATATAAAAGTAAATACACTGGGACAAAAATGAAATATTGGATTGACTGTGCTTACCAATTTGACAAAGAACGCCTTGGTATCCAGCTTTACAAGCGCACGTGAAACGGTTAATTAGGTTTTGACACGTGGCACCATTCGTACATGGATCACTGGCACATTCATCTGTATCTGTAACCGTGCAGTGAAACGTTTACTGACAAAGCTTATGTATTGAGTTGATTTAGAAAGCGTGTACGTGCAAACGAAACAGTGTAAAATTGGTACAACCACTTATATGCTTGCGGCCTGGCCATGGCTGGATCCCCGCGACAACCTTAGTCGCGTAGATGATGCATTATATTTATACATAAAATTTGACATTTAAAAATAGGTCTCATTGTTTACAAAGTACAGCAGAATTAATACAGTGAACGCTTATCATAAGAGGACCTACTTACCTGTCTGACAGTATATGCCTTGATATCCAGCCTTACACGCACACGTGTAGCTATTCACGTGGTCATGACACGTGGCACCATTCTGGCAAGGATTACTGATACATTCATCTATGTCTGCAAAAATAAAGGATAACTAACTGTCAAAGAGTCAAAGAGACAAACAAAAATGATCTATATAAAGAACCACGTGTATCTCTAATTTTGGAATTATACCGGTAAGCAGAAATGTTTTGAAGGAATATGTAACACACGAGTAGATCCAAATACACAATGAATTAATATATCATCTATAATAGTAAAGAGCAAATATTAAGACGGGAGACAATCAAGAATTTCGCTTGAAATCACCAAAAATAAATGATATAATGTACATTGTATAAGTGATTCTTCTCACCCGTCTGACAATAGGTTCCTAAGTATCCAGCCCGACAAGCGCACGTGTAGCTATTCACGTGATCATGACACGTGGCGCCATTTTTACATGGATCACTGACACATTCGTCTATGTCTGTAAAGGCACAAAGAAAACTTTGCCTACATAGCTGATGTATTGAGTTAAACAGAAAAGGGAACATGAGTAACGGGAGAGGAAAAATGTAAAAACGATACAACCGATTGTATGCTTGTCAAAAAAAATCTAAGAAGGAAATATAAATTGTTGAGAAAATGTAACAGCCGAAAATAGGTCTCACTGTTGACAAAGTATAGCAGAATTTGATCTGTTTTTCGTGAAGCGTGTCATAAGAGGGCCTACTAACCTGTCTGACAGTAAATGCCTTGATATCCAGCCCTACACGCACAAGTGTAACTGTTCACGTGGTCATGACACGTGGCACCATTCTTGCAAGGATTACTGATACACTCATCTACGTCTGTAATAAAACATAAGCTAATTTGTGACATAGGCTGTTACAGAGACATAAAAATGCACATATCATTTAAAGAATCCTGTAGTAATCTCTTGTTTTGGAATTATGCATGTGTAACTCAAAAGTAAACAGTACACAGTAACTTAATAAACCATTTTCTTCTTATAAAACGGTAAAAACTAAAAAGCAAATATTCCACTCTAAGTATCAGTCTTACCATTTGTCATGTCCAACTTTCGATTTTAACACTCTGTTTAAGTTTTGTTATGTTTTACGTCAAAATTTCTTTTAAAAAAAATTCGGAACCCTTTTGGACAAATCAGTAGGAGTGGATATCGTAAGGGTGTCGGCTATCTGAACGTCATGTACTCACGGCTGTAACTAAACATATACAACAGGTGACTTTTACACTGTCAACGTATTTCAGCGCATGTTCACTATCGCTCTTATGAATTTCGCTTGAAAAAATACTTTAAAGACGCGTTGAAAAGTGATCACAGATAACAATATTTCTAAATCACGTAAATTATTATACATGTTTTCTTACCCGTCTGACAATAGGTTCCTAAGAACCCAGCTCTACAAGCGCACGTGTAGCTATTCACGTGATCATGACACGTGGCACCATTCTGGCATGGATTGCTAGCGCATTCATTTGAATCTATAACATTGGAATGATAAAGAATGACGTCATTTACCGTATACATGCAGACGACAAATAATTATGAGTACATTGTAGTACTATGAACATGTAACAACATAAGACTATGGATATGTTCATGCATTCAATCTTGAGAAAGAGCACATAACTTTAAAAAAAAGAAAACATTTTAAATCAGCAGTAAAGCTCTACTTACCCGTTTGACATAGAATGCCTTGGTATCCGGCTTTGCAAGCACACGTGTAACTGTCCACATGGTCAGAGCACGTGGCACCATTATGGCAAGGATTGCTGGCACATTCGTCTGTATCTTTAATAACAGCAAACATCGTAACACTAAATATTTGTAAAATACAGTGTATTGTTAAGGGAGTTCAATAAGTGCATTGTATTATTCAATCAGTGTATTGTTAAGGGAGTTCAATACCTACTTGTTAATGTCTTAGTACACATTCTTAAAATATTTACACAGCATACCACCTTAAAGAGAGTTAAGGTCGGTAAGGTCAAGCAGAAAAGGGGAAGGTTATAGCCATTTAAAGTTTAATTCGGGATACATGTACATGACTTTTAAGAATATTTTCATTGGTAAACTATTTCTTACAGATGCACTTACCTATTTGACAATGGCGACCTTGATACCCAGCCCTACAAGAGCATGTGTAACTGTTCACGTGATCTTGACACGTGGCACCATTCTGGCAGGGATCACTGGCACACTCATTTATATCTGTAAGAATGAACTCCAAAAAAATCCCGGTGTTGTGACAAAAATAAAAGGCACACACAGTTGTATACTTTTCAATGAAGATGTTGTGTTTTCATTACAAACTTGTAAATACAAATAGTAACATACGTGCATACCTATATGACATTGTGTCCCTTGATATCCGATCCTACAACTGCACGTGTATTTGTTCACGTGATCATGACACGTGCCCCCATTCTGGCAAGGATTACTGGCACACTCGTTTGTTTCTGTTAAAATAAAGAAAGTTCATTTCAACGTGTCAACAGGCGTTATGCATATCCGGGAAATTAAATACAGCTACAGTGTATAATTAAAATATTATATGAGAAGTTCCTTCCTGCAGGATTTCGTGCCTGTGCACTTTGACTATGTTATGACACGTGGAATTTTCCCGTGTTATAAGTAAGAATTATCGAACTGCTTGTATTGAACGAAGTATAAACTAAATCTCAATTTTTGCTACGATATCTGCAAGCTCTTATTCGGAAATTCACTCGGTTGTTATTCTTAAAAGATATAGCTTGTCTGTTGATGGAGGTTATGATATTAAACAAGTAATCGTATATTTATATACCAATTTGGCAATTATTTCCGAAGTATCCAGGCAGGCACGTGCATGTATATCCGTCGCTGGTATCTGTACATGTACCCAAATGCTGACACGGAAACCCTTTACAAGCGTCATCTAAACAGAAGAAGAATCAAAGGACTGAAAGTGCTGGAGGATCGATTGTCTCTGAACAACACAGTCTGCACACATACATGTGTAAACATCAGGACAACATAGACTGTATACATACATGTGAGAATATCAGGACAACCCTTGCACGAGTAAAGTTATAAACTGGAGACACAACTGTCCACAAATTTTGACCTTTCACCATTTGTGTAAACTTTACTTTTGAGATAGGAACCCATGTGCTTACATTATGTCATTCAGTGACTATGTTCAACTACCCTATGAAGTATTAAGCTGTGAATCGTAACTGAGAAATGGATTTTGACAACACTGAACTGAAAATTTATGGTTTGGACAACTTTAATTGTCATTCAAAAGTTATGGGATATGCCCATAAGGTTGATTGTATTGTGCGAATTAATTCAGATTTAACGTCGCACCCAACAGCTAAGGTCATATCGCAACTTCCGGCTTTCATGGTGGAGGAAGACCCTGGGTGCCAATTCCCTGTATCAGAATTTGGGGGTCATTTAGAAACTCCGAGGGTCATACCCTTTATTGTAAAAAAATAAAAGGCATGACTATGTGTTAAAGAAGTTTTATTCAGTTTACTTCTGTAAAACTGCATGTGATACATCACAAAATGGTGGGTAATCAAAGGGTTGGCAAGACAACAGGTGTTTCTCTTTGGATGCTTTCCATTTTGTCACTGCATCTCAAAAGTCAAATTTGTCCACAAAGCGAATTTTTCATAAGTGCATTCAACCATAGACATTAAACTTGGATATTATTTGGCCACACTATAACCCCTTTCAATAGTGACAGTCTGATCGAAATGACTACAAAATGATCATTAAAACCACTCAGAAAGACGTTTTTGTTTCCCCTATTAAGTTTCGTCGACCATCCCTTGTTGTGCGTCTACGATCTTTGATGACGGTATCATAGGAATCAACACACACAAAAACGCAATGGTACAAAATGCGGGTCGATCCGAAATCAGACGACAACGACAACGGAATAGGGTCAAAATTAGACATATCCCATACCGGAAGCGTATTTTATCAACAATTTATCTTGCATTTCGAAGCGTTTTGAGAGGTTTTGAAATGTTGTTTTTGTAGTAATTTGATCATACACATTTTAATTGCGTCATAGAAGACGCCCTGCGTCATTGACAAAATGAGTGCGTCAAAACCGCAGAAAACGCGCTCTCGCGGAAACACTGAATTTAGTGTATCCGGTGTAGCGATACGTATTTCACGGGTCTTACATTTCTCATGTCACACCGGTCTGACGATAAAAAACCGCGTTGGAAAATAGTTTTATACAGAACAGATACCTCGTTGATTTAAGTTACAAATTATGAGAAAAACAACAATATAATATTATGCTATTCTGTAATGTTTTGATATTATTTAGATCCGTTACTATATAATTTTTAAAACAGAAGACAGTAATATAGAACTACTTTTCGGTCGTATTCGACAAAAATTTGTGTTAAGAGTTCGGCCGTAAGGGTCTGAAATACTCTGTTAACTTTGGATACGATTGAATAAATTCAATCGATCCAAAAAAGTAAAATTTACACAAAAACTTTTCCCTTTCCAGGAGAATATGAGTTATACCAATGAACGTGTCGGCCGACAGAGACAATTATATAAATACATGTTCATTGCATTACATGTTTTACTAAAAATAGATGTCTCGGATTGCAGAAAATTACAATTCACATGGTTTACTACAGTCATTTTAGCAAATAAATTTACATATATGACCATTTTTGAAATGCATTAACGCCACAAGGGATAGAAATGTCTAGCAGAAAGAGGTCACGTGACGACTCGTGTCGGACCTTGTTTTATTACATCACTCATATACGCTGATATTCCTATTATACAGTTAAATTATAAAATATATCAAATGTAGATCTACATGTAGAGGAAAAAAGGTCGAATTTATCTCCGAGGATGGCATATTGCAGCTCACGCTGCACACACCTTTCACGAAAACATAATTCACTGCAAAACATATTCTTACCCGTACAATCCGTTACGAAATGTTTTGGACAAGGTGTTGATAGATAGCACGTTTGCGATGGTTTACATGCTGGTCCGAGTGTATGACAATAGTATTCTCTGTCCGACTCACTCTGTAAATAAATGCCATTATTTCCCATGGACATAATTTTCTTAATGTTACAAGATATTTCATTTATTACACTCTTTACTGGTCCACTTGTCACTGACGTCACGGTGGGTAATCACATGATCAAGATAATCTCTAAACAAAAGTAAATCTTTGAAATGTTACAAACTAATGAAAGCTGTAAAATTTAGCATATCATATGGCAAAATAAGAGTTTTCTAGAACTATACAGGTCTTGTGCACAGTTTTTGTAAGCTGTGTTTGTAAAGAAAAAGCACTATAATAACTACGTCACCTATATGTAATTATATTGCCGAAACTTAGAAATGTAATGTTTTGATCTTACCGTGCACGCAACTTTGTTTTGTTCACAAACTCCTTCGGCTTTACAGTCTATAGCTTGGCGTTTCCATCTGCCGTCTTGTATGAATGACTTAGACTGTTTCTCAGTGATGAAGTAACTGTATCTTGGCGTATCTGCGTGTACCTTTACTGCAAATGTATAACAGTAAGTTGCATTCATTTGAAATGTTTAAAAGAGGAAGGCACAAACTGTATTTCCAAGTCATCTTCCGGCCGACGTTGATCTAGAAACTCTTAAATAATGTTGTTGATTTATACAATATCTTCAATGGAATTAAGCTGTATTCGGAATTAAAAAAAAAACACCAAAAAAAAAAAAAAAAAACCCTGCGTGGGTAGTTTTGAAATATGGTGTCATTTTGAACCATAAGAAATATAAACCTAATATCATTGTGCCGACTATAGCTCATCTTAAAATTGCTCGCTCTCAGATTTCGGTGGAATAACAAGGTTCATCGACCTGTCTGAAATTAACATATTTTAGAACGAATCATCAACTAATAAAATTCCTAAAAGATTTTGTGTATTTCATAAAAAAATACGCTACCGAATTATATTTAGTGTAACACACGCTTTCGAAATTCTAATACATACAGTATAGTGTAGCGGTGCCGTAAAATCAACCTCACCGACAGTTCCAACAGATTTTCTCAAATTGCTGCCTATAGAGTTTAACTTGTGTTATTAATTATAACCGTTTCTTTTACATTGTATGTTTTCATATATCATTTTGAAGAATATATTTTTTGTTTTCATCGACAACTGAACGAGCAGCTTTAGTTAAATTGAAAATGCTAAAATTAACCATAATTGTTTTACTGTGTCTGTACATTTTGTTATGATGAATCATTTAAGTAAACGATTGCGAAATGTGTACACTCATATTTCCATATATCTGCCTTGTGTAAACAAACCAGTTGCAGAAAAAATAAACAGATAAGAAAGAAAGATAAATTATCCTTTAAGATTAACGAACTGCGAAACGGACAAATACATTAGTTGATTGATTTTAATTGTACGTAAATGTACGTATGTTATCACAGTTGTAGATAAAATGATGTTAAATGTTAGTGCTTAAGAGATAGCGCCGAAACGAATTTAAACTTCTGATTTAATTTCATCATTTAGAAATTAAGATCTAATCTCTCCGTTATATCTTAACATCAAGCCTGTTCCACAGGCTACTTCCTCATAATAAAGACAAAGGGGAGCGGTACTGTAGAGGTTATGGTGTGTGCCACTCATCCCGGAGGCTGCGGGTTCGAGCCCTAAAGGGATCACGACAGTACCTCTTCATATGACACCAGTCCATTGTACTGGCTTTTCCAGGAAGCGGCTTCGAGAGTGGCTCGATAAGCTACACGCTTTCTTCACAATCGAGCTAAAATGAATTAGTATGAACTAAACTTAACTAATGGGGTGGGGGTGGGGATGAGCGTGGGGTGGAGTTTTAGCATGTAGAGACTGGTAGTCTTTGTTCACTGATTTGACTGTATTTATGTACTCGCAAGGTTTTGCGGTCAACACTCGATTTGTAGATTTACTTTATTTAAAAATTTAAAAAAAAAAAATTTTTTATTTTTTTTAAAAAAAATTTTTTCACCCCCCTCCTCTTTTTTTTTCTTTTCTCCCCCCCCCCCCCCCCCCCCCCCCCCCCTTAAATCTGATCATGGTCAGCCTTCTTGAGTTAAACCAAAGTTTTCATCGATATCAGCGCGGTATTACTTTTCTATTTACTTTCAGATATATTTTATCAGCTAATTCAGACACATGTAGTGTTCTTGCTTTATACACACGTAATGGCCCAATCACATTTGAATAAAATTATGAAGTAAAAGCAATAACCATACCTTGATTAACTGTAATAAATAAAACTACAATTTCCAAAAGTCCTGTAAAAATCATAATTTTGAAAATCAGAGCAATGAAGGCTATTAAACAACAGTATGATAGGCAAAACAACTGTTCACGTGAAGAATTGTGCAAATATGATAGAAAACTAACTTCCTAATTTAGATACGTCCTTTTGACCCTTCCCGTAGACTTGCATAGTTTGTACTTTCCACCTGGTATGGGCGAAATTGGGTATTTCCCTGCCCTTATCATTTTCAAATTACAATTTGAACTGATCAATTGAGGCAAAGATAAAAAAATTGCGGTTATCATTTACGTTGCCGTGAAGTTTATAATATTTAAATATCTTGTAATCGAATTTTACGTTTCAAATGAAATACGACTATCGACTTTAAATATTACTGAGAATATCAAAAGACTTTTCTTGCTACTTGATGATAAAAACAAATCATTATTATAGATATTGTAAAAAGCATAACATTCTAACTAGTGGTTAAGGGTCTCAAGAGGGTTCCTACTGACAAGAGATTATCTGCTGAAAGTACAAACAGTATCGTGAACTGGCTTGTTCGGACACACATATTTTTGAGGACTTTTGTACTTTGTTAGGGAGGACATTGTAGAATACAAATCTAAAGTTATTTCTTGTGAAGGAATTTGTTTGAGGTTGACCCTCTTTTTGAGCTAAAATGCCTGGACTTTGTAGACATGTGTTACTTGAGGTTCCTAACTTGGAGGTCGCGGGTTCGAGTATCGTCAGCAGAATTATAGCTAGACCTCCAAAGTATCTTCTTTCGGCGAGAGTACTGGTGAGAACCCCACGAAACAGTGTCGCAGAAATTATTAGTTGTAAGAACAGTATCAAAGTTTACAGTCGATGTAATATAAATAAGTTTAAACTAAGCAGACATTGTTATTTTTTTCTTTTTAATTTGTTTAGAAATGATGCATTGTGCTTTATAAAACTTTACAAAAGCAATTAAACTGTCAAATAAATCTGTCAACTAATATGTGCATTAAAACTACAAAGTATATTAACTGTTTAATTTACTTGCAATCTTGTGTATTGGGTGTGATACAAATGTTTTGGTTGACTTCATCCCAAAGCTGAATTCACTGGTATGTAACGAACTGCATCTTTCCATCCATGCGTGATAAAAAAGATGGGTGAAATATATACCCGCTCAAAATACACGATACTGCATTGATAAAAATATAATGACAAAAAAAAACAAACAAATGGTTTTATCTGTTTACTTCTTGTATAACGACTGTTTTACACTCACACCTTTTCACATACTTTTTGTCAAATTACAGTAAACCGGATATATAACGAAATTCCCGATATAAAGAACTATTTTTTGTCCAGTTTGTTTAAATGGATATAACATACTGAGTCTCTGGATATAAGGAACAAAGAGTTCGTTATATACAGAGTTTATTGTAGTTTAAACTTGTATAATTTACATGGATGGTAGTTTTCAACTTACTATCGATTACTGCTTCCTTGAGGTCGGGACCAATACTCGCACTGAAAGAATTGTGAAATCGGTCCAATTACACTGACGGGATTCGAACCCGCGTACTCCGCTTTAGAACGCAGACGATATTAACCAACACCGCGGCACATCTATGACCTTTACTTGAAACAGGTGAGTGTTTCTACATTAAGTATATAACTTCTATACAGTGATTTTGAATTTTCTCTGCTGTCATAAAATCAGACGAGAATATACGCTGTCGTGTGGTATTCAACCGTCCGTGTCTGTATGTCTGGGCGGATCGCAGTTTGCTGTGTGTGAAATTAACCGTGTTCAATAACGTCTGACATTTCATACATGGATTTAGCAACATGAAGGTAAGAGTTTGAATCACTATGATTTGGGATAGAATATTTTCTTACGATTTTAAATTCAATCCAGTTTTTTTTATCAACTATAGGTACACGTAGTCTTTAATCTGTGCATCTATTTCTATTACCCCGCCCCCCCGCTCGATAAACGTGGTTCCCATTACTCTTAAAGTTATATTACCCTTAAAAATGGCCATATTGAGTTATGGTCAAGAATTATGCTGAAAACACAGAGGATGCTTTACAATCATGTAAGAAGTGAGTTTAACCATGTGGATGAAACTATTAAATACAGATCCATATATTTTGGTTATAGCTGTTGTTTTTGCGTTGTTGGCGTTCATTATTCTAGGAGTATAAATCGTTTGTTAATGTTCTATTGAAAATGATAATGGTCATTTTGAACGGTAATCTCACTTTAAACTGTAGTTTGTGGGCCAGTTTTTTATGCTAGAATTGACAAAAAAGATTTAAAATCTCAATTAGCAGTACATCAAGTCCAATTCCCGCGCCCCGCCCCTCCCCCGCATTCCTACAAAAAAATCACCTTCGAGTAACAGTATTCTACTGCAAGTGGTCTCCAACATTTGTGTATGAAATTACGTACATTGACAGATATGTACTTGACCGATTATTTCCGATACCTAATGTTTGATTTCTTACATCTGGATTTTGCTATCGTGGATAGCGATATGCAGGGAATATGAAAATACTGTTTTTCATGATAAAATTCTCTTTATTAAACTTTAAACACCCAAAACGTTATTTCTTACAGATGCATTGTGCAGCAGTGATTCTCGTGTGCTTTCTATGTACTGGACATGTGAGTGATTTAATGGATTTATCCATTTTTCTTTTATCATATTCTATTCCACTGTCATATTTATCATATTTTATTCTACTGTTAGCGTTTTCATTATCACATTAGTTTATACCATGGCTAATTTCTGCCAATTCTCGCTTTCATGTCTTCGCACCGCACACACAAAGATCAACAAATTGTTCGAAATGCGACGGAATGAAGGCACGACAAAGTTAGCAACATTAATGTAGTGCGTTGGCGTTGTTTGTGCGTTCGGGATAAAGACATGAAAATAATAATTTTGCAGAAATCAATTTTAATTTTATTCCATCGATCAAAATAGACGAATTATATAACAGATATTTTATAGAATCTATTTTAGTTTCCTAAAAGTTCAGAAACTAGCTTTGATACATATGTACGCGTTTCTTGTTTTGTTATTGCATTTAATTTTAATCGAAATTTGAGAATCAAACTTAAAGTTATATTACCTTTCAAAATTAAAATATTAGGTCATGGTCTAGAACGAGGCTGAAATCACACTATACATTAAATGCTTTGGAAACATGTAAATAATAAATTATGCTGAGTTATGTTTCTTACTGAAAGATGTTAATTAAAAATAGCTTACAGAAAGTGAGGATTTTGACTATAGTCAACAACTATTTCAATGATTTTCTCAATGTTTTAAAGGAATAAAACTTTGATAGAGATTCAAATTTGGGTTATAACTTCGACAATGTGCATGTTTCAAGTAGTATAAATCAGTGATTAATATCTTTCTTAAAATCTTAATGAGCACTTTTAAGGGTTATATAATCATCTTAACGAAATTAATTTTAACCAAATATATACACCGAAAATAACTACAGCTCTGAAATGTGCCCGGCAGGCAGCTAAAACTTTTGAGAAAAAAATGCAAGAGAAGAAGATTCGCATGATGTAAAGCGAAATAATAGTGGAGATTTTGATAGGTTTTTTTTCTAATCCATTTTTTCTTTTCAGGTTGTTGGTCAAACGACAAGTGAGTTTAAACTACAAATGTATATAGTTTATAATTTGTACTTAGATGCCAAAATGGCAGTATGGTAAAGTCAGTCATGCTGATCAATGTTGCACTAATTTAAAAAAATGTTTTTGTAACCAATGCTCAAGTAGATTATAAGCTCCGGCTCCATGGTCGAGATGGTCGAGTGGTTAAAGTCGCTGACTTGAAATCACTGTAACCTCTAATAGATTGAGCATCATGGGTTCGAGCCCTGCTTCCGACCATGTTTCATGTGAGAAAGTTTGCAGTTTCTTACGGATGATTGGAGTCCGCGCCGCGGCTATAAAAATGATCAAAATGCGGTTTGAACGGGCGTTAAACTCCTACAACAACAACAAGTAAGAAATACCAATCAGTACTAAGCTGAGATATACTGATCACTGCTGAAGTGAGTTATCCTAATATTAGTTCATAGGTGTGTTATAAACTCGTAATGGTTAATGTTGAAGTGAGTTATACTGATCAATACTTACGGGGATTAAATTGAACGGAACCTAAATAGGTTATACTGATCAACGCTTAGATTCATTATACTAACCAATGCTAAAGCAGTTATACTGCTCAATGCTTAAGCGAATTATTGATCTATTTGATATTCATGTTGTCCTGTCTGTAAAAAGTGTTTTAGATATCGCTTCTTTTTTAAAGATATTTTACAATTCCCAAAAGTTCGTGCTACTGTTTTCACCAACGGCTCAACTCTTGAAAAAATACATAGAAGGAGATTTATTATAAGCTGGTGCAGAAAAAAACAAAATGAATACCAAATGGGTGGAACTATTTTCAGACCTTTATGAAAGCATTTTGTATATAAAATGTTGTTTTCTTCGGTCGACTGGTGAAGGTTTGGTTCCATCAGCAGGCGCGATTTACTAACGAATAAGTTATGTATTTAGACGAGAATTTTATCATCATACATAAATGTTGTAGTACATCAACAATTCCAGCTGCTGCGAGCACGTTTAAAACCTTCGATATGAGTATGACGGTTGTGAACAGCCCAGGCCAGACTGATCAAACGCTTATGGATCTTGGTGAAACAGCACAGTTGAAACTTTTACTCAAGGTGACTGACTTCGAAGGTAAGCTTATCACACATACCTCACGAAAACAACGCGTATAACACATTCCTCACGAAAGTAAGTCTATAACACATACCTCACGAAAAAACGCGTATAACACATACCTCACAAAAGTAAGTCTATAACACATACCTCACGAAAAAACGCATATAACACATACCTCACAAAAGTAAGTCTATAACACATTCCTCACAAAAGTAAGTCTATAACACATACCTCACGAAAACAACGCGTATAACACATTCCTCACAAAAGTAAGTCTATAACACATTGTCTGTATGACACATTCTTCAAGAAAGTAAGTCTACAACACATACATCACAAAAATAAATCTGTAACACATACCTCACGAAAGTTAGTCTATAACACATTCCTCATGAAAATAGTCCTGTAACACATACCTCACGAAAGTTAGTCTATAACACATTCCTCATGAAAATAGTCCTGTAACACATACCTCACGAAAGTTAGTCTATAACACATTCCTCATGAAAATAGTCCTGTAACACATATTTCACGACAGTAAGTTTATAACACATAGCTCAGGAAAATGTCACATATGTCACAACAGTAAAAACCTATAACTCATAACTGACAAAGGTAAGTCTATAACAAAAGTTAGTATGTACCGAACTTTTAGGACAAATATTAGATAGATATCCATTGGAACTGAGACGTTTTTTAGTTATTGTAAAAATGTAAAAAACAATGATGCACTTTTCAGAACAGTGAAAATTTGTGCTATAACACGCAATAAAATGTATTGGGAATTCGACCATTGCAATGTAGTGGATAAGTTGTGAAAAGAACTTGCGGATACATAGCGATAGCTAGAAGTAATCACCGTGACACGAGATTTCTGACATTATACGATCACACGAGACCATATTTGTATTTTACTACGGTCTTTGAAAAACTTCCCCACCAAAAAGAATGTGATCAAAACAGATTTGAAAGTAAATAACGACGAGATAATATGTACGTTCGTCGCAGTGCCACTACTCAGTAGCACGAGCATAGATCAGTAAAACATTCAGTTTGAGTAAAGGTTTGAACGATTCTTTTCAGATAAGATGGACATAGCTGGGGCTCGAGTAACAAACTGTTTGGTTTCCAAGAATTCCGACTTCAGTTCTTCTGTAACTTTCATAGATACAAAAGGGTAACGTTTATTTTATTTTTTTTGTATTTTTTTCTTCGGAAATATCTTCGGACTTAAGCGAGGGATGAGATTAAATATTAATATGCAATCCAAAAGAAAAAAAATATCAATATGCTTTCTAAGTGATGATTTCGTCTAAATTGAAATGACAAAATACTCATGTTCACGTGACACACACTTTACTACACTTTTCCACACAACAGCACATCACATCTTACCACAGGGCATACTTTACCATATAGCACTACACTTTATTATTCAGTACACTTTAGAACACAGCAGATCGGGGGGTCCCGAGTTCGATTTCCACCAGTGCCCAAGTAGTGGTAGTGTCCTTAGGCAATACACAAATAATTCCACATTCCCCCCCCCCCTCCCCCTCCCTCTCTCTCTGTTCGAGGTTGATTCCATCTTGAGTGAGTCTCGAGAGTGATTAATCTAAGTTGTAAGAACTGTAAATAAATCAGTAGATTTAAAAAGAATAATAAGACAACACATTATGTACCGTATGTTAAAACATTCAGTGTGTAGTTTAAGTTAAAGGCTGTATACATGTAATTAAATCAAAATGATGTTAAAGCATCTTCATTACCATAATAAAGCTAAAAAAAGGTAACTTCACATCTAAAACAAAGGGTAACATCTAAAAAGAAGGGTAACATCTAAAAATAAGGGTAACATCTATAAAAAAGGATTACATTTGGGTTCAAGCTGCACAAGGATTAGCATGAACTTTAATCCACCTTTAAACTTAGATGATTCTTTGTTATAAATAAGGACTGATAACTGATTTATTATATTTTTCTAAACACAACATTTCATTTTCTTGCTATGGGCACTTATAATTTGTTATAATTAAAATATTTCAGATGCTTTAAAGATGTTGACATTTTTGATAATGTAAACACAAATATTGGTTTCAACAGAGATGCATCCTCAAGTAAGGTAAGTTTAGCCATTGTTAGAAAATACGTCAAACATTACTGTAAATTGGGTAGTATTCGCGATGAATTAATTTTTGTTTTCGTATTTCCATCTTCGCCAATTGAAAAAAAACTCGCGAGAATTCTCCTTTCGCGAAATTCGCGAATACGTCTGTCTATTCACAAGTCGCGAAATTTTCATCACGCGAAAATCACCCAATTTACATTATTTGATTTAATTCGCGAAATTCGCGAATACGTCTGTCTATTCACAAGTCGCGAAATTTTCATCACGCGAAAATCACCCAATTTACATTATTTGATTTATTTCATAATCTATTAAACACGTACAGTTCAAGCAGCCTCATTCATTAATGGAGCATACTTACGAGTACAATGGTCATGGATAATTGCCATACCATTTTTGGACAAGTGACTTTTAAACAAGCTGTTGAAGGCGACTGTGATGCTACATTTTTTTTTCTAATTAGGCGCGTCGCACCTTGTTAGACAGTTAAGTTAGTTAATGATCGCGAACTGAACAACATTATTCCGAATGTATTTTCAGGTTGGCAATGAGAAGACATATATCGCCTTCTCTCCAAAATTTGAAATGTCGTCTTTCACAAACAACCCGGTAAACGTAGATCATAAGTTATACTTCAAGTGTGACATCAGATTTTGCTTCGATGACACTGATTCTGTAACCACAGGACAATGTGGTGGTGTAAGTATTTTACGGTACTGACACGCCGAATCAAAAGCCCAAATTCTTTACGGCTTAAGTCACTGCATGCAACAGGACACATTCTATCAATTTGAGACTATAAGTAGATACAGCTAAAGGTGCTTTAGCGACCAGCTTAAACTACAACAACCTCCAGCAGATGGTCGCTTTAATCCCCAGTCCCTCTCCCCGAACGTTATAGTAACTACTTTTAACATAGCCGCGGACAATAGTAAGAATGAATCATTTGATGATTGCACAATTGGATTGTACCACTTTGCACCGCCACTAAATGCATATAAACTATCATTTTTATGCTAACGCTGGTACATTTTTGAGGTGGAAGCTTTCAGACTCACTTACTAGTCAGCGCCCTGTAATGGCTCCATATACCTACCAAATTATATCGCTTTGATAGTCCATCAAGTGGTATCTAGAGCGTCCGCACCGAGGGCAAGAGGTCTTGGGTTCGATCTCGACAGCTTCATACCAAATGGTGATAACTAGTACTCAGCGTTAAACAGGAAGTAATTGGGTTGAGCTCGGGAAGAAATCAGTGAGGTTATTTAAACTCCCACATTAATAACATACATGTATCTGGAAACTGGTTGTTCCAAGGCGGTTATCTATGGAAGCCTTGGAGGGCCACTTTTGAGTTTCGACTTACGGGTGTTTTTGACTTTTAAGTTATGACTTTCAACTTTTGACTTTTGACTTATGACTGCTACTTTCAGACACTTTAAGAGGAATGGTACTGCATAAAAAGCATAATGATCTGCTGTGACAATATAAACTGGGATTCGAACCTGTATTAAGGTTTTAAAATGATGTTTGTGCGTAGCACTGTAAACTTGTTTGCTGTAAATAAATGAACTAAGTTACTTTTGTCTTTGTCATTTATTTTAGTATCAATGAGCCTTGACGGCGCGTCAGGAGGCGACCTTGGGAGCCTCCGCAGTGAGCGGCGACGCAACTCTCGGCTCGGGAGGCCTTGTGGGTGTCCTCTTTCTTTAATAATAATAATAATAATAATAATAATAATAATAATAATAATAATCTCTTTATTTAAAGAAGCTAGCTCATTAAGCATAATGTACATAAAGCAACATATTTCTTATCTACCATGAGACCTTCTTTTAACAATGATAATATACAATTGAGAATTTTCTTTAAGCGGGGGGTTGGGGGACTTGCCCCCCAGGCGTCAAGCCAACTATGAAGGAACTGTAAAAAAAAAATTGATTTTTTTTGTTGCTATGGTAACATTTTTAAAAAATTACTTTTTATGTTTTTATGTATCTATATGTTAATATCACAAGGTATACCGAAGGAAATTAAAGTGCTGTAATATGTATAAGTATATTGTTATATTGTTGGGTCCTCAGTAGCAGGTTCCTAGTATTACCTGAACCTGCCGCTGGAGGTCCTCAGTGAGGACCGTGTATAGGGTTAGGGTTAGGTTAGGATTAGGGTTTCTTTTTTCATAAGTGATAAGTAATAAGTCAAAAGTCAAAAGTGATAAGTCAAAAGTCAAAAGTGATAAGTAATAAGTCAAAAGTCAAAAGTCATAAGTCATAAGTCATAAGTCAAAAGTCAAAACAAAAAGCGTGTTAAAACACGTTTTATTTTGTTACTATTGACACAAATGATGTAACTTTTATATATATATATAATTGATTTTATTAAAATCTTTTAAATAGAAATTGTATTTATTGAGTGTTGACGTGTTTATATTGTTTTAATAAAAACGCCAAAGAGGCAATACAGTAGTTCTAGTCATAAGTCAAAAGTACGGCGTACAAAAGTCATAAGTCAAAAGTAAAAAAACACCCGCAAGTCGAAACTCAAAAGTGGCCCTCCAAGGCTTCCATAGTTATCTCGAATTCACCCTTTTGCGTTATTTTGTAATTGTATTTTGCTTTGTGTTTTTGTATTTGCGTTATTGTGTATGTTATTGTTCTTGTTTTATATTTGCGTTATTGTGTATAAGATGCTCTTTAATTGATTTATTTTTGCTCTCGGCGAAAGCGACGTCTTTTCAATTTTAATATTTAAACCTACAATTAGTACATTGTCTACTGACCTTCCGCATTGTTGGAGGATTCTTTATTATGTGTGTAAGTCGTGTTGTCGACAGGTGTTGCGTTTGATGGTGTTTATGGTGTGCATAACTGAAACAAACATCAAATAAAAACCAACACTGTCATTTTCTTGGCCTCAGCATTATCACGAAATAATACTTGGTGCATAAATGTAGTAAACTCCGGATATAACAATACTCCGGATATAGCGAAATTCCGGATATAAGTAACATATTTTCTGAGCCCGAGTTTTTGTATTCCTCTATTAAATGTGAAAATGCTACAGTATATAGAAATAACATACTCCGGGTATAAAGAACAAATTTGAATGGTCCCAAAGGAGTTCTTTATAATTATATTTGGAGTTTATTGTACTGTGCTATCTTATTTTAGAATCACTGTTTATCGGCAAAACGGAAGAAGCGAGATACTCCCCACAGTCCAGAGACATCTGTCACAGCTTCTGTAAATGTAACAGCAAATGGAAGTAGGTGTTGATAAGTAATGTATTCTCGAACTCGTGGTCTTATAGCCTATGTTTGGTTTCTATGAACTATTCGACGGCAAATCAGAGCCAATCGAAACAACGGACATTGGGAAGTTTACCAAGTCACTTTCAACATTTGTATATTAACTATAACCTTGTCTTCGATTGACAGAAATCTTGAAACAGGATAACAAGCTATATACGAAAATGGTGTAATATATTTTTAAAATAAACGAACTACGTTATTTTAATTGGTGGACAGTTAACGTTGAATTGCTTGATATGATCAGTTGACAAAACGCACATACATGTATACCATTATTTCAGCAATTGTCGGCGAAACCGCCCCCTTATTTCAAGCCTCTTTCCTTAATAAAAAAAGACAGAAATATATATATGTATATGTTTGAAAAAAACGGGAAGAAAGTGAGATAAGAAAATGACACTTACTACCTTTAAACGTGACATGATCAACTTTTAAACACTTCCTAAGTGAAGGAGCCAGTAACTGATTCGGCAGTACATTTGACTGTCAGAAGAAAGCACAATATAATGTAATATACCTACTTTTGAGCCTAAATGACTCGGCACAAATGACGTTCATATTCATCGTGTCAGTGAGAAATTTGTCTTATTTAAATCATGTTTAAATAGCAACAACGGTTTGGAAACAAACCATGGGGGAGTTTAGGGAGATGTGTTGAAACACATTAAAATTATTTCGTATTTAAAAACCAAGAGAAAAGATATGTACATGTATGTATACTAGTAAGATAATTTAACCTGGTTAAAGAGGTTGATAACATTTTATTTGCTTTTTAGACAAGAGAAACTGCGATAAATGCACAGAAACTAAGGGTTTCCAGGTCACTGTAGGCGGGCTAGCTACAGCGGCGGCTATACTCTTTGGACTAATGACCGTGTCATTCACAGCAGCAAAAACCACGGCCGTAGCTCGGTCACAAGGTCGAAAAATGACCTGGAAGAAGGACTCTGTGCCGCCACCATCCCAATCCGTGAAAGGAAGTGATGTCAGAAACACTGGGAACAGCGTGCAGAAGCAATAAGATGCTTATTTACTTCTTCTTCAAAGAATGACATTTCGTAATTGAGATATTTAAAAAGTTTTTTTCATACAAATTGTTATGGTACAAAATTCTTTTCTTCGTTTGCATTGACTTTGTAGGTTACTCCTTGTACATGTATATCCTACTATCCTCTGTTTATTCCTTCGTACTTTATTTCTAAATCAAATAAAGTATTCAGCTCAATAAAGTGTTCATTTGATTTATCTAGATAACCACACAACGGTACCTCACATGACGCACTTTGATGAAAAAATGACTTCCTTACTATTAAGTATGCGTTTTTTCACTCAAACGCGGGGCACACTCAAACTCAACACGTGTCACCTAAGTGTCGAACATCTCCGTGTTTGTCTCGACGAGACCTACACAACGGTACCTCACATGAAGCACTTTGATGAAAAAAATGTCTTCCTTACTATTAAGTATGCGTTTTTTCGCTCAAACGCGGGGCACACTTAAACTCAACACGTGACTCGCCCATCTCCGTGTTTGTCTCGACGAGACACAACGGTACCTCACATGACGGACTTTGATGAAAAAAAGACGGACTTTGATAAAAAAATGACGGACTTACCTTCATGTTGAGCGCATGGCACACTCAAACCCGACACGTGACCCCTAAGTGTCGCATATCTCCGTGTTTGTCTCGACGAGACCTACACAACGGTACCTCACATGACGGACTTTGATGAAAAAATGACGGACTTACCTTCATGTTCAGCGTACGGCTTTTCACACTCAGTGTCGGGTGTCACACTCAAACCCGACACGTGACCCCTAAGTGTCGCATATCTCCGTGTTTGTCTCGACGAGACCTACGCAACGGTACCTCACATGACGGACTTTGATGAAAAAATGACGGACTTACCTTCATGTTCAGCGTACGGCTTTTCACACTCAGTGTCGGGTGTCACACTCAAACCCGACACGTGACCCCTAAGTGTCGCATATCTCCGTGTTTGTCTCGACGAGACCTACGCAACGGTACCTCACATGACGGACTTTGATGAAAAAATGACGGACTTACCTTCATGTTCAGCGTACGGCTTTTCACACTCAGTGTCGGGTGTCACACTCAAACCCGACACGTGACCCCTAAGTGTCGCATATCTCCGTGTTTGTCTCGACGAGACCTACACAACGGTACCTCACATGACGGACTTTGATGAAAAAATGACGGACTTACCTTCATGTTCAGCGTACGGCTTTTCACACTCAGTGTCGGGTGTCACACTCAAACCCGACACGTGACCCCTAAGTGTCGCATATCTCCGTGTTTGTCTCGACGAGACCTACACAACGGTACCTCACATGACGGACTTTGATAAATAAATGATTTCCTTACTATTAAGCATGCGTTTTTTCACTCAAACGCGAGGCACACGTGACATCTAAGTGTCGCACATATTCTTGGCCCACAAGTTCATAGACAAAATAGCTTGTTTTCCGTTCTCGTCTTTTTAGCATAATTATAACCGATTGATTTCGACCAAGGGGAAGTAACCCGCGGTGAGTAGAACTATTTACGACATTTAAACTTTATTTCTATTCGAATTCAAGTTTCTACATCAAAATGACTCATTCCATTTCAACAAAACGAAAAATATAAACTATACATTAAACCATTTTAGAAAGCGTGGTATATATTCTATTTCCGTATTCCTACCCTGAACACTTCCGAAACTCCAAAAATACCGACTTCGAACACGGACCTATTCCGGGTTATAAGTTTTATCCACATCAAGTGTTTTCTGACATTTTCCTAACTATGAATATTCAATCTTTTCCAAATTCATTTCATTAACAACAACAATATAAAAATAACCTTTATTTTGCCAGGCTACATATGTAACAACAGAGTGAACATACAGTATAGGGCTTTATAATTATAAATAAGCATACATATGGGTACGTGACGACAAAAAGTGCATAGTTCACAATTTCTATATTAAGTTCAATACTGTAATGAAGTATATCCATGTCAATTACAATGGTAGGTGACAGGGACGGTGATAATAATTGTCCACTTAAAATTAGATTTTTTTATAATCATTTTAAGATTCACGCGTAAGGATATAGGCGAGTATTAGCAAGCAATGTCATTGGCTATAAGATTGTTATTGATTGGAGAGAATGAAAAAAGTGTGCAATATTGGTCACATTTCGATATCATGAATTGTTATCTAATCTCGTAGTGCAGTGTTTGACATAAAAGGTTGCGGAATTAACAAAGGAATATAAATGTATATAAATTTGTGTTTTTTGAAGGCGTCTCAAAATATGGGCTACAAAAATACTAAGAATTTCTAGAATTTAGAATCTTTGTTATTCAAAAGCTAACTGTATTTTATAACATCTGGGTGTTTGTAAAATTGTGCTGGGATATTAGGGGTTTCTAATCTATCATTCTATGCCGATGCCGATAAAGATTTTGAATGTCTACCTAAATATATTACTTAATAATTTATATTTCGTATGCACGTAATACAGGTGCGGCTCGTTTCAAATTTTTATAAAACTTTTAATTAGTGTTTCCATTTTATATAATTTCGAAAAATTAATAAGACAACGGTTGGTGTATACTTTTATTTCATCAAAAGATAAGGTTTAATCGCTTTTGACGGCATACAAGACGCCTCCAGAGAGAACTGATGCATTTATATGTTTTGAGTTCTGATACAGCGTGTTCATCACCCATTCTATAGGTAGAAATGTAGCGGTTGAGTTTGCGGCATCTCGGTCTTTGTTCTGGCGATTTCTTTTGTTATTGTGCTGATGTGTATTGCGTTAATATGGCGCCGCCGTTTGGATATATTTTGTCGGCCAAAAGCACAAACTCATCGGGAAAGTGAAGATCTGCACCTATTTGTAGCATAAGCCGAAACTGCTGGGCATCGTTTAAATGGCAAAGGAACCCATTTTCTACATGCCGGATAATCCCGTGGGCATCAACAACTAGTTGGGCAGTGTCGATGGCCTGAATAAATACTGCTCCTGTGACTCAACACCGGGTCTGTAAATTCGATGAGAGGTGCCGTCAATTACACCTACAGCCATTTGAAGTTTGTTCCAAACACCCGAAATAGTCCGACATTCTCATTACAGATGGCCATTCAACAAACCCCTTTAATTTATTTAAGACACCGGCATCATTGCTGTTATTTCAGTACTTACTGTCGCAGCACTGATGTTAAAATAACTCGCTAAATAGTGGTACGAAGGCTACATTCTGATCCAAATTCAAAACAGCAGTATTCTGTTTCTTAAGGACAAAAGATACTCACGTCCTGCATGAACTGACAGTAGGTTCTGAAGTTCAATACAAGTTTCTGGTGTTTCACCTGTCACTTGATAGAACTGCTATCTATTTTCAGCTAATATAATGAAAACCTTTTACAAATGATCTTCTTCAGCAAAGTGTCTAAAACGCAGACTCCAGTTTGAAGTTTGTTTATTTTAAACAGTATACAAGAATGTAAGCGCCTCACTAACATGTTCAGAGTGGAACAAGTCCTGGCAACAATGCCAGTAGCATATTTTGGTTCTGATTATCCATGCCTAGAATAAAATAAATATTGTTTTTTACTTGTTTTCCATTTTGTAGATGTCAAATGTATTTCGTTGAATGAAATGTCGTTTCATTTTGTAAAGACGAAATTATTTTCGTACCTTTTGTACAAACAAAATATTCCTTTATTACGTTTCGGAAAATGAGTAAGTGCAAAAAAAAACCGGCAAAAACTATAAAAACTATCGTAAATCACTAAAACAAAGTACAATGCCTATGAAATATACAAAAATAAAGAAAACATATTTCGCATCATCCAAATGTGTCTAGTGTCAGTTAGAGCATTTTTAAAAAATAACGGAACAGTATAAGTTCCTGTCACTATTTCCACGAGAACAATATGTACATACTGTACATGTGTGTGGACTACCCGAGCGAAAATACAATGAAAGTGCACAAATCACGTTTTTATCGTGCATTTTGTGGTGTTATTTTAAGATTAGATAGGTATAAAAGTAGTAAGCGCAAAAGGCGAAACAAAATTAATTGGTGTTTCCACATTTATTACAGGTACTCTTTTGCAACACACAAAACAAATCTGTAAGATTTTCCAAGAAAAGGAATTATTTTTATCCTTCGTGCGTGTCGAGCACATCCACCCAGAAGGTATGACGTTCTTGAGGATGTCCGGCAAAATCTTGACCAGCTTCCCGATCAAGCCAGAGATCTGTACAGGAATGGGTCGGAGAGGCAACTGAGGGACCGTATGGCCATCAAGCTTGGAAGTGGCAGGGTATGGCAATATCCAAGACAAAGACATAAGGTAGTGGCAATGTTGTTGAAATAAGTAGTTACATTGAACTTCTACTTTTAATCAAAACAAACCATTTTATTCTGTAAATTGCATTCCAAGGTATGAAAATTTTCTTTATGTGTTTTCATATTTCCATGAAATGTTGAAACTCATCCGCGCGCAGTGCGAGATACAGCGGAACGTAATGTAATCAATATATTTATTCCTGACTTTACATACAATTTCAGACAAGAGATAGATTAAGGCCGTGCACAAGAATGCCGACTAGTTGCCCGTGTTCAACAGCCATCTGCGGATCAAGGTGTCGCGCAGAACAATGCCAACGCTGCTCCTGGTCAACAGCCAGCTGGACAAGGTGGCGTGCAGAACAATGACAACGGCGCCCAGTCGCAGGCAGACAGGGAAGTGGATAATCCGGGACTAGTGCACCGTTTACGACAGCCAAGACCAGCAGAGCGACGTGATCTCATTGCCACTGATCTGTCTGATAATGATGACGAACCACCACCACCACCATCACGGAAAAGACAGCTAGCAGACTTAGCTCGTGAAAATAATGAACTACATGTATATAACGATTTAATGAAAAGAGAAGTTCCCATAAGTCTCGAACATTTTGGGATCGACTTAAGTGATTAGGCATCAATACTTAACACAATTCGTGATTTTTATACATTTGTATTGGTGAACCATTAAATCGCATCGCCTTATTTGTATTTTTTCTTCATACTTTTGGTTTCTCCCTTACTCATGTAAAGATGGGTCAAAATTTCCCCCTTATTCTGTTAACCTTTGGTCATCATTTTTGCACTAAACGATTCATCATGGAATGATTCCACCGTTTTGTTTTCACCAAGCAATGTCCAAGCAAACTTGGCGGAAGTTTCTTATTTTGTATAATATACACCACAATCTCATTGTGGCCTTCTATAAATTACAGACAAACGCTCATACAAATACATACGTTCACAAAAATAGTATCATAACAGAATAGAATAAACCTCATCATAAACTGAATGTGTTACTGATATTATTATATACTGCACTAAAGGTTCGATGTTGTATGTGAAATTGGCTCGGAAATCGTACATCGACATAAGATCTGCATTCTTTCCAACTGTATATCTAGATCGGAGTACTACTCACATTGAACATTACTCATAGTGAGCACTACTCACAATGAGCATTGTTTAGTGAGCACTACTCGCATTGAACATTACTCATAGTGAGCACTACTCACAATGAGCATTGTGTAGTGAGCACTACTCACAGAGAGCATTGTGTAGTGAGCACTACTCACAGAGAGCATTATTCAGTGAGCACTACTCACAGTGAGCATTGTGTAGTGAGCACTACTCACAGAGAGCATTGTGTAGTGAGCACTACTCACAGTGAGCATTATGTAGTGAGCACTACTCACAGTGAGCATGGTTTAGTGATCACTACCCACATTAAGCATTGCTCAGTGAGCATTAACCATATTGTGCATTATTCAGTGAGCACTACTCACATTGAACATTACTCATAGTGAGCACTACTCACAGAGAGCATTGTTCAGTGAGCAATACTCACAGTGAGCATTGTGTAGTAGGCACTACTCACAGAGAGCATTATGTAGTGAGCACTACTCACAGAGAGCATTGTGTAGTGAGCACTACTCACAGAGAGCATTGTTCAGTGAGCACTACTCACAGAGAGCATTATTCAGTGAGCACTACTCACAGTGAGCATTGTGTAGTGAGCACTACTCACAGTGAGCATTGTGTAGTGAGCACTACTCACAGAGAGCATTGTTCAGTGAGCACTACTCACAGACAGCATTATTCAGTGAGCACTACTCACAGTGAGCATTGTGTAGTGAGCACTACTCACAGAGAGCATTGTGTAGTGAGCACTACTCACAGTGAGCATTATGTAGTGAGCACTACTCACACTGAGCATGGTTTAGTGATCACTACCCACATTAAGCATTGCTCAGTGAGCATTAACCATATTGTGCATTGTTCAGTGAGCTCTACTCACATTGAGAATTTGTCAGTGATAACTTCTCACATTGAACATTGTTTAGTGAGCACTTTTCAAAACTTTTGAGCATTTTTCAGTGAGCATTACTCACAGTGATAATTGGTCAGTGAGCACTTCTCATAACGAGCATTGTTCAGTGAGCTCTCTAACAGTGAGCATTGTTCAGTGATTATTACTCACAGTGAGACTAATACTTGCCTGCTCATGAACGATGGTGAGCTAAACTGCTTTACAGTGATGCAATTTCAATTCAAATCTTCATATCTACGATCAAATATTCACATTTTAAGATAGAGTGACGATGAATTGCCAAGTACATACAAACTAAATGCACTCCGTTTTTAAGCGAAACACTTTTAACTGTTTATACAGGGTCCGTATATTACGGACCCTGGTTTATACAATGACCGATTGTGAAAAAACACAGCATAATTGTAACCTCACCTATCTACATCATAATTTATTTTTTTGTACACTCACCAGCTTTCGAAAATATATTTTGAAAATATATAAACTGTATTCTGAGAGAAAATGAAAACTAAAACAGTTTTCAACAAAACGCACATACAATGTTTTATTAAGTGACGATATTTTATTCCAATGGAGATACACCTGTAAAATACAGATGAAAACGTTGTTATTGCCGTCAATATATGATTTAACACACACATATGAAATGTATATGCTTCCACGGCAGCTGGCTGATTAATCAGAACAGAACAGAACAGAACTCACTTAGCTAAGGAACGACATCTTTGATTTTTAGGCAAATACACAAATGTATGAAACACAGTCGGTGTATTGTGTTGTTTTGTACTGTAACAATAATGTTTTCTCGGCGTAAATAAAGTTTAATTTCTTAAATGCTATATGGACTAATCTTACACAATTGTTTTATTTCAAGAGATGTATAAACTGTCTCTGTATATCAAAAGAACTTGCCGACAGACATATTAATCATAAAAATGAAAACATTTTCATGTTTATTTTAATTACTGAAACCTCCTTTGCAGGTTATTACCGATCCCAAATCGACCTAACAAATTACGCACCTTTGGTCAAAATCATCAAGTGAAAAAAAAAAGTTCCACTTGGTAATAGTGACTTTTTTTGACAAAGCTTGAATTTTTAATGGATTTTCAAACCTGAAAGTTTGTATGTAATTGTTTGTAAATGGGCTTATTAGGTCCAACATCCTCTAAAGAGGCTATAATCGGTACGACCCGTCAAACCTGAAAGATGCTAGTGTGTCCTTTAAAAAGCATGAAACCATGAATCACTGTTTGTTGATTTTTATGTTGTACATGTTACAAACAGTACAAAAATTATAAATCTTTTATAATTACCCAAATATTTTGTATTGATTCCTATAAAATCTTTATAGAATTTCTGAAACACACTCGAGATGTTATAAAAACGTATCCTAAAACATATATAAACGTAGAATTTCCTCGGGGAGAAAGCCCGAATTCCGTGACAAGACCCTGGCCTCTCGTGCTCTTCCCCTACCGTGCGTGCCTTCACCACTCGCGGGACTTCATTATCCTGCAACCGGACCACTTTTGAGGAACTGGCAGCGGCCCTGTATACATTGTAGCAATACACAAAGGGCCATAAAGTAAAAAAAAATATGATTCAACCGGATCATAGGCCTACTGGTAACATGTGCATCTACTCTTGTTACTTAAGCTTCGCATAAACTGGCTTTTAGTGTTTGTTCAGAGCATGCAATTTTACATTGTTCAGTGTCCGTATAGACATATAATACGGACCTTGTATTGTTATACTATCCGGCTTCTGTATCAGGGTCCGTAATATACGACATGTATAAACCAGTTACTTGACTTGACTTTATAGGGTTGATTATGGTACATTTTTACGGACGAGCATACAAAGTCAGTTTAAACCGATATTTCAAACTTATCCATATGTTGCCGTCAAAATCATAACACACCGTAATTACAACCATCAAACTGTACGCTACGGTACGAGTTTAGGAAATATCGAAGATTATCACAGATTACCTCCCTTATTTTGTTGTCCGCCATTTGTAAAATAAAATTGAGGATTTGTGAAGTACTACATAAAGTAGTATGATTTACGATTTGACACCGTCCTATTGCTCGAAACAAAAAGAAAAGTATGTATTTGAATTGATATAAACATTAAGTTTCTCTAACTCTCAGATTATGTCAGACTGGGGTCTAAACAGAGACAAAATGAACGAAATCCAATCTTGAAGTTGAACATCTTTTGAACTGGCAGTGATTACGTTGGTTTTATAGGTCCATCGAGCTATTTGATCAAATTTGGTAAGTTTTAGTAACCTTATCTTTGAAATATTACACCACTTAATGATTTTAACACTAAATCTTTAATACTGCCTGTTATTGAGTTACAGCAGGAAATTTTGGCGGCTTGCTTTTATCGCCATTATTCAGTTATATCGCGTATAACACAAAAATATTTGAAAAGTATTAGAAGTAATAAATTGTGTTTGAGAAAGTATATAATTTGCGGCTCGGTAAGTAGGTCTATATTGATCAGGTCGGCATGACGTCACTTCCGTAGTTACCAATTATCCGCCATATTGCCGAGGTGAAAACAAGCACCTGGCAACCGCATAGTTCAAATAGGGAGTAAGCTTTAAGAGAGTCTTATTTTTAAGCCCAGACAAAATTTAAACGTAAAACAAACCATTCCATATATATTTTTACTTATTTCAATGTCTTAGCGATGTTTGTCAGATTGTTCTTTTAAAAATTCTTGAAAATGATTGTTTAATGACGTTCGGTGAAATATCATGCACGACAAGAAAAGACAGAAAATGTATTTTTAATTCGGCCTATGTAAAATGATCTATATATTTAATTATTTTCTTTAAGTTTCTTATATTAAGATAAATAATTTATTTGTTACAAACTTGTCCTAATTTGATATAGATTTCCAAAGTGCACAACTTTTCTCGTATAGGTTTAACTAAAATCAGGTCGAAACACATCATTATATACGAGAATGTTATGTTGAAAATTTTGTCACAAAAATGTATTTTATTACAGGACCGTATGATATTATTAAATATACAGATTTGTTTTTTAGATCTAGTTTTTATAAAGGGCTGGCATTTATATTCAAAATAATTTCAAAAAAATCACGTAATTAAAGTTTGGGCCCTATATTGAATCAATGTGAAACAGATACATATACTAAACGTCACTTACATGTTGCAGAACACTTATAGCTTATCCCTAAAATCCATTCAATAAAATTAAATAACACAAACAATATCTCATTTTACAACGTTGCCATGGTTAATTGATGGAATTTATGTGGATCTAGCCCAAGGCATAAGTCACAACAAAGGATGCGATATGATTTGTTGTTAATTGGTGACCCCCTGCCAGTAATCTAACTTGTCACACATCATTGCATATTGCACACTGGTCAATTGCATTTGATAATTACATAACAATTTGCAGAGTGCCCAATCTAAATTACGCAACTTTTTTTATTGTGTACGATCGATCTAACATATGAATTTATTTATCATGTGACAATAACGAACCATATATTTAATGAATGATAAACCTATATATAACGTTTATACACATACGTTATTTGACACTTACCTTCAAGTTACATTTATAATGTATGATCAAGTCTGCATTTAAATATTATTTAATCATCTTACATATATAAAACTTGGTAAAAAATAATTCAGCAAATGAAAGTTTCAAGCAACCTTACAAATAATCAGAAAATACTTATTTTTGGCTGTTGATGACAAATTTTATGTACTCCGATGAAATGTTTTTTCTATCAGTGAAATTAGACACGTACATGTATTTAGGTAGATATCGTGATTTCAATTATAATGAGTTTTTAATAGATTTACGTCAACTTTGTTTATAACTAATAAAATCGAGAAAACTATTTTGATTTAAGATCTGAAAGTAGATCGCTCTAATACTAGATTCTAATTCTTAAATATACCCACAAGAAAAAGTTTCATGAAAAACCTTCGATAACATGCTTGTGAATTTCTTCCTCATTTTAGAAATTTTATTAAATGGAGCATTTGTGTTCTTATTTTCGGAGGCAAGTTTTAATCATCAAAGGAACAAATATCGTCCATAATTGAATAATTTGTAAGTCATGTGCATGCGTTGATCTAGATCGTTTCGATACATTTCTAACACATTTAAGAATGAAAAATATCTTTTCCTTTTGATAGAAACAAACAGAAACAGAAGTTGGTGTCATTTGCATATAAAAAAACTCGTCATAACTGCTGCATTTTTATACTTTAATCAAATAGTTTTATAACATTACACGGACTTCGCTCTATACGTTATTAACAAGATGGCGGTTGTTTTCACCTCGGACAGCGTTGCTATGCCTGAGCAGGTGCGCGCAACGGTAAATGCCCGGATGTCCGACCTGATCAATACCTACATGTGTCAATGTTGCTGGAAGTAATCATTTTCTACTTAGTCAAGTAGTTGCAACTTGTTTTGCTAAATACCCTGCACAGCCTCCAGTCGGAGCTAACATCAGATCAGGACTCCCGACATTTTTTCTGTGGCAATATAGCCTATGATTGAGCCTCCCTCAAACAAAAATAATACTATACAATCAGTACAAATTACTTCCCTTGAAATGAAGAGTCAAATCATCCTGATATACAGTACTAGTGTATGGTTTGAATATGTTATCAATACCTTTAATTGCGTGTTGAAATGTATTTTAACATAATTTTTTAATGTTTTATGAAAAATTGAAGTAATATATTCGCGAAAAAATCACAAGTTGACAGCCGTCACATGACCCCCACGTGACTTTGTTGACAAACATAATTATGTCAAGGTTGTAAATACGCTGAAATGAAAAACTGATATCTTAGTAGATATTTAACACTTTGACTTATGATTTCTGTCAGTCAGCTTCAAAACAAATCCTCTGATAGATTTTGATCAAAACTTCCTTCTAAAAGATTAGTTATAGAGGCATATAACGATAAAACTAAAAAGCCACTGACAATTCCTTGCCAGCGGCTTTTCCTTGCTTGCCAGTAGTCTCAATAATTTGGCTCCAAACGCAGATCCTTTTTTTTTTATAGATATCTGCATAGAGGCTGGATAGGGCGTAAAAAAAACTATTTTTATCCGTTGAGTACAATTATTTGGACTAGGGAAAGAGCCATTCCCACTGTGGGGTTTGAACCCATGGCCCTTGTGAGTAATGAGTGACTACCTACATTAAGCAAACTAACAAGGGAAACCAGTATTTCTTAAGAATAAGGTAGAAACTGTAAAACAAAATCATGTCTTGATAAGCTTATAAATTTGGTGTTGCAGTGTAACCCCTTTCATAGATCTGTCACACCTACTTTAAAGTGCTTAAAACACAGGCACTTGTTCAGCTCTATATCTGTCTTTTAATTTAGCAAACTTTATATCCATACCATGTTTTTTTCTTTTTTGTTTCATGTTATTCTGCTGAGAAAAGAGTGGTCACCATTCAGAAAATATCCTATCACAGCATCATATTGAATATAAAGGTCAAAAATGTGAGCATCACACTATGGGGGCTTACTCAGCATACTCGTAGAACATTTGAAAATCAGAATTTACACACTTGCAGGCTTTACACAGCTAATCATATATGATGGACATTTAAAGTCTTGCCTAAGTACGTGACTGACCCCATGAATAAATAGATATATGTAGAGAAAGTTTTTATATTGAATTATACCAGGCTATTTGAGCTTTCAGTTGAAGTAGTAAATACAGCTCACGGATAACCATAATTTTGAAAAGAATAGATATTTATGATGTCTGTCAAAAAAATAGACAAAGCTTTAAACATCCATCTCTTCATACTTGAGTATGGTTATCTCTTAAAATCTGGCAAATGTGTTAATTCTGATTTACAAATGTTCTCCCTAAATATAACAAGGTCATAGCACCAAGCCAATTTCCTGTGGTTGACTCTCGACCACTGCATGTAGGTCAAACTTTGCTCATTAGAAAGAATAGAATACCAGTGAAGTGACATACAAAATTAACTAGTTGACACTTTTTAATTTTGCAGTAATTTCATGAGATCCTAGAAAATATTGAGTAATATTTGTATTTTATATGACCAAGTTCTCCACTTGTGTTTGAACACTCAAAAGATCAAAATAATGGAGGAGTCGTACAAAGAAATTTTGGTAACTTAGTGATACAAATTAAGAATATGGCATCATAAACTAGAAGTAAAAATTGAAACTGCCATGTAGAGAAAGTGAATTCAATTCTATGTACATGTAGTTCTATGTCAATATTAAATTACACAATTTTCAAAATAAAAAATTTGCTAGTGATTTTGTCAGGTAGGAGAAATATGTAGACTCTGTATGTAAAACCAAATAAGATACACTGCAGCAGTATATACATGTACTAGTAAATCTACCATTGGCTTGGTTAGTGAAAGTTTTGATAGTTTGATTGCAGGTCACACATGTCACAATATAAGATACGCTGCAGTAAAATCTCTGTAAAAATGACTCACAATTTTTTTCCCATCATGTCGATTATTTAAAGAATCAACCTCTCCAGAACAACACCTCTCTACAACAAACACATTTCTGTGTTCACAAGGGTGTTTGCTCAGGCGAGGTTGCACTGTAGTTAGAATCAAATACCAATGAAGGAGTTTACAAAATGACCTCACTGACACCTTTCAATTTTGCAGCACATGATGGAAGACTGTGGCTTGGTCTCAAGACTTCCTGTTGAGTGGCACAGTTTGTTCAAACAACTAGGATCATCTGTTGAAAGAGGAAATGTTTGGTTCACGGAGGAGACATCATCTCTGTATGGTGGCCAACCAACCTGGCATAAATTATTTGCTTCGATGACTAAATGTGATCCAACCATTGAGGATGATAAACTTAAATTGTAAGTTTGACTTGTATCAGTACATTTAAGTGATAATTGCTTAGTAAAATAATGTATTATAATCAATGAAGGATTCAATGAAATTAACTTTTGAATTCGATGGTCCAAATGATATGAAAGTATAATGTATACTTTAAATTGCATATGAAATTCACTAGTCCAAAGATAGTTTGTAGTGGACCATTATCACACGAGCAAAAGCCATTGGACCTCTGATAATTTTTGTGACTTTGTAAGGGCAGTTAACATTTGTTTCCAGTTACAGAAGTAAGAAGTTAGACTCCCATATTTGTTACCTCTGTCAGAGCCTCTCAGGACTTAAAAAGCCTGCCATTACCTTTTTATCATAACAATTGTTTTAGGCCATATAATTGAATTTTTTGCTCATATGGTTGACAGTTTTAATTATTTTGCACTCTGCTTTAGTGAAATTGGCGAATAGCAGGGAACGGCTTGCTGCTTTACATGCTGCACATTTTATGTGACATGAAATAATACATCATATTTGTTTATTTTTCTATACGTCATACAGGTTTACAGCTTCTCAAAGATATTTACTGATAAGCCTATTGTGTTAAAAATATTAAAAGTGTATTTAAGCCTTTGAATGGACTTTTCCAGCAAGCCAAGGTTTCTACTGTTACCACCCATACTACAAGAAAATCTGCTTAAGTTTCTTCTACATCAGTCCTTCAGTATACCAGACGTGTACATTAAGCAGTTTGTACTTGGTGTGATAGGGTACATGGGAATTGACACCAAGGTATATCAGCAGATAACTTTGCTGTTCCGAGAAACAAAGGTAATAATTACTTGTTTATTCCCGCTGTCATAATTGTCCTACTTAATTGGCTTGTCTAAAGGCCAAAACATTATAATCTATGTAGATCTATTTTTCACTGTTTTTTAGTTATTGCATAAAAATCTTACATTTATGTCTGTTTGCTATTAATGTTATGAGGGTAACTCTTTAGTTAAGAGGCATTCTTGATGGAGGTAAGTGTTTCAAGGAAACTACAGCTACTGTCATAACATACATTATCAACTTAATGATGTCTTACAGGAGCTTTTAAGTTTAATGTACTAATAATATATTAGACATTTTGCAACTGCCTGGCTTATTTACACATAGGTTAAATGTTTACTTGCTCTATTTCCAGTTTTCAGATGAGCTCCTTATGAATGCTGTGAAGAAATGTCCTCCAGAATTTGGAGATACTTTGCAAGGTGAGTGCACATGTGTAGCACCAATTGACCAGTGAGCAATTGCTGACTTGAATCAATAAACCTCGTACTGAATGTTGGTGATTGGTTTGAGCCCCTCTGTTGATCGGTCCCTTTATGGAAGAAAGTTTGCAGTTGTCTGCCTCTGTGGTTGAGTGGTTATGGGGGTCATGGGTTTGAGCCCTGCTACTGACCATGTCGTTTTATGGGAGAAAGTTAGTACTTTCTTACAGAGGGTAAGAGTCTAGTACTGGTTCTTCAAGGAAACTATAGTTAGGTAAACTGACCCCTGATTAAATGACCACAATATGGTTGGAACAGGTGTTAAACCCCTACAACAAGTTTGCAGTTACTTATGGCTGATGGAATTCTAGTATTGGTCTTCCACAGAACGGATGGTTAGGTTAGTGTCCACCTGTATATGGTTTACCTTTAGTACTGTATTATTGTAATTGGAATTAAACCGCAAGAAAAAAAGAAGAAGAAAAAAGACTGTTGAAAAGTATATATTTCAACTGTACACCCTTAAAAGGTTTACACTGATAGTAAAGATAGAATTCTCCGCCTGCAAGACAAAGTATAAACCTGCAAAATAGTAGTATTTAGCTCTACTGGACAAAGTCTGTCCATCTGCTCACTTTTCCTTGTGACTCTACAAGTTGCAATTTTTATTGACTTTCAAGAAACTTGGTCAGAAGGTTGCCTGCAAGCTGTAGATGATCTGTATAGAAATTGAGCCATAATGTGCAAAAACTGAGCATGCTACAGGTCACATTTTCCTATGGATTTTCACAAAACTTGCTGAGAAGGTTGCCTGCAGCCTGTAGATGATCTTTGTAGAAGTTGAGTCATGCTGTGGGAAAACCAGCTGTGCTACAGCCGCTATTTGTAAAACCTTGATAACACTCTACAGGTCACAAACCTGTTTTGCTACAGCCAATTATTCTAACACCTTGATAACAGGTCACCTTTTCCAATAGATTTTTACAAAACTTACTCAAAACTGCCCAGTCAGTCTAGTGTAGCAAGACTTGCCCTTCTGGGCCTCTTGTTTAATGTATAGAATAAATTTATTACATAGTGTAAATATGTACAGGCTTTGTCAAAGTAATAAACACCTGTGTATACACCCGAATGGACGTATGAGAGTGGGCACATGAGAGGGCGGGCTGCGTCCACACTTTGTCTGATCTCTAAATCAAACAGTTTTCATCTGATCTTCTCCAAAGTTGCTGAGCATGTTTGTTGTTTGTCAGTCATTGGCAATTAGTTTCAAATTACATCTCCTCCAATAACCACTGGGTCAGTTTCAACTAAAATTCAACAGGACTGCTTTTTGTGGTTTTATACCAATATTGTTTAATGAATCTGGTTCATTCAGAAATGAAATGTCAACCAAAGTTAAACTTCAGAAAAATCTTCTTCTACAAGACCACAATGCTAAGAGCTAAGATAAATGTAGGTGAACATCTTACAATGATCCTCAATGTATGTTTGTACAAAAATTGCCTCCAGGGTGTTAATTGGCCCCAACTCAAAGAGTTAAGACCATTGTTTACTGGTACTCTCTTAGCTTCACTAAATAACACTGCCCCTGTGTTGAAATATTACCTACCAAGGGGTTCACCTGTTTGACTTCACATTTTATAAATGCTTATGTAGGAAAAACTTTAAAAATCTTCTTCTCTGAAACCACAAGGCCTAGAGCTTAGATATGTAGCATGTGGCATTGTCTAGCATACCTCTACTAAGATAGTTCAAATTATGACTGCCGGCTCAAAATTGATCATGCCCGGAGGTCTCTTGATTTTACATAGATTTATATAGGAAAAACTTGAAAAAACTTTATCTTAGAAACCACAAGGCCTAGAGCTTAGATATTTAGCATATTTAGCATGTATTCCTAGTGGATCT
>JAFMSR010000007.1:41943662-42093662 GCA_022818135.1 Saxidomus purpurata
AAGTCAGATGACTCTTGTATAAATTTAGTACAAATTATGGCCCTTGTTTGACTTTGAAAATTTGGTTAAAGTTTTGCCTGCTAGGTACTATCATGCACATATCTCAGTAACCACTTATGATATTGACTTGAAACTTTGTTCATGTCTTTAGGGGTGTCATACAATCAAGTCAGATAACTCTTGTATAAATTTAGTACAAATTATGGCCCTTGTTTGACTTTGAAAATTTGGTTAAAGTTTTGCCTGCTAGGTACTATCATGCACATATCTCAGTAACCACTTATGATATTGACTTGAAACTTTGTTCATGTCTTTAGGGGTGTCACACAGTTAAGACAGATAACTCTTGTTTAAATTTAGTACAAATTATGGCCCTTGTTTGACTTTGAAAATTTGGTTAAAGTTTTGCCTGCAAGGTACTATCATGCACATATCTTAGTAACCACTTATGGTAGTTATATCAAACTTAGCAATAGTGTTCAGGGGTACATTTTGTATCAAACAATTAATTTACCAAAAATTAAATATATAGTGATAGATTTGACTTTTTTTATGATTCAACTTTCCCAGTTTATACTTAATAGTTAGCAGAATTTTGTTTTGCTATTATACTGATGAAAGTTTTGTTTTATTAGCAAACACCCACAATAGTCGAGCTTGCTGTCTTATGGACAGCTCTTGTTAGCTTTACTGGACAGTCGAGAAGAGCTTATGCGCGGGTGGTTGTAAGTAGATGATCCCTACTGTATTTGTGGTCAGTGGTTCAAGGTTACTGTGACCCCTGATTGCAAAAGTTGTTCACTAAACTTACACAGAACAGTCTAGTAGAGCGATACTGGCCATTTTGGGTGTCTTGTTTATTGTATTTTTGTTATGCCAAAATAATTAATATGCTCTCAGAAGAGAGTAGCGTAAAAGCCTCCGCTTTGTCTATCAGTCCGGAGCAACAAACTGAGTGACTGAATTGATAGTTTGTACATTGATAAAAGTCATTGAGAGGATGTGCAGTGACATAGAACTAAAACTCTGCCTGACCTCATTTTTCACTTATCTCCCTTTATTTACAAAGCTTGTTTGGAGCATAAATCAAAGTTTTTGATAGAGCACAGTGAGTGAGTGAGTAACTAAGAACAATAACTATTGCTTACCCCATTTTTTTATTATATCCCTTTATGTTATATGCTTGTCCTGATCATAACTTGTAACATATTTCTTATAGTGATAAGAGGACATTGAGAGGGAGTGCAGTGACCAAGAGCCGTAACTCAAGCTGACCCTGTTTTTAGCTCACCTCAGAGCACAAAGTGCTCAAGATGAGTTATTGTGATCGCCTGGTGTCTGTTGTCTGTCTGTTGTCTGGCTACACTTAACCTTGTGTATGCAATAGAGGCTGCAGTTTTCACTGGATCTTTATGAATCATGGCCAGAATGATTGCCTTGATAAAATCTAGGTCGAGTTTGAATATTGGTCATCTGGAGTCAAAAACTAGGTCACCGAGTCAAATCATAGAAAAAACTTGTGTCATTTGGTATCTGGTCCGTATCCTCTACATGCATGACTGATTTTGATATGACTCCACACAATGGTTATCCATACCCCAACGGTGTACCATACACAACAAGCAGCCACCTGCTCCCAAGGTCAAGGTCTGAAAAAAAAAACGACCACATGCAATTTCTTTTCCAGTGTGTATCTTCCACATGCATGGACCAATTTTGATATAATTTTACACAATTGTTACCCATGTGATGACGGTATGTCAACAAGTCACCTGTTCCTAATCAAGGTCATACTTGAAGGCGTGACCTCTGTAAGTTCGAGTCATATTTCCTGTCTGCTCTGTATATCTGTAGTGCATGGACCAATTTCATTATTACTTCTCAGGATTGGTACCTATTTTGATAAAAGAGTGTCGTGCACAACATCCAGTCTCCTACTCTTGAGGTAAAAGGCCACACTTGGGACTCCAACTCTTTTACATGGTATTATATAGCAATAGTTCCTTTACTCACTGTAGCTTGCACATGTGTGGATTGTAGTCCGAGAATTATTACCTATACCATAAGGATGTAACACCCAAGCCACTACTCCCAGGGACAATACCACACTTATGGGTTACACCTTAGTTTTATATAGCTGTATCTATATTGCCACCTGTACACATAAACAAAAAATAAATGTGATGACGGTATGTCAACAAGTCACCTGCTCCCATGGTCAAGGTCATACTTGAAGGCGTGACCTCTGTAAGTTAGTGTTATATTGCAGTAGTTCCTGTCAGCTCTGTTTTTTTTAGTGCATGGACCAATTTCATTATTACTTCACAGGATTGTTACCTTTATGATAAAAGTGTATCATGCAAAACACTCCATATCCTACTCTTGAGGAAGAAGGCCACACCTAGGGCTCAAACTCTTTCACATGGTATTATATAGCAATATTACCTATATTCTCTGTAGCTTGCACATGTGTGGATTGCAGTCCCAGAATTATTACCTGTACCATAAGGAAGTGTCACAAAACAACACCAAGCCATTACTCCCATAGACAAGATCACAAACTTTCGTCTTATACCTTAGTTTTATATAGCTTAATCAGTTTTGCCACCTGTACACATAAACAAAAATAACTCAATTGTGACATAACACATTTTCCTTAGCATTTTCTTTGTATTACCTTTACAGAGTTCTTATATGCTACACTACAAAAACTGTCGATGACATGTTGATTCACCTAAAACCTTGATTTTCTTGTGTATGTTGATACACTGTATTAAAGTGAACTCTGTCTTTTAAATTGTAATCCAGTGGAGTTAACAGTGTTCGGGTGCTGCAATGGATCTGGGATGAGCGGTTTAAGGCCATTAAGGTGCTCTTGTTCTTATTTTACATTTTTTTGTATTTTTAGAATCACAGCTCACACCTAAAGAAGATACTGTATTACCTGGTTCCCAAAACTCTGTTATAATACTGAGTGAATCTGGTGAAGAAGAAACACAGGAACCAGCTTATAAAAGACAGAAATTAGAAGAAGATGTTCATTTATCTTCTGAGATTAAGAAAAAGGGGGCTGTTGCCATGGAAACAGATGAAATAGAGAATGTTCAGAAAGAGAATCTGGATACCAATGTTGAAGAAGATAGTTGTTCCTTGTTTGCTGGAGCTGAAGGAGTGATTTGTAGAATAAAAGAAATATGGCAAAATTGCATTTCAGACAGTGAAATTGAAGGGCTCAGTGAGGTGTCTAAACTGTCTGTAAAAGAGATTGAAGTGTTTTGTAAAATGATGGATTTTGACAGCATGTCTGATGAATCTATAGAACTTGTGTGTAAGCATTTGTGCCAGGTGTCAGACTCCTTGAGTTACAGCAGTGCTGTGTGCATATTGACCTTTGTCCTAGGTCATAGGATTGTTCAGTTGTCCCAGAAGGCCTCCAGGAAGTTGTCAGGGGCAGTCACTCTAGTGTCACAGAAGTTTCCAAAACAAACTGTTGACAGTATCTTACTACCATGCATGTTACAGCTGGACATCTCTGCTGTACAAAGTGAACTTTTATGTAAAATTGTTAAAGAGTGCTTAAGTACCACAACAAAGGGATATTTTATCCAGAAACTGATGCAAAACAGTTTTGACCTTAGTGAAAACAAAATACCCATTCTTCAGGCTGTAATAGATAGTAACTGTGATATGACACAAGATGTTTTGTCTGGTTTTCTGCATTGTTTAAATGAAGCTTCTCATCAGTTTGCAAAGAACCTTAAGTTCGGGAAACTGTTATTAGCTCTTGTAAATAAGCATGGTAAACTGTTTAATAGTGACTTAAAGAACAAGTTTGAAATAATTGTTAATAAGCAAAGCACATTTTTAAAGAAAACTATTCAAAACGCTTTGCATAAAATTAAATTTGTTTGAATTGTTTATATGGATTCTAAGTTCTTGTCTTTAAACAATACAAATTTAGTAGAGTAGGAACGGAGTTATTTTAAGTCGTTCCCCTTTGCTTATTCATAATTTGTGCCAGTCCGAAGTTGTGCAAAATCTGCAGAAGTTGTAAAATTCCTAAAAATAAGTGTTATTTTGAAGCGCTTTTGACACCAAATAAGAAAAATGTTTACTACATGCATTTTGTACAATTAGCAACATCTGGGAGTGGTTAAGGGAACCCTGCATTCGTGTATGCAGCACCATCCTGAACCTTTTTATAAACTCACCTGAGGATTTAAGCTCAGGTTGAGCTATTGTGACCACTTTCTGTAGAACGCCTGTTGCATTTACGTCCGTTTCTCTACCATTTTCTTTAAACTACATCACCAAAAGCTTTTACTTAAAACTGATTAAAATTGATGTAGATGTTCAACAAATTCCAAACCATGCAGACCTTTGCAGAGCTTTTCTAATGGATGATTGTCCGTCGTCCATCAACATTTTGATTCAGACAACATCTCTTAAACCACTGGGCCAATGTTGATGAAACTAGACAGGGGTGTTGCTTGCATGAAGCTTTACCAAAATTGTTAAAAATATTCCATTCCATGCAGAACTCTGGTTGCTATGGCAACAAATAGGAAAAACTTTAAAAATCTTCTCTGAAACCACAAGGCCTAGAGCTTAGATATTTGGCATGTAGCATTGTTTAGTGGACCTCTACCAGGATTGTTCAAATTAAGAACCCCAGTTAAAAACTGACCCGCCCTGGTGGTCACTTAGTTTAACATAGGCTTATATAGGAAAAACTTTACCTTCTGAAACCACAGGGCATAGAGCTGAGATATTTGGCATGTAATATTGCCTAGTGGACCTCTACCAAGTTTGTTCAAATCATGACCCCTTGGTCAAAACTGACCCAGCCCGGGGGTCTCTTGATTTTACATAGGTTAAACTTTAAAAGTCTTCGTCTCTGAAACCACAAGGCCTAGAACTAAGATATTTATCATGTGGCATTGCCTTGTGGATTTACCAAGATTGTTCAAATCATGACTCCTGGGTTAAAATTACCCCTTCCTTTGAGGGGGGAGCCACTTGATTTGCATAGGCTTATATAGGGAAACCACAAGGCCCAGAGGCAGGGCTTTGATATTTTGGAATGTTACTACGTATTGTGTAGTGGACCTCTATGAATTCTGTTAAAATCATGACTCCTTGTATTATTGGCAATTGATATGCAGGTGAGCGATATAAGGCCATCTTGGACCTCGTGTTTCTTTGTATAATGTGTTATGTCTCTCAAAATAATTATGACAATAAATATGGGTTAAAGGCGTCCAGGTGTGTCAATGGAACTCGAGTATGCAGATAGGGCCATTATGTCCGTCTTGTACAAGATTATTGTATTACCTATTATGCTAAAGAAGAAATAGTGTTTGAGAGAGAAATGAAGACAAAAAACACTATTGGGGAAAATCTGGTGTGTCAATGAAAATAATGTAGGACAGTACTTTGAATTCCTAGCTATGAATAGAATGTAGCATTTTCTAACTGTGCTACAGTTCTTTTCTAAGACCATTCTAATAATACCGTAAATCAAATTTGGCTCTACCATGGGGTGCTACCATGGGGTGATATGTTTCGCACAGATATAGTTAAGAAAAACATCATTATTTCTGGTCCAAAGCGGCAATGCTGTGCTCAAGACTTAGATATTTGGTATACTTAACCTTAAATGCATATAAGTTCTTTTTTCATCCTAAATATATTTATATATCATTGTATCACCCGAATTTACTTTCAAAATTGTACAGTTCTAGTACAAAGAAGTCTTGTCAGGGAGAAGAATTTTATAAGACATTTTGTCTTTCATTCTTATCCTTTTCCATTATGTATATTTTGTAATTATTATACTGTGTGCATACATGTGTATATATGGGAATAAAATATGTTTAAACTAGATATTTGGTATGTAAACATTGCCTGTGGTCCTTTAACAAGGTTGTTCAATACATACAACTTAGATGGAAAAAAAATTGCAAGCTCTCATGGTCACTTGTTTTACATAGACTTACAAACAAGAAGCTTTAAAAATCCTTTGTTTTTGCTTGGTCTTTTACTGTCCATATTTTCTATTTAAATTTCATGAAATTTAGAAGATTATTTTTATGTGTATATGAATGGTAGGATATTGGGCAATACTGGCCAAAGACCTTCAACTCTAGGTAAGAAAATCAAATCACTGCATAATCTTGATAACACCACATTTATTATTTTCTACCTTGGCCTAAAAGTGGTCAGAAGGTTGCATACATTGTCTACAAATTATCTTTGTAAATACTGAGCAATGTTGTGTGAAAGCTAATAACACTCCTCAAAGTATTGCCAAACTTTGTTGGCACTCTACAGGATTCATTTCCCAAGATTTTCATGACATTTTGTAACGGTGTAACAGAGGTGTCATATTTTCTGTTTATTTACCAGAAACTTTAGGTAAAACTAGAATTGTATCCATAGAACACGGATGCCCACTCTTCTAGCTACAACTGCACCTTTATTGGGCTCAGTCACAAACCCTAGATAAATAAAAAAACCCGGATCCACAACTTAATATCTGTAATGATTTATGACTCTAGGTCAAATGCTTTAAGGGTAAATACGACACAAATTCAAAAATGAATGCTTAAGATCACATTCATGAGCAATAACACTGTATACACTTGATGAAGCCACAAAAAAGCCCCAGGTGCGCAATTTCGTGTTCTGATCAACATCACTGTAAGGTTTCACGACTCTTGTTATACACTTCCAGAGTAACGCACGACACAAACTCTAAAAGATGTGTTTACTTTTCCCTACAGACTTAGACTCATAGATCTGGTAAAACTGGTTGCAACCAACACTGAAAGACTATGACCATCTGCATATCAATGCAGTTCATTTTTGAAAGTTTGAAGCAAATCCTTTTATGTGTGTGTGAAGAATTTGACACAAAAGATTTAGGGGACGTATGTACTAACAGATGGGCCTTCCACTCTGTGAGGGCATAACCAACATAATTGAACTATTCAACAGTGTGTACTGTGTAGTAGGTATAAGGTCACGATGTCCAAATTAACACTGTACAGGCAAAATATGGGTTATTGTAAAATTTAATATGTATTCATTTTTTGTCCTAAGCCCGCAAACAAGTTTACCTTGTCAGTTGCACACGTTTTTGTTCCCTTTTTAGCTCACCTGGCACAAAGGTCACATTTTCTAACAGGTTTTCACAAAACTTGCTCAGATGTTTGCCTACAACATATAGATCATCTGCCATGCTGTGAGGAAACCTTGATGATTACAGTCTACATTTTGCAATGGTATTGCACAAAACGTGCTTAGAATGTTGCCTGTACCCTGTATATTATCTGTAATGAAATTGAGCCACGCTTTGGGAAACCAATTGTGCTACAGCAAATGTTCCAAAACCTTGATAACAGATCACTGTTACCAAAATATCTTAACATGACATTGAGAACAGTCAAGTCAGTCCAGTAGAGCAATACTAGCCTTTTTTGGCCTCTTGTTTTTACACATATTTTTTCCGCGCTATTTCTAGGTAACCGCTTATCGAATTTTAATGAAACTTTATGTCAGACTTCAGTACCAAGTGGAGATACATATATTGTCAGAAAATGAAATGATGACTGTAATAATCGCCGCTGACTTTGCTTTGATATTGATACAGAATAAAGTTTGACGTTATTTTCAAAAATGCATTTTATGCAATTCTTTTGTAACCAAAATACGAATTGTGTCGGTAACATGCATGTTGAACACGTTTAATAGTATATCAAATCAGGTGAGTTGATATACATGTAATAACGGCAATAACTATCGGAAGTTGGTATTGGTATGGTTCTAAAAAGTTTGATCTAAAACGTTAAAGAACTTCCAAGCGCCAAATTGTCTACAGCCAAGCAAAAGGAGCTACATTAATTTTCGTGGTTAATAATAATAATAACAAAACTCTGTGCAATTAATATTGGCTTCAAAGTTTTTATAATATTTAAATCAAATTTCAGTTAAATTAATTAAAAAAATCTTTGATGCCTTTACCTCCCAGTATGCAAAAATAAAGGCAGTGTCTAGCGAACAGGAATCAGAACCGGAATCGGTTACCTAGGCAGCGACCTTTGCGAACTAGAATCGGTTCCCTAACCTATACACGTATATACACTAGCGAACCGGAATTATATTCCTGCATATTTTATAGATACTTAAGGTAAGAAAATAAATAATTTAATAATTATTAATTGAATACTATCATTTAAACGAGAGAAAAATGCGGGATTACCAGTTTATTTGCATTTGTTTTCAATGTGTCGATTGTCGATTCCGGTTCGCTAGACACTTCCAAAAATAAAACCTCTCCATCGCAAGTTCAAGCTTGTATTTAGTGATTGCACGTGGAGGTAATAGATATCCTATGTTGCTTGTTATAATTTATCGGACTTTTTAAATTGAACATGTGTAATTACAGTAAAATTAATGGTATAAGTGTGAAAAAGAAATAAACAACAGCTAGGTTCTCATAGCAGTGGAAATATCAGTTGATATGCTTGGCAGATTTACGATATATATTGATTACCTACAGAACCACAAATTGTAAATCATTAAAGTTGATATAGTGTTTTTTTAGAATTAATTTGAAAATATTACATTGCAAGGTGTGATATAGGGCAACGGAGGGCAAAATTAATCAGAAAGAAAACCTGGGCAACATAGTCGTTCTCTGTTTTTAGTTCTTGAAGGTGCCTTACATTGCTTGTACCTTTTTTTGGCAGTGGCTAGAGAACTGATTCTGGTTTGCTAAACAACGATATAAGTGAACCGGATTTTATTCTCCTGTACATATTAGAGCCAATATGTAGATACCAAAAGTGTAATAGTGTGTTTTTTATATTTCTTTACTTTATTAACTCCTAAAATTAGACTTAAACTCTTAAAGTCCAAAAGTCAGAAATTGGTTTCAATGCCTTTTTACCTGTGGTTATGGTTGATCAACCTTCTTTGTGATACCGTTAACTCTTGGCAGCCATTTAAAATGATACAAAATGGCTGATGGCGGATTCCGGTGGTACTAAATCGAGAATCACAGGGAAAAAATATAAACCAACTTTTGACTTCAGAACAGCGTAAAGAAATATTAAAGTATTTGGGGTGTAATAAACACTATTCCAGAACACATTTAACTTAATATTTGATATTTTCATAATCTACATCTGTTACATGTAACTGACCGTTTTTTGTTGCCCCGTCCCCACTTAAGAACTATTGGCTATTATTTAAAAGTACCCTATACAGTCACAATGGTTATGTTTGCATGTATCTATGTATATCTGTATTTGTTGTAGGCTCCAGAACATAAATTACAGGCAATGTAGAGTTACAAAATATGTATTAAATTTCCCCTCGCGACGGAAATTCTATGGAATGGTGCAATATGTATCATATTCAAATACGCTTAAGCACCTAACTTGCAACTGCAAAGTGTTTAGGAGGCAACAAAAACAATGTCAAGTACACAAGACGTAGAGTCCCCTCCCGACAGAAAAAAACCGTGTCTATGAGTGGGTGCAATTTCCAGGATATTGTCTATTGGGTGAGACAACTACTCTGAAGCACAATGAAAAACAATGTCAAACACACAATCGTTAAACACACAATCGTTAAACATACAAAACTCACAGACACATGGATTGGGAAAACTTATGCCGAACTTCTTACCAATGCATAGAACCGATACATTTGACCTTGGTTTCAATGTCTCACCCAATAGACAATATACATATTAGTACACAAAAGCTTTATATTCAAAAACAAAAATAAAAAAGAACAATGTATTTGACGAAAAAAACAACCCCTCTTTTTTCACGATACATTGTTCTTCTATTTTTGTGATTGAATATAAAGTTCCTGTAGTTAGTGGTAGTACGGGATATCTAACCTGTTACCCCCGGAATTCCAGTCCAGCACATTACAACTAGACCAAGGATTGTAAAGAATCTCTTTTCTCACCTATGAGATACATATTTCCGCGCATTTACCCATGTGAGATAAACTTATCTCACATCGCCTATCTTATATCGCTGCCGGACTATTTTACGTTAATTGAAGCAGACATAAAAATCGAAAAATGACTGTAAAATTGTTATTTTTGAAATAAACATAGGGTTGTTGGTATTCATTTTCTTAGTTAGATCATTTCCTATCCATCCCAGTATGGCAGTTTTAAAGTAAAATTCGAGAAAAAGTTGATTTTCATTTTTTCATCCCCATCCTGTATTTGCACTTATTCCTTCTTACTTGTGTGAAAATGCGATTTAAACGGTGAGAAAATAAGTCTACCATGTCCATTGAGTTGTGGATAAGGAAATCCCACCCTCGGGTTGAGATATGTCCAAAAAACTCGGCAGAGCCTCGTTTTTGGACGTATCTCAACCCGAGGGTGGGATTTCCTTATCCACAACTCATAAGCATGTCAGATTCACTTTAACATTGTACTCAGCCTGGTCAGCCTAGTCTAGTTGCATGTGAAAAAATAATCAATTACAACTTAATTTTTCTCAGTTCAAGCATGACAGACCGTTCAAGAACACCGCATGTACCATACAATAAACATATGCAAAAGAATGTTTACTTCTGCAAAACCACTTTCAATATTTTGTTTTTCACTGACTTCACTCCAGCAGGATCCCAAATTTTCATTTTGGAATGAAGATTATTTTAAATGATTTTGGTTTTTTTTGCAGAATATTTTCACGACAGTAGGACGTCGGTGTTGACAAACTAATATTTCATATTTTTGATGATAGCCGCTGTCAGGTCACTAAGACGTAACCTCCGTGACAATTCACAGTAACGGAACTGTAACATGATATCAATGATCCAAGCCATTGTGTCTGCCGCTCAATGGTGAATCAAGTAATAACAGGAAAACTGTGATACATAAGTACCACAGCGGGCATTTAGAACAGTGTCTTAACTTGATAAGTAATTGCCAAGTCCAGATTCTATTTTTCTTCTCCTTTTTTAAAGACAGCTTCCTACTTTTTTGTAACATGAGCAAAAATATTCCACAAATTACAACTTTTATCTAAAAAAAACCTTTATATTTCTTAAAGGCAATGACTATAATTGACGATACCAACACTCAAATTTCTTGTTAAAAAAGAATATGTAACAAATGAGACAAGCCAAATGTTAATGCTTGGCATCAAGACGAAGCAAATTCAGTTAACATCAAAAACTGGTGTAATGGTTAGTAAATGCATGTATAGGCAATGTATGCAACTAATAACGCTACACTCAGCAATCGAGTGAATAATATTGTAAGCTACTGATTACTACTAAAGACTTTAATTTTATTATAAGCTACACATTGAAGAATGATGTTAATCCATTCTTTATCTTACTTTCGTAGGCGATTTTGATTCATTTCATAATAATTATGTGTGCAAAGAACTATCTACTACTTCACCTACATTCCCGTTTAACAATAAAAACTTGTCACTACTTTTTAAACGGGTGCAAATATACTTTTTATTTCACTTACAAAAACACTTTCAAAAGCCGTCCTAATATATCGGGCCGCTGAAGCGGCCCGCAATTAGTCTATAAGAGTATTAGTCTAATTCCCAATTTCAATCGTTTCGATGAATTGACTTACACAATCAAATTATTACAATCAATATTTTGAAATTTTTTGTATTTGACTTCTTGAAAGTTAGTAACTTTAGTATAAAGGCAGTACCAACAGCTAACAGATACATTCTATTCTGATTGATTTTAATGTTGAAAAGATCTTTGTGTTAAAATGGTAAGGGGAAGTAACATTTTTGTGATGTTCTCTCGTACATAGGCGTATATGGTAGATTTGAAAGAACAATAAAACACCCCGGATATTCGACTACTTCGAACGCAGATGGGTACTACTGACGACAGATGTATATACATGAACGTCCTGACATATAAGCTGGGAAATACCTTATATCTTTTTTATTCATTTTCACAATGTTTTCGTTCAATATGAGTTTCAATATATTTATACTAGGCAATGCTAAATTGTCTAGCTGAAAAATGACCGACGTGTTGTTACGATTGCGGAAATCAGACCAGAAATTGCAATTTTTCGGATTTTTAACAAAATTTTAAGAAATCTAATACTCGGTGAGTCTAAAACTGCATAGATTGTAAAGATACACATTTGCTGTAGCAGAAAATCATATTTTCTTTTCGCTATGACTGATACAGCAGCTGCAATTGACACTTAAACGAGCATGGGGTTTTCTTTGAGGGTACTTATGACGACAGATGAAAATATTATAGGGTACGTATGAACGCAGACGGTGGATACGTAAAACGCCATACAAACTGCAGATACGTAAAAGATGAAACAAAAGTCTTATGATGAGAATACTGTTGATAATTTTAGTTTTTGTCTTAAACTGAAAAAAGTAAATTATAGGTCAAGGCTAAATAGAAAACGTCAGTACATTGTATCATTATGATTTTTGTAAAATCATTCTCTATACCAGAGATTATCTCTCACGAAAAAAAACCCCACATTAGCATTATTCAGTAGAATTGAAAATGCATACACCTAAACTGTAACAATCCGATGATATACACAAGTGCAGGCTTCACACCACTTTTCTGACCAGTTATATAGGATTAGTATCACAAGCATATTAGAATATGAGACATCAAAAGACATAGTTCCGCAAAATTCGTTGAACTGTAACATGCTGACGAAATGTGCAACTACGCTTGACAATGATCACTCATGTGACGTTTGGTAAAATTAACACCAGGGTATAGGAGAATTTGTAAAGACATAATAATATGACACACCAGGGTTGCAACTCCCCTGGAAATCCATGAATCTGAACATGCCGACGACAACTTGTTTTAATAGGTTTTGTGTAAATCTGGCCAATGATAGAGGAGAAGTAGCAAAAACATCATTAAATTTTAGGAATCAATTACCATACAATGTAAAATCCCTTAAAATCACTGAACCGGATGTGCTGGCGATATGCATAACTAAGCTTGGCACTGCTCAATTCTCTTAGGTTAAGTGAAAATCTGCAGGATGTTATAGGAGAATTAGACATAACATCATAAATTATATGAATCAAGGGCGGTTATTCCACTGAAAATCATTGAACCGGAACATGCCGATGATATGCACAACTACGCTTATGTGAAGTTTGGTGTAAATCCGCCACGTGGTATCAGAGGAGCTGCGCGGACATACTTAATGACAAAAACAGTGACATACATGTATCACAAATAAATATGTCTCTCACGGAGGTGGGATAATTGATAATTATCAGTATATACATGCAATAAGATCCTTCTACATAGACTAAACAATTGCCATACTGAATGTAATTAGTCTAAAACCAGTTTTAATCCTGATTGGAAAACACCTATTTACGCTTACTACTTGTTACATATCTGCCGTTATAAGTATCCTCATTTCATAATAATCTGCGTTCGTACGTATCTCCTTTGGTCGTCAGACGTATCCATTTATCTTCACCCTCCTCTATTAATTTGCTTATATCAAAGCGATACCACTAATTCCAAAGTCTAGGGCGGTTTGTATTGATACCTAAAACATTTGTCTGTATACGTGTCTAAGATCATTGATATACAGTAAACTCCGTATATATCGACTCCGGATATAACGTAACTTCGGATATAACGAACAATTTTTTTTGGCCCGATATATTCCCTTCTTTGTTTAATGTAAAAATATACGGTTATATCGTACTCCGGTTATAAGGAAACTTCGGATATAAGGAACACTATTTCCTGACCCAACAATGAAAAATGTACAGTAAAGTGATCGTATATATCGAACTGCAAATATGTTCCGAAGAGTTAAAAAATTATGTTGATTTTGCATTTTTCTTTTGCCGTCTGCATTGTATTTTTCATAGCGCACTTGTAGTTAGTATTCATTAAGGTAAATCATTACACATATGTAACCTTTTAGTTAACTAGTTAAATGAGAATACAAATATAATTGCTAAATGCGATATTCAAGTTATAAATAATAATTTACGTAAATAATTATGAGCGTTTCTTTAAAAGCATGCAGACGGATTGAAATCGCATGTTAAGTGAAAATACCTTGGTAAATATTTCAAGTTATGGCAAGTGAGCAAAAATCAGCTTTCTTTAATTGGTGTTTATACATACAGAGTATTTAAATTTCTGTCCATTCATAAAACATTTACATTTGTACATGTATTATGGAGAAAAAACATAAAACGCTCACATTATGAACATCAAAAGCAACTATAAATTGATGGTTCGGATTTAATTACATTTGACTTTAAAAATATTTGTTCGATATATATTTTAGTTCGATATATATACATCGTATATAAGGAACTTGTTCGATATACGGATAAAAGGAACTCCGGATATAAGGAACACATTTGATCGGTCCCGAGGAGTTCGTTATAAGCGGAGTTTACTGTATATTGTTATTATAAGCAAATAAATTTCATATTTGGCAACATAACTGTCGTTTTTTCAACATTTTAGGGACATTCTTAATTAAAAGGCGTCAGTTTATCATAAAACTTCACAGATACTTAGTTTAAACATATTACTACCTATATCAGGCAAATGGTCGAAGCAAAAAAGAAAAATAATAAAAATATCGGGGTTATTCAAGCGTGCCTATCATGACGTGCATGTATATACATCTGTCGTCAGTAGTACCCATCTGCGTTCGAAGTAGTCGAATACCTGGGGTGTAGAAACGAGCCTACTCTTCCAGAATTTTCGCTTTTAACCCAAAGCGTAAATCCGATTCTTAAATTCTAAACTAACTTTTAACCCTCCACTCTCTCTGGCGTTGATCTACTTCCTTCTTGTACCCTTAAAATCACGTGATTTCAATTAGTGCTAAATGTCAGTTGCTACCGACGACCTCGCAATATTAGATAATGATTCTAAGAAAGATATTCATCAATTGGAATCAGTTACAAGACGAATGAACGTTTTCTGCGAGGTTAATTTTGTTATATAGCTTTTTATGACCAGTCTAGATCATAACAAACTTTATACGTAAGACGTGAACATATACAATTCCTCGCCTGCTGTGACCGTGTGAAAATCTTAGCGGATTGGATGTTGCTTGAACACGTGGTTGATCAACTATAAAACGATAAATCCAAAGTTTATATTGTTTTGCAGAAATACCTGACAGGACGTTTACTGTTATTCAAAATTAGTATTCTGTTAAAACAGTGAGCAATTAGAATAACCTCAAACTATTTTTATTCAAATATTTGAAAGGATTGCCAGCAAACCTTAAGGTTTATAAAGAGCGGTTGATGTATTCCATAGCCGTAATAGTCCGCCTTTGTGGTCGGGTGGTTAGAGTCGCTGACTTGAAATCACTATGCCTCTCATTGATTAGGGGTCATGGATTCGAGCCCTGCTAGCGACCATGTCTCTCTATGTGAGCAAGGTGGCAGTTTCTTACGGTGTCTAGTACTGGTTCTTCTCAGGAACGATTGCTAGGTAAACTGCTGCCCGCCTGTTAAAATGACCAAAAATACGGTTGAAACAGACGTTAATCTCCTCCAACAACAACAACAATTTTTTCCATATCACACATAGTTTGAATGTCTTTTGCTTGGTGGTTTTTAAAGCACATTTCATTTTCTTCCTTGGTCCATCCTTTCCTAAACTATTGAAAATCATTTTTAAATTGTCCACTAGTTATGCTAGATCCAGCAATTCTTTCAACAGTAGGTCGCTTGCAAAATGCCACTACTTTTCATTTGAAAGAAAACCTTATATTTTTCTCTATTTTACAATGAAACAGCAATGAGTTCTTCGCAGCCACTTGCGGAACACTATGTTACAGCAGATCTGACACATTACAAAAACTGACGGGGATGTTCTCATTCCCGTGCTTTAACTTATTGATTCGAACTTGAAACAGTCCACAGGGACACGTTGCTCACCAAGGGACTTCGGAACCTCAATGTGGTATTGAAGCTCAACATAACACATACACTGACTCTTAAAAGTAACATGTTCGACAAATATTAATTTTGCACCTGTGTGCAGTAGCGCAATATTAAATTTCAATGCTTTTTCTAGAAAAATAACAACAATTTAAAGTCACAATTTTAATTATCACCTGAAATACATGTACTATAAGAGCAGTATACAAGAACTTTACTGCACTTTGATAGCTGTACTGTACTATTCAAGCTGAACAGTACTATAACAGCTATACTGTACTATAATAGCTGTACTGTACCATAATAGCTGTACTATACTTTAATAACTGTACCATACTATAGTAGCTGTGCTGTAGTATAATAACTGTACTGTACCATAATAGCTGTACTATACTTTAATAGCTGTACTATTCTATAGTAGCTGTACTGTACTATAATAGCTGTACTGTACTATAATAGATGTACTGTACTATATTAGCTGTACTGTACTATATTAGCTGTACTATACTATAGTAGCTTTACTGTTATATAATAACTGTACTGTACTATAATAGCTGTACTGTACTATAATAGATGTACTGTACTATATTAGCTGTACTGTACTATATTAGCTGTACTATACTATAGTAGCTTTACTGTTCTATAATAACTGTACTGTACGATAATAACTGTACTGTACTATAATAGATGTACTGTACTATATTAGCTGTACTGTACTATAGTAGCTGTACTGTCCTATAATAGCTATACTGCACTATAATAGCTGTACTATACTATAAAAGCTGTACTATACTATAATAGCTGTACTTATCTATAATAGCTGTACTGTTCTTTAATAGCTGAACTGTTCTGTAATAGCTGTACTATACTATAGTAGCTGTTCTATACTTTAATAGCTGAACTATACTATATTATATTTACTATTCTATTATAGCTGCACTATACTATATTAGCTGCACTGTTCTATGATAGCTGTAATATACTATAAAAACCGTACTGTTCTATATTAGCTGTACTATGCTATAATAGTAGCTGTATACAATAAAGGAAATATGAAGAGCACGAGACAAACAAATCTCATCGCTGTGTTTATTGTTATAGATATGTGCCTGTGAGAGTCTTTGCATGAATTTATGATATTTTTCTTAATAGTTCATTTTTCTTGTGAATGTGTATTTTGTAAAGAATTGGGTGTATAAAGAAACACTTTAATGCATTGAAGATTTTCAAGAGTATGTAATCAGCGTGAAATCATATTAAACTTGAATGGATTCGAATTTGATATAAATTTTATGGAGCCGAAAATGAGAAGAACAAATTTTTGTGAAGTCCAAAAACTGTTGCATTCTGTTGTATGTTTGTATGTACAAGCGAAAACTGGTTGTATTTGATATGGTGTGAGATCAAAGGTTTACGTGACTAAAAAAGAGGAACATATACAAGTAAATAGGACTACCAGCTGGTAACATGGTGCGGGACAAAAAAAAGTGTTACACAAGGAATCAAGTCTTCTTTAATGTTTGTTAAACATTTCATTTATTCTGCTCGCAAGCCCGTCAAATCAACTCATTTCAAGTAATAGTTTAAACGGTAATTTCAATAACCCGTATTGATAAATAAATATATGATACACTCTACCAATGCGAGCTCTAGCCAATCAAATCTGACGAATTGCTGTGTCATAACGGAACTGTGTTTCTGTAGTTCTGGATCCGGATGTTCGGAACTTTAGTCATCAGTTAAACTATCAGTCGATTAAACTTTGAGGTTGTGTTTAATAGATATTTTGGAAGACTTTATAATATATTGTATCTACTAAGGTCACTGGAAAATGAAAATCTCTTCAGAGAAGACTCAAACACCACACTAGTTTTCCCCACATCCGGTGAAATTTTTCCGTCGAAATTTAACCAACTGTTAATCGAATAGTCTGTTACTTTTTCGAACAACTTGACCCTTGATGCCATTTTGAAACAACTTAATAGAATACAATGTAAAGCAATTTTTGTCAGCCTCAGGAAGCACTCATCGGGGTAGTTAATGTAAGCTGCAAGTACTTGTTCTACAATATGTATATACTGAATCAATAACAAAAGAATGATTAATCCATTTTAAGTTCTTCTAACCTTCTCGACGTCAGTCGGCAGTGTCGTCTTAAATCTGGTTAAGCTTTCTTAAAATTCACTTTCTCGGTAACCATTAAAGCCTTGAAACTTCAGCCAATTGCTTGGCATCATACAATGTCCTCTGTGACCGAGTGGTTAAGGTCACCGACTAATGATCACTTGTCCCTCACCGCTGTAGGTTCGTGCCCTACTTGGATTGGATTCTTTAATGTTTGGAAGCTATCTAGGTTCTACCCAGGTGCCCACTTGTGACTGAAATAATGCCCGAATTGGCACCAAGGACCTTCCTCCTCCATAAAAGCTTGAAGATGCCATATTACCTTAGCTGTTGAGTGCGACATTAAATCCGAATCAATCAATTGGCACAATGCAATCAACCCTATGGGCAAAGCCCATAACTTATGAATGACATTAAAAGTTGTGCAAACTTTGAATTTTCAGTTCAGTTTTGTTAAAATCCACTTCTCAGTTACCATTCACAACTATGATACTTCATAGAGTAGTTGATTATCCCAGATAGCAATCTATATGGGACCCATATGGGTCCCTTATGGGCACCTATATGGGTCCCATATGGGCTGCCCATATGGGACCCATATGGGATGTGCAACCGGGTTCCACATGGGTCCCATATGGGCTGCCCCATAAACAACCAATATGGGACCCATATGGGTCCCACGTGGGCAGCCCAAATACTTCCATTTTGGACAAATCTTGCATTTCTTGGCTAGAACCATTTGCATTTACTTCCATTTTAAGTTTGCTGAACTTTCAATAAACAACAATTTGTCAGAAACATTGGACACACACATGCGAAATTCTTTAAGCTGGATTGTAACATCAGGTGCATGATTCTTGTACTTCCATTTTTATTTTTTTATGCTTTAACTCTTTCTTTTTCCTGGAACAGAGACATATCGGGCAAAGGACTATATTATAATATCATCCTGCAAGAAAACAAAACACTATATCCTTTAACACTAAAACTTTATTAACTAATCTCATGCATGGTTCATATACAGGCATGCATATAATCAGAATAAGAAATAAGTCAAAATTCAACCTTTAAAACAACATATTTGAAGAGAAAAGTCTATGTTAACTACATGTCATGTATTTATAATAGTGTATCATAATACAAATCTTAATTTCTAAAATCAAGAGACATAACTGCAATAACCAATATTACCCACTACTGTAGCTTACATTCTGTGGACGTCTTGTACGTGAATCAACAAAGAAACATTTGACAATGTTTTAATACTTACGTATATAAATTTAGAAGTACACCAAATAAACATCCCAGGAAACTGTGTTTTTGTAAATCCACGGAATTTCATTTTGGCATACACAATTTTAAATTTTTAAAATACTGAAGTTTTTTTTACATCAAGTATTACTTTGGTACACTAAAGTAGCAACATTGAATGTAATACTGTTTATACTATGTAAATTTCTTCTTTCTCTTAAGCCCCTTCATATTGTATTCCCTGGCAAGCTGGTTTGGCACGGCCTCCTTCATCAAGCAGTCAGTCGTTTCACGCACGTCCGCCCCACCAAACATGGAAAGATACCTCACCTTAAATGAATGCATAAACTTGTTTTTAAATAGAGATATTAACACTATGAATTTTCAAAATTATGTTGTGCACATGGCTTTTATGGCATATTTAAAAGAAAGGACTGGGGAAACTGAATGAACCAATTAATTAAAACATGACATCTTTCAGTTTCGCAATTAATGTTGCGAAGTTTTTGTTCATCGTGCAATATTTACCATAAATTTATTATAGCAGAATGATAAAGGAAAAAGATGCATGTGCTCACAACAGACCATTATGTTTCTGCGCATTTAGGTTAGTGGATATGAGGTCAGCATTGTAGTTTGTTCAGCTACGGTACTGATTAAATAACTTTAAAAGATTCATATACATGGCTAACACTTTGCTTACCTCAGATTACAGCTTTGTTTGATCTCCTAGAAGTTCGTCAAATGCTTCCATCTCGGAAAAATGAGGTCCTCACTCGGGGAACTGCAGTGGCTGGTCATCTGTTGCTGACCTGGCCAACAACCGCTGCAGCATTCTCTTCATCTTTTAATTCTCATCGTCTCCAACACCACGAGAATCTGTGTTAAGACAGCTGAAAAACGATGTCAAAAATGTGTTTAATAGGAACTATCACTACAATAGTGATGGATTCATAAATTCCTGTAAATGTCATATTCTTACTTTGTTTTATTATGATGTAATAGGCATTTTAATAAGTATTGTAGTCATTACAGTACTTCAAGTATTTTAAAATAATGTACAGTACACGCAAAATGTATTCTCGGTTACCAGACACGGTAACGTGGTCATTCTAAAAAGGTTTTGGTCACCTAAATAGCCATCGTGAACTTACGATGCGCTGAAATATGTGGTTGCGGTGATTCACAGTGGCCTGTCACGGTGAATCTTGGTGACCAACTCGACTAAAATAAAGAATTTGACAACTATTTTATTATATTTATTGAAGTACAAAATGTAGAATACATAAATCTCTGTAAATACTATGTTTATGTAGATTTAAAGTAATTATTTACGTAAACAATGTGCCGTAAAAATCAAAAGTTGCGACCCGAATGTGGACACCACGAAACACCGTGCCCAGTTACTGCGATTCGCAGTGACAAATGGTCACCGCGAACTGACACTCGAATTGGGCTGACTCTGGGGGGCATTTGGGTAACCAAATTGGCGTGGACACGATGGCTGGACATCGCGGTGATAGGTGAAAATTGGAAAAACACTTTGCGTGTACTGTATACCTTTTATCATTATGAAAAGAATACACATTTTCAACCAAAATACAGTTGTGGTTGGCTTGTATTGTAGACAGAACATTTATAGGTATAAAACATAAATAATCACAGCACTAAAATTACTTACTAGGCCAAATATTCTGCCCACGGGACGGCGCTTCGGATCTTCATAGTGGAGTAATCGCCAAACCAGCCTCCCCACTTCATTGCTGGACTCTCACAGTGCCCGTGACATTAAAAGAGGCAAAGGTGAAAATTCACCTCCAGCAGGTGTCTGTTTCAGTGTTGTGACTGGGGCAGGTATTTCAGATTATGGTGGCCTGCTCACAGTGTCCCCCTCATTCTCATCATCAACGTCACCGTCTGTTCCATCATCCTCAAACGAATCATATAGCCTTTTTGCTGGCCTATTTACAATAATAAGAAAATAAAATGGTTGGTGCTTGAATGTAAGCAGCATTTACCACACAATTAAGTAATTATGACCTCTGACAAATATACCAGTGCACTTGAAACAGGCAAAAATGCCCCTTGACTTGGACAGTTTATATAGACAATGTCACCAACATGAATATTGACCACTGACTTTCGCGAAAATACATTGCAAAGGCAAAACAAAAACTTAAAATGCGTTTACAACTTTCATATACACACAGTATGTGCATGAATTTAAAGTGACAGGTCGATAATGTGAGATCGTGGTTCTGAATTCAAAAGAAATATTATCTATATGTACAAATTTACAATATTTACCTTTTCAAATGCCCTTGTTTCAAGTCTGCGGTTAAATTTGGCGGAAGCGGAAGTCGCGTCTGCGCATGCTCGAAATTTATTTTATTCATATAAATTATATTATCATGCGATACATCCTTGAAAATAAGTTTAATAATTATTTCTAAATAATATACTATATTTTATGTATAAAAATTAAAACTTATAATTATATTAATTTCGCGCACCTAACCAGGGGTTTTGACGTTATCGGGAGGCCCAAATGGGACCCATATGGGTCCCACATGGGATGTAAAATATACACGTATGTGTTGAATTACTAATTTTAGATTAAATGATAGAAGTTTAGATCAAGGTAGTCACATAAAAGTTCAAAGTAAATGAGTTTGAAATACATTAATAAATGAATTTTCGTTTTTATCTAAAAGTGGTGTAATATGGGACCCATCTGGGACCCTTATGGGCAAACACACATGGGCTTGCCCACAATGGTCCCATATGGGTCCAATATGGGCATACCCATATGGGCTTGCCCAGAAGTAGCCCATATGGGACCCATATATGCATGTTTGCTGGGATAGTCACTGAATGCAAAAGGTAAGCACATGGGTTCCTTTCTCAAAAGTAAACTTTACACATATGGTTAAAGGTAAAAATTTGTGGACAGTTGTGTCTCAAGAAGTGTAAGAAGGGTTGTCCTGATATTTACACATATATGTGTACAGTCTGTGCTGTTCAGACACAATCGATCTTCCAGTACTGTTTTGATCCATAAACCCTAACCCGTAGGCATTTTCCAGTTTAGTGAATCTTACTGGGATTTTTTGGAAGGCCACATGAATATAAATTGTATTGTGATTTATTAATTTTGTAATTCTTATAAGAGTGTGATACCATGCTCATTGATAAGAAGAGACCTACGCAGCTGGAAAAGAAAATAAATATTAATACATAACCAAAGCTATTTTATTGGGTAAAATTTCAGTTTGAGTCAACTTGCATAAAAATCATTTTTTTTACCTTGACCAATCTTGTTTTTAAAACAGTGAATAGAATCTTGATAAATGATAATTCAAACAGACAATACATGGTAAAACTGGCTCCGACTTTGAAATGTAAACATGATCTGATGATGGGAGATAACATTCAATACCTTTGTTTGCTATATTATACTGTTAAACTAGATTTATACCCCTTTACAAGTATTATTGTGAATTGATAAACAAGGAAGTTTAAATTGACAAGAGATTAAAAATGGCGACTGGTGGGAGTGAAAGTGCGTCCGATGAAATGATAGATGTAAAATGCAGTATTTGTGCAGAGAAAAACATCACAAGAGAGGCAGAGAAACATTGTGTCAGGCTTATTACTGCATACCGTGTTCCGGCTTACACAAGATGTTTCCTGTTACTAGAGGACATAAACTGCTGGACAAGGCAAGTTTTGACACGTCTTGTCTGCAATCAGCTTTGCCTTGCTTTCCAACAGAAGTGTGCTCAATTCACAAAGCCAGACTGCTGGAAATGTACTGCAAGAACCACGATGAGATAGTTTGTGCTACCTGCGTAGCTCTCAATCACAGGTAAATTTTACCCATGTTTACAGTTAAACCTGAGTTAGTTAAAGTCTTAAACCTTACCTTTCTAAACTTTAAGTGGATTTGCCTATCTGTCAGTTTGAATAGTGCCATATATATTTCATAAGGTGGCCAATCAAACTCATTTACAGAATAGTGAAGAGTGCAGATCATGATCAGACTGCATAGATGTACAAGCTGATCATTATTTACACTGGTCCCAAATACAAGTCAAATTGCCAGTTGCAGGGTAATAATAACTACTGTTGTAAGATCCCAAGCAACCAGTTACTTTACAGCTAGTACAACATCTGTTTCGTGTAGCCTAAGTATTTGATGTGTTGTTGTGGCTGGGTTCTTGTTAAGTGCTTAACTGTTGTTTTTAGCTCACCTGGCACCAAGTGCCAGAGTGAGCTATTAGGATCGCATTCCGTCCAGCGTCCGTCGTCCATCTGTCTGTCCGTCCGTCCACCATTTCCTTCAAACGATATCTCCTCTAAAACCACTGGGGCAATGTTGGTGAAACTTTGCAGGGATGTTACTTGCATGAAGCTCTATCAAAGTTGTTCAAAAAATTCCATGCAGAACTGGTTGCTATGGCAACAAATAGGAAAAATTAAAAAAAATCTTCTTCTCTGAAACCACATTGCCTAGAGCTTAGATATTTGGTATGTAGCATTGGCTGGTAAACTTCTACAAAGATTTTACAAACTATGACTTTCGGATCAAGTAGGGTCACTTAGTTTAACCCAGCAGGGTCACTTAGTTTAACATAGGCTTATATAGGAAAAAATTAAAACATCTTCTTCTCTAAAACCACAAGGCATAGAGCTTAGATATTTAGCCTGTGGCATTGTCTAGTGGACCTCTACCAAGATTGTTCAAATTATGACCCACGGGTGAAAATTGACCCCACGCAGGGGTCAATTGGTTTTACATAGGCTTATATAGGAAAAACTTAAAACATCTTCTTCTCTGAAACCACAAGACACGGAGATAAGATATGTTGCATGTAGAAACTCTACTAAGATTGTTCAAATTATGAACCCTGGGTCAAAATTGACCCCTTCAGGGGGTTACTTGATTTTACATAAGCTCATGTAGGAAAAACTTAAAAAGTCTTCTTCTCTGAAACCACAGGGCATAGAGCTTAGATATTTAGCATGTAGCATTGCCTAGAAGAATTTCTTCAAAGTTTTTTCAAATCATACCTCTTGGGTCAATATTAGCCACGGGGGTCACTTGATTTACAAAGACGTATATAGGAAAACCTATTTGGTATGTAACATTGTCTTGTGGTCTTCCACCTACTTTGTTCAAATCATGCCTCTTGGGTCAAAATTGACAACACCCATTAGGCAAGTGGACTTGTATTCAGGTGACCAATATAGGGCCATGATGGCCCTCTTGTTTATTTTTTCCATCAATCCATAAGAATTTAACACTTTAAATCATCACAACTAAAACAATTCGTCAATTCTTTATAAAAAGAACATTATTTTACATAATATAATGGTTTGGTAGGGTATGTAGCCGACTTGTACAGGTTTATCTTCTGATGGAAGATTAATAATGCCCTCCCAAATATTGTTATTTCAAGACCAGTAGTGTAGTGTATATATTACATTTATTTATGATATTGTTCTATTAGAACTTTTTTTGTTCATTTTGCAGAACATGCAAGGACATACATTCAATTCCGGATGAAGTAGACACATTGTACCAGAAGTCTGAGTCTGCGGAGATTATCAGACAGTTTACTGCAGCCAAGAAAACCATGGAAAATATAAAAAAAAGCAAAGAAGGACATCATCACTGAGTTAAAGAAGCACAAAACGAAGACCACTGATTCTATTCGACAGTTTATAAAGAAAATGGAAGCTGTGCTGGAGAAATTAGAGAAGGAATCTATTAAAGAAGTTGAGGCTGAGTATGGAAGAATTGAAGCAAAATTACAAAACGCCATCAAAGAAGCAGAGAATGCAGCTGCAAACCTGGAACAATATGCTAATAAACTGAAAATGTCTTGTGGTAATAATGCTCAGGAGTTTGTTTGTGTTAAAGCTTCAAAGAAAAGCATAAAGAAAGTGAAAGAAGGAGAAAGGGAGCTCACGGAACCAGAGGCTGTGGAGTTAGATTTCTTGATTGATCCACAAATTCAAACATTTCTACAGAAATTGAAGACACTTGGACAAGTCACTATTAAAGAGACAACAGACAAGCCAAGGTCAACAGTCTATGCTGTGAAGAAACAGAAACAGGTCTGTGTAAAGCTATCAAGTGATGCATATATTTGCAGAATCTTAGGATCATGTTTCACTGACGATGGTTCCTTAATGCTTGCGGACTATGACAATACGAAACTGAAACTTGTGGATTTTCCTACAGAGTGTGTGAAGGACTATCTGATTCTTGAGGCTCAACCTCGTGCAGTGTGTCTGACTGGTAAACATGAAGCTGCAGTCAGTCTGTACAACAACACCATTCAATTTGTATCACTGAGAGACAAGTTTTCAGCCAGCAGGAAGCTGAAGCCGGATCATGCGTGCCATGGTCTGGCTTACAAGGATAACAAACTGTTTATATCTGATTACAGTACAGCAGTCTATATCCATGACACTACAGGCAAGTTGCTACATAAAATTACAACTGACAGCTCAGGCAATCAAATCTTAAGTGCAAGTCGGCATGTTAGTGTTAGTACTTACGGAGACAGGGCGTATGTAGTAGATAATAATAAAGGTTTGATAACTCTTGATATACAAGGATGTTATGAGTCAACATTTACTGTGCCTGATGTAGCTACGCCTCAGGGAGTGTGTGTAGATGGAAGAGGAAACATATTTGTTAGTGGATGGAATTCATCTATTGTACAGATAAATGAGAAATCCAAAACAAAGTTAGGTGTAATAGGAAAAGTGGCAAACAGTTTATCAGTTTGCTTTGATCCAAGACAGAATAGACTGGTTGAAACTTCATATCAAAACAATAATGTAGCAGTCTATGAACTAGAATGAGTTTCCTGTAGCAACACCTGAAATGACATGTGCATACTACAACAAATCAGGTTTCTATGCTTCAGGTTAATGCAATCTAGTTTGATTTTATATTGACAGACTAACTAAGAGAAATAAGACTTACAAAAGTACAACTGAAAACAAATATTTCAAAATGCTCAATTATGCTTATACCTGTAACCTTTTGTATTTATGTTGTAAGTAGAATATCATGTTGTATAGATGTTAATGTTTAAGTCATCCAAGTGTAACCGGGGGTTTTGGTGTCAAAGAAACACAAACTCAATGGTTGACCGTATTGACTGTATTTATTACAGACAGGGAAAACGCCTAAAACAAATAAGAAGGAATAATTACAAACAGTTCAATATTCGGTATATAATTCCAAATGACATGAATTTCACTAATTTAGATTATATTCTCTATTTCAAATTAATACAGTTAAGATTATAAAAAAACCAACTATAGAAATAATACACAGTAAGGTATATACAGACGACACAATACAGTCAGGTACGGACACGGTTACAGTTACGTACATAAGACACGATACAGTTAGGTGACTAATAATGGACAATACAACATGGATGTCACATACGCATAGCAGACGAATTACCACATAATACCAGGGTGACACACGTATCAATTTGAATTTACTTATAGAAAAGAACAAATTTACAAAAGGAATAATAATAGAACCATGTTCTATTCACTATAGATGTCTTTCTTTCATATTCAAGGCGTTTGTTCACTAAAAAGAGCTGTCAGAAATCCTCTCTTATTCTTTGCAATATCCTTAAAATACATTTATTCATCAATTTAAAAGGCAAAGTTTGGAATGTTTTTGGAACAAAAGTCATTTTTGCCGATACATCTTCATTGGTAGAGTAAGAGCTACTTGTAAGTGTGCTCCAGGGTCTTTAAATACTGTTCAAAATGACCATCATGATTTCAATAAAGACATTAGTTTTTGATGAAATATTTTTTACTTTTAAAAAACATTTTTGAATAATAAAAACTTTAATCATAACAATTTCAATTTTTCTGTTTGTGTATTTTTTATGTATTTTAGTATTCATCATTAATGTTATGCCTGGTATAAATTTCAACATAATATTATAACATTTGGCAGAAAGTTGCACCCCATTACCTAATATATAATGCCATTTGTTAATTGAAAAATTATGGAAATGATACGTTTCCAGTAAATTTTAACATTCTGAGTTCAGGGGTTAAATGTAATTATTTTCTAATATTATGTGTAACCTGCAGGGAATTCTTGTAACAATATTTCCATCAAATGATAAGATGCTGGCTATACACATATGATTGTGTTTTATTCCAGTTCAATACAATGTAAAACAATGAAAGTCTTTCTTGACTTTTCCCTTAAAAAAATAAAATCTCTTGGGTAGTTGTTAGGTAAATTGTAGATTTTATATGCCAAGAAGAGCAGAATATGTACTGTAAATAAATATTTTTTGCAACAAGTAATATTCTCATCTTGCCAATGTGGGATTGATTAGTGTTATTAAATCCGTGTTTTTAGATTTTGTAAGATTTTTTTTGCGATTTCATCATTCTCTTATGTCATGTTACCCAGTGGGTAACTGACGCATTTAATGACGTTAGCAGAAAATAGGCAATTATTAAAAACTGGACTGTTAAATGGTGATTAAAGATTGTAGTGTAAAGTCATTAAAGTGATGTATATAATGTATATTAATCAATAACAGTTTGGTATATTCTGAATTTGAATCAAAGATTGTAGTGTAAAGTCATGAAAGGGATGTATACAATGTATATTAGTCAATAACAGTTTGGTATATTCCGAATTTGAATTAAAGATTAGAGTGTAAATTCATGAAAGTGATGTATGCAATGTATATTAGTCGATAACAGTTTGGTATATTCTGAATTTGAATTAAAGATTATTATAGTATGAAGTCATGAAAGTAATGTACGCAATGTATATTAGTCAATAACAGTTTGGTATATTCTGAATTGGAATTAAAGATTATAGTGTAAATTCATGAAAGTGATGTATGCAATGTATTTTAGTCGATAACGGTTTTGTATATTCTGAATTTGAATTAAAGATTAGAGTGTAAATTCAAGAAAGTGATGTATGCAATGTATATTAGTCGATAACGGTTTGATGTATTCTAAATTTGAATTAAAGGTTATAGTATGAAGTCATGAAAATAATGTAAGCAATTATTAGTCAATAACAGTTTGGTATATTTTGAATTTGAATGAAAGATTATAGTGTAAATTCATGAAAGTGATGTATGCAATGTATATTAGTCGATAACGGTTTTGTATATTTTGAATTTGAATTAAAGATTAGAGTGTGAAGTAATGAAAGTGATGTATGCAATATATATTAGTCGATAACAGTTTGGTATATTCTGAATTTGAACCATGAGCTAGGACCTTTATGTTTTCCTCAGTTTACCGTTGTTTTAAAGTAAAAGTACATTCATGGCTCAGTGCTCTAAATTGGACTATTGTGCAGTACAATACAGACAATCCTGCCCTTGAGTTAAGCAACAACCTTACATATGCAACCACTTGATATTCCTCCCTTATAATTTAAGATGATAGCAATTTATCTGGAGTTAATAGACCACCTTTCTTATGAGACCACGCTTTCAGCTTCCCTGTGTGGTCAGTAGAACAGGTTTGACTGTACTGACTTTGTGCATTTATATTGTGCACCGTTTTGTGAATTAGTTTGATTAACTGTTAAGTACTGTTTGTTTGCTGACTGCAGACAAAAGCAGAGGAAAATTGTTTTGATTGCTGCCATCTGTGCATCCATTTCTTGTGTCAAAGCAATGCCATGTAAACAGAATGTATGACATTAAATTATACCCAAAATACAAAAGCATCTTTGGTTTATTTTAGATATGTCCATCAGTCTGTAGAAAAAATTGATCAACCAAAATTCAATGAAATTTAGGTTATGGAGCAATATGTACCAGGCCCAGTTGTTTTTAGCTTTACTGGACAAAGTCCAGAAGAGCTTATGTGTGGGTGGTTGTAAGTAGTTGATCCCTACTGCATTTGTGGTCAATGGTTCAAGGTCACTGTGACCCCTGATTGCAAAAGTTTTTCACTACATTTACTCAGAACAGTGTAGTAGAGCGATTCTGGCCATTTTGGTTCTATTGTTTATTGTATTTTTGTTATACCAAAATAAAATGTATGCTCTCAGAAGAGGGCAGCAAAAAAGCATCTGCTTTGTCCGTCTGTCTAGAGCATCAAACTTAAAAAATATTACAGTGATTAAATTAATAGTTTATACATTGATAAAGGTCATTGAGAGGAAGTGCAGTGACATAGAACTATAACTCTGCCTGACCTCATTTTTCACTTATCTCCCTTTATTTAAAAAGCTTGTTCGGAGCATAACTCAAAGAGTACTGAAGGGATTGAGTTGATACTTCACACATTGATAGTGGACAGTGACTAAGAACAATAACTCTTGCCTACCCAGTTGATTAATTATATCCCTTTATGTTATATGCTTATCCTGATCATAGCTTGTAACATATTTCTTATAGTGACAGAGGACATAGAGGGGGACGCAGTGACCAAGAACCGGAACTCTAGCTGACCCTGTTTTTAGCTCACCTGAGCACTAAGTGCTCAAGATAAGTTATGGTGATCGCCTGGCGTCTGTCGTCTGTCTGTTGTCTGGCTACACTTAACCTTGTGTATGCAAAAAGAGGCTGCATTTTTCACTGGATCATCTAGGGTCAAAAACTAGGTCACTTGTTCAAATCATAGAAAACCTTATGTATGCAATAGAGGTTGCATTTTTCATTTGATTTTAATAAAACTTGGTCAGAATGACTGCCTTTATACAGTCTAGGTCGAAATTGAATATAGGTCATCTGGGATCAAACACTAGGTCACAGTGTTTGATTAGATAAACTTTGTGTATGCAAGAGAGGTTGCATTTTTCATTGAATCTTTATGAAACTTTGCCAGAATGACTATCTTGATAAATTTTAGATTGAGTTTGCATATGGGTCAACTTGGGTCAAAACTAGGTCACGGTGTGAATTCATAGAAAAACCTTGTGTATGCAATAGAGGTTGCATTTTTCATTGAATTTTCATGAAACTTGGTCAGAATGATTATCCTGATGTAATCAAGATCGAGTATGAATATGGAACATCTGGGGTCAAAAAGTAGGTAAAACACAGAGACTATCTTGATAAATTTTAGATTGAGTTTGCATATGGGTCAACTGGGGTCAAATCTAGGTCACGGTGTGAATTCATAGGAAAACCTTGTGCACGCAATAAAGGTTGCATTTTCATTGGATCATCATGAAACTTTGTCAGTATGATTGTCTTAATTATATTTAGGTCAAGTTTGAATATGGGTCATCTGAGGTCAAAAACTAGGTCACCTAGTTAAAACTTTTGTGTATGCCATACAGGTGACATCATCAGGGCTTAGGTGAGTGATATAGGGCCATATTGGCCCTCTTATCTGTTATAACTAAGCCAACATAAAATAAAGTTTCTGCTATATTGTATCTTGTCTTGTATCTTGTCTCCTACCAGTCATATGACCGTTTTTAGGACTTTTCATCCTTCTATGCTTCTGTCTGCAGTTCCGTTTCTGTATCCTCGGCATGCATGAACTGATTTTGGTATAACTCCACCTATATCGCCATCTGCTCCCAAGGTCAAGGTCATCTTAAGGACTACTAAAATAACCTCATGCAATATCTTTTCCAGTCTGTATCTTCCACATGCATGGACCAATTTTGATATAATTTTACACAATTCTAATGCATGTGATGACGGTATGTCAACAAGTCACCTGTTCCCTAGGTCAAGGTCATACTTGAAGGTGTGACCTCTGTAAGTTTTATATGGCAGTATTTCCTGTCCGCTCTGTATATCTGTGCATGGACCAATTTTATTATTACTTCACAGGATTGGTACCTATGCCAAAAAAGTGAGTTATGTGCAACACCCAGTCTCCTACTCTTAAGGTAAAAGGCCACACTTAGGGCTCCAACTCTTTCATATGTATTATGTACAATATTTGTTTTGTGAAATGATGGATTTTGACAGCATGTCTGATGAATCTATAGAACTTGTGTGTGGGCATTTATGCCAGGTATCAGACTCCTTGAGTTACAGCAGTGCTGTGTGCATATTGACCTTTGTCCTAGGTCATAGGATTGTTCAGTTGTCCCAGAAGGCCTCTAGGAAGTTGTCAGGGCCAGTCACTCTAGTGTCACAGAAATTTCCAAAACAAACTGTTGAAAGTATCTTACTACCATGCATGTTGCAGCTGGATATCTCTGCTGTACAAAGTGAACTTTTATGTAAAATTGTTAAAGAGTGCTTAAGTACCACAACAAAGGGATATTTTATACAGAAACTGATGCAAAACAGTTTTGGCCTTAATGAAAACAAAATACCCATTCTTCAGGCTGTAATAGATAATAACTGTGATATGACACAAGATGTTTTGTGTGGTTTTCTGCATTGTTTAAATGAAGCTTCTCATCAGTTTGCAAAGAACCTTAAGTTCGGGAAACTGTTATTAGCTCTTGTAAATAAGCATGGTAAACTGTTTGATAGTGACTTAAAGAACAAGTTTGAAATAATCGTTGATAAGCAAAGCACATTTTAAAAAAAAACTATTCAAAATGCTTTGCATAAAATTAAATTTGTTTGAATTGGTTATATGATTTCTAATTTCTTGTCTTTAAACTATACATATTTAGTAGAGTAAGAACTGAGTTATTTTTGTTAAGGTTTGTTCCCCTTGGCTTATTCATAATTTGCACATTTTGAAGTGCTTTTGGCACCAAACATGAAAAATGTTCACTACATGTATTTTTAGTGCAATATGCAACATTTGGGAGTGGTTAAAGGAACCCTGCATTCGTGTATGCAGCACCATCCTGGACCTTTTGATAAACTTACCTGAGGAATTAAGCTCAGGTTAAGCTATTGTGACCACTTTCTGTAGAACGACTGTTGCATTTACGTCTGTTCCTCTGCCATTTTAGCTCACATGGCACAAAGTGCCAGAATGAGCTATTAGGATCACATTTCAACTGTCATCCATCGTACGTCGTACATCAGTTCATATTTTTTCTCTTAGCGACATCTCCTTCGAAACCACTAGGCCAATGATAATGTAACTTGGCAGGGATGATCTTCGCATGAAGCCCTTTCATAGTTTTTCAAATAATTCCATTCCAAGGCAACGGAAAGGAAAAACTTTAAAAATATTATTCTCTGAAACTACAAGGCCTAGAGCTTAGATATTTAGGATGTGGCATAACTTGGTGGACCTCTACCAAGATTGTTTAAATTTTAACCTGGCTCAAATTGACCTCAACCGGGGCCCACTTGTTTTTACATAGGCTTATGTAGGAAAAACTTTAAAAATCTTCTTCTCTGAAACCACAAAGCCAGAGCGTAGATATTTAGCGTGTGAGATTACATAGTGGACCTCTACCAAGATCTGTAAAATTATGAATCCTGGGTCAAATTTGACCCCGCTCGGGGGTCATTTGTTTTTATATATGCTTATGTAGGGAAAATTAATAAGTCTTCTCATGAAACCACAAGGCCTAGAGCTTAGATATTTAGCATGTGGCATTGCCTAGTGAACTTCTACTTAGATTGTTGAAATTATAACCTGTGGCTCAAAATTGACCCCGCCCCTGGGTCTCCTGGGTAACATAGGTTACATTTATATAGGAAAACTTTAAAAATCTATAACTCTGAAACCACAAGGCCTAGAGCTTAGATATTTGGTATGTATCAATTTGCCTAGTGGACCTGTACCAAGAATGCTCAAATCATATCCCCCAGGTAAAAATTGACCCTTTCTGCTATTCGAGGGCTGAACGCGAAACTAGTGTAAGTGCATTTTCCATAATTTTACAGAAGAAGGAAAAAAAACATTCCCATTTTATTTAAACCATACTATAGTTACCAGTTTCTTGACTATATGTGAAAAATCACTTTCTTCACAACCACATATTGCAAGTATTATATATGACTCTTCAATGAAATTATTAACAACTTGAATGAAACGTCACTTAGACTTTTTTCGCGTTCAAACAGTGGACACAAACAAATCCTCGAACGTAAGTTACACATAATTTTGAAAAATGGTGCTAATGTTTGGCAGAAAACTATATCAGTTATTCATAATAACAAAATACAAACAATGTAGCACTTTGTAGTCACATAATTAAATGATCATTACCAGAGTAATGTGACCCAGATGCCAGATTGGCTCTCGTCAAGCTCGAATCATACTCGTGCTCCACACTTGTATTGATCTGATGCTCAACTCGAGCAAATCTAGCATTCTGGATCACATTACTATATATACTAATAACCCTATTATGCTCAAGTACCATCGGAGTAAAAGCTATTACTGAGTTTTCAACACTAAATTAAAGCCCAGGCTATTGCTTGATTTTCAACACTAAAATGGAGTCAAGTGTATTGCATGTTATTCACCAATAGAGCTCTGTTGATCTTTACTGCAATAAACTAAAACGTAAATGCACCCAGTTTCCACCATTGTTACAAAACAAGAGCATATTTTCTTAAATTTGCTCTTACTGAGTGATGAGTGATGGCATTAATTTTTAACAAAACTTTGACCAGATTGAAAAATTTGGGCCTTAAATTAAGGAACAGTGCCTATGTGGAACACCTGTATTTTGATTAAGTCAAGGACCACAACTCAGCTGTTACTGCCATGATAAAATAACTAAATAAACACAATGCACAACTTCTTGTCTCAGTGAACATTTGTGTAAAGTTTGGTGACACTGTGTCAATTGGTTGAGGAACAGTGTGATGCCTTCATTTTGACTAAGTTAAAAGTCATAACTCTTAATCTTACTGATCTGATATGAATACTAAAACCTTGGGGTACAACTTTTCATCCCACTAAATGTGTATGAAGTTTGGTGACTCTAGGTCAAATAGTAAAGGAGCAATGTATGTACACTACCTATGGACGGATAGACAATGCCCCCCCCCCCTCCCCTTGGAGGGCCATAAAGTTGAAACTTTGGCAAAGCCACAAGCTATAACTCTGCTCTTAATGTTAAGTCAAAGGGAAACAAAACTCCAGTAGCACAAAAAGACACATGATCCGAAGCAGTTCATTTAAAAGGCGTAATCTGTCAACAAAGAAAGACAAGAAATTAAATCATTAATTTTCCAATGCCAATCAAGGAAGGACGTGTAGTTTTTGAAATGTAGGCGGTGTGTCGTAGTAAAAGTATTAGTAAATATACCAGTAAGATTTGACTGGGATTCAAACGATTGTAAGATTATAGCTATTATAATCATGTCTTGCTTACCGATTGAGCTAACCCAGAAACTACTACAAAACATGTTACGCAGTACTACATTAGTTTGCTTAAAATCATAGACATCTAAACTCACTGTACATTCACAAACTTCTTTTTCTTTAGATTTAATAACGCCTACTTTTCTTTTTGTCATTGACCAAATAACACTATGGACATTATTGCCAATGCATATTCATTATCCCAGAGCAAAAGCAGCGCTAATAGGGAGGTACATATCAAAATTAAATGCGTGTCTAAATGCAAAACCAAAAAATTGAACAAGGAAGCAACATAATTATGCTAGATGTCATAAATGTATTTTAACAAAAATAAAAATTAACATTTACAGTAATATACTTGATTTTACTAAAGTTTGCGTCACAACTAAACTACACATTATACGCAACCACAATGGCAGCGTTTTGTGGTAGCGGAGTGATACATTATATATGGCGAAAAGAGTATGGCGGCTGATTTTGCCATACTAAAGACAATGGGCACTTGCAACTTATATAAACTAATTTCTATGACTGATTCCTTGAGTTTTGACAAGTTACTACTCGTGTCGAAAGATTAGAGACTATCGAGGTTGTGATCAAATACCTCTGCCCGCATTCAAACCCACAACCTACAGGTTAAGAGTCCAACACTACCACTACTCCATAGTGACATGCATTACATTTAAGGAAATTCTTAAGATTCAACTTAAGATGCTACTTGAATAATAGCCCCTGGCCTTAACTATCTGTGCATCTCGGTTTCTAAGCACACTAAGAATATTGTTTGGGTACTTCAAAAACCATGTTTTTTCTATCTCAACATACAAAATATCTAAAATTATGTCCTATTTGCTACAAAACAACAGCATTTTTCATTGATTATATAATATAAATATAAGTTTGGTATCAAGTGCACATACACTTGACTCTACAGTAGTTTCTCATTTTAACTGTATCTTGAAAACTTATTATTTACATGTGGAAAGATGTTAGTGACATGTAATAGTGCTATTTTTATGATTTTTTTTTCTTTAAAACTATTTAACTACACTTAGTTATTCCTGTACTGCATCAGAAACTGTCTATGTCACTTACACCAGTTTCGCATTTAAAAAGTTAGCACATTTTCACTTACACCATTTGACATAATTTTACTTTTGTTAAATAATGATAATCAAAGAAAATATTTTCACAGCAGATGGAAGGGGGGTTCTTCCATATGATCATGCAGAAAAGTGATTTTTGCAAAAAAATGTCACTTACACTAGTTTCGCGTATTGCTGACCTTGTATTATAGCCAATGGTAGCCAGGTGAGTGATAAAGGACCATCTTGGCCCTCTTGTTTTTACATAGGATTATGTAGGAAAAACTTTAAAAATCTTCTCTGAAACTGCAAAGTCTAGAGCTTAGATATTTAGCATGGATGATTACCTAGTGGACCTTTACCAAGATTGTTTAAAGGGACATACCCTATTACTCATGTCAAACTTAATAACCTCCAAAACATAAATAATAGAATCTTTTAGAGTATTATAACTTAACCTAAAAGTTCCAGCTATGCATTCCCAGTCATTGTCAATAAAATCAGCGGTTTAAAATATACTGCAGTACCGTAAATCATTGAATACACTTTACAGAGTTGTTGTTGTACAATTAATTACAGAAAGCCTCTATATTGATTGATTGTGGAAAATGGGGCATTTTTCGCCTTAGTTTCTTCTTTGAAATTGTATTTATTTATCATTTTAATTTCATTGAACACATAATCTATGTTTCGAGAATATAATCTGCTATATATAGGGATTGCCCCTTTAAATAATGAACCCAGGGTCAAGTTTGACCCTGCCAGGGGTCGCTTGTTAGGAAAAATTTAAAAAATCTTCTCCTGAAACCACAAGGCCTAGAGCTTAGATATTTAGCATGTGGCATTGCCTTGTGGACACTACTAAGATTGTTCAAATTATGACCTGTGGCTCAAAACTGACCCCGCCCGGGGGTTTCTTGATTTTACTGTTTTTACATAGGTTAACGTTTAAATAGTAAATACAGATGACCTTTATTATAGCCAATAGTAGCCAATTCAAAATTGACACTATCTGCTGTTGATGACCTTGTGTTATAACCAATGGTAGCTAGGTGAGCGATATAGGGTCATCTTGGCCCTCTTGTTTTTTATTTTGCTTGTATACAGTTCTCATGCAAATGAATTTAAACTTGTTATCATAATATTATGCAAGAATAGAATGATTTGTTCTGTTCATTTAAATACACATGCTTTAGGGATCATCCATCTGTATTACTGCTGCTCTTTTATACAGTTTGTATTGCATTTTCTTAGATACGTGATCTTCTTGGTGTAAAACAATTATATATTTTTCACACAAATATTAATAAAATTGAAACTAGACCTGGTCAACAAGAACAGAACATGATTTTTTTATGTGCTAGTCATTTTGAAATGCACATGTTTCCAGTAGCATCGAGAAGTGATCCTGTTATTATTGTATATAGCTGTTCTCTATCTATTTTGAATACACAAGCACTTTGTCATAGCTGTTGTTTTCTCTATACTGGAAAGTATCAGCTTTAGCTTGTGGCTACCAAAGAATAATCTTGGGTATGGTCCAAAACATACTGGAGAGGTAGGGTAGCCAGAACCAGAATTATGTCTCCTACCTAGTGGTTGGGAGAGTTAATGATTTGGTACTGTCTGTCTGTATGTCACAAAATGTGACTGGATGGATTTTACTGGAACTTGGTAGAAATGTTTAGATTTCAACTAGTAAACTTTACATGAATGTTCACTGCCAAGCCTAGTTGTACATATTGTCAGCATTTTCTGGTTCAGTGATTCTTAGTGGAGTTATTGTCCATTTTGGATCGATTGTAAAAATTGATCCAATGTTAGCAGAGCATAGAATTCCTTATGGCCGAATGAACAACATACAAACAAGTAGTTCCATATATACAGTTGTTAGGCATTATACCGTCTGTTTTCAAAATTATATAGTAATAGATCTAAATAATTTCAAAACATTTCAGAATAGTATAATAATATTTCGTTGTTGTTCTTTAAATTTGTAATTAATCGTAAGCACTATTAATGCGCGAACGAACGACTTGGACAGAAAATAGATATAAACTCATGTTTTACCCGAAATATTATATCAGCGGCCATGGCGTAACCAGTAGAGGTGTCAGCATTGGATCTGTGCTGACCTACTGCAAAGGACGTGAGTTCGAAACCTATCCAGTCCAACATTTTTAGCTCACCTGGCTACGCCAGAGTGAGCTTTTCTGATCGATGATTGTCCGTCGTCCGTCAACATTTTGATTCAAATGATCTCCTCTGAAACCTGTAGGCCAATGTTGATAAAACTATGCAGGAATGTTCCTTGCATAAAGCTCTACCAAAATTGTTCAAAGAATTCCATTCCATGCAGAACTCTGGTTGCTATGGCAACAAATAGGAAATTTTTTAAAAATCTTCTCCTCTGAAACCACAAGGCCTAGAGCTTAGATATTTGGCATGTAGCATTGTCTAGTGGACCTCTACCAAGATTGTTCAAATTATGACCCCCGGGTCAAAATTGACCCCGCGCGGGTGGGCCCTTAGTTTTGCATAGGCATATATAGGAAAAACTTTAAAAATCTTCTTCTCTGAAACCACAAGGCCTAGAGCTAAGATATTTGGCATGTAGCATTGGCTAGTGGACCTCTTCCAAAATTGTTCAAATTATTACCCCCGGGTCAAAATTAACCCCGCGGGGGTGGTCACTTAGTTTTGCATAGGCTTATATAGGAAAATCATTAAAACTCTTCTCTGAAACCACAAGGCCTAGAGCTTAGATATTTAGCATGTAGCATTGGCTAGTGGACCTCTACCAAGATTGTTCAAATTATGACCCCCGGATCAAAATTGACCCCGCACGGGGGGTCACTTAGTTTTGCATAGGCATATATAGGAAAAACTTTAAAAATCTTCTTCTCTGAAACCACTAGGCCTAGAGTTTAGATATTTGGCATGTAGCATTGGCTAGTGGACCTCTACCAAGATTGTTCAAATTATGAACCTCGGATCAAAATTGACCCCGCACGGGGGTCACTTAGTTTTGCATAGGCATATATAGGAAAAACTTTAAAAATCTTCTTCTCTAAAACCACAAGGCCTAGAGTTTAGATATTTGGCATGTAGCATTGGCTAGTGGACCTCTACCAAGATTGTTCAAATTATGACCCTCGGATCAAAATTGACCCCGCACGGGGGGTCACTTAGTTTAACATAGGCTTATATAGGAAAAACTTTAAAAATCTTCTTCTCTGAAACCGCAAGGCCTAGAGCTTAGATATTTGGCATGTAGCATTGGTTAGTGGACCTCTACCAAGATTGTTCAAATTATTACCCCCGGGTCAAATTTGACCCCGCACCGGGGGTCACTTAGTTTAACATAGGCTTATATAGGAAAAACTTTAAAAATCTTTTTCTCTGAAACCACAAGGCCTAGATCTTTGATATTTGGCATTGCCTAGTAGACCTCTTTAAAGTTTGTTCAAATTATGCCCCTAGGGTCAAAATTGACCTTGCCGGGGGGTGGTCCTATTCGGTATATAACATTATCTAGTGATCTTCCACCAGGCAAGTGGACTTGTACCAAGGTGAGCGATATAGGGCCATCTTGGCCCTCTTGTTTTCTTTAGCTTTATGTTTTTCTTCTATTTTACTCATCAAATTTATGGCAAACAATCATGGAAAGCTTCATTCATGTCAAACTAATAAGGATAATGGTAATGAAAAATTAAGACATACTGTATACATATTATTCGATAACAGTAAAGTTTCGATACTACAGGTCAGTCAGTAGTCGTGTCAGGTTTTGCTTGTACAACCAGAATTGGTTTCCTTGAGTTCTTTTGGGGCCATGCCTCAACATCAACCATCACCAATTTCTAGAATATTTACATGTCAGTTTTGTTCGTGGGCCCGCTGTGATACTTTGTATCACTGTTTTTCTTGTTCAGTTATTAATTTATTCTGTGTCTTCTTTCATCTTGCTCATTGTTCAGTTTTTGCCTACAATTTAGGATAGGAACTTATTTCAACCAGACAAGTACTGTGAAGGCGGTCCGACTTTTTTGCTTCTTACTGCAAGCTCAAAAGGTACCGTTGAGTAAGGTTCTAGAATTCTGTGGAACTGTATCAAGACCGATATCGACTACATTTAGTAACTGAACTGTTCTGTTCTTCTCTGCATCGATTTGGGTAAACTAAGAGTAACTAAGGCTGCAACGATACAGGTTTCCTTCTGTTCGGATATGATCCTGTCTATTAGCAAATGCTTGTATTTGACTGCCTCCACACTTTAACTACGGTATCGATTCCCATTCCTGTGGCGTAGGGGTAGAGTGCCGAACTGCTTACCAGTAGGTTGAGGGTTCTCATCCTGGTAGTAGAATTTTTTACTGCGACCTTCAAAATCCGTTCATTCTGAGCGAATTTTTGTCAGAGCACCAGGAAGCACTCATCAGGGTAGTTAATGTAAGCTGCAAGTTCTTTTTCTACAATATGTATATACTGAATCAATAACAAAAGAATGATTAATCCATTTTTAGTTTTACTACGACAAACAGAAGAACCATTGTCATAACCATCTAGACGTCAGTCGGCAGTGTCGTCTTAAATCTGGTTAAGCTTTCTAAAAATTCACTTTCTCGGTAACCATTAAAGCCTTGAAACTTCAGACAATTGCCTGGCATTATACAATGGCCTCTTTGACCAAGTGGTTAAGGTCACCGACTGATGGTCACTTGTCCCTCACTGCTGTAGGTTCGTGCCCTACTTGGATCGGATTCTTTAATGTTTGGAAGCTATCTAGGTTCTACCCAGGTGCCCGCCCATGACTAAAATAATGCCTGAATTGGCACCCAGGATCTTCCTCCTCCATGAAAGCTGAAAGTTGCCATATGACCTTAGCTATTTAGTGCGACGTTAAATCTGAATCAATCAATTGGCACAATCAACTCTATGAGCAAATCCCATAACTTTTGAATGACATTAAAAGTTGTGCAAACTTTGAATTTTCACTTCAGTTTTGTTAAAATCCACTTCTCATTCACAACTATGATACTTCATAGGGTAGTTTAACATAGTCACTGAAAGCAAAAGGTAAGCACAAGGGTTCCTATCTCAAAAGTAAAGTTTACACATATGGTTAAAGGTCAAAATTTGTGGACAGTTGTGTCTCCAGTTTATAACTTTACTCGTGTAAGGGTTGTCCTGATATTTACACATGTATGTGTACAGTCTATGTTGTCCTGATATTTACACATGTATGTGTACAGTCTGTGTTGTTTAAAGGCAATCAATCTTCCAGTACTTTCAGTCTTTTGATTCATAAACCCTAACCCTTAGGTATTTTCCAGTTCAGTGATTCTTAGTGGGATGTTTTTGGGATGGCCACATGAATATAAATTGTGTTGTGATTTATTAATTTTGTAATTCTTATTAGAGTGTTTTACCATGCTCATTTATAAGTAGAGACCTACGCAGCTTGAAAAGAAAATTAATATAAATTCGTGACCAAAGCTATTTTATTTGGTAAAATTTCAGCTTGAGGCAACTTGCATAAAGGATCATTTTATTACATTGACCATGTTTTTAAAATGGTGAAAAGAAACTTGATAAATGATTAATCAAACAGACAATACATGGTTTAACTGGCTACGACTTTGAAATGTAAACATGGTGGTAGATAACATTCAATACATTTGCTTGCTAAATTATACTGTTAAACTAGATTTATACCCCTTTACAACTATTATTGTGAATCGATAAACAAAGAAGTTTAAATTGATAAGAGATTAAAAATGGCGACTGGTGGGAGTGAATGTGCGTCTGATGAAATAATAAATGTAAAATGCAGTATTTGTGCAGAGAAAAACATCACAAGAGAGGCAGAGAAACACTATGTAGAATGTCAGGCTTATTACTGCATACCGTGTTCCGGCTTACACAAGATGTTTCCTGTTACTAGAGGACACAAACTGCTGGACAAGGCAAGTTTTGACACGTCTTGTCTGCAATCAGCCTTGCCTTGCTTTCCAACAGAAGTTTGCTCAATCCACAAAGCCAGATTGCTGGAAATGTTCTGCAGGAACCACGATGAGATAGTTTGTGCTACCTGCGTAGCTCTCAATCACATGTAAATTTTACTCATGTTTACAATTAAACCTGAGGTAGTTAAAGTCTTAACCCTTACCCTTCTAAATTATAAGTTGACTTGCCTATCTGTCAGTTTGAATAGTACCATATATATTTCAAAGGGTGGCCAATAAAATTCACTAACTGAATAGTGTACAGTGCAGATCATGATCAGACTGCATATATGTACAAGCTAATCATTATTTACACTGGTCCCAAATACAAATCAAATTGCCAGTTGCAGGGTAAGAATAACTACTGTTGTAAGATCCCAAGCAACCAATTACAGCTAGCACGACATCTGTTTCTTGTAGCCCAAGTATTTGCTGTGTTGTGACTGGCTTCTTGTCAAGTGCTTAACTGTATTTTTTATTTCTTCCATCAATCCATAGGAATTTAACGCTTTAAATCATCACAACTAAAACAATTCTTCAATTCTTTAAAAATAGAACATTATTTTACATAATATAATGGTTTGGTAGGGTTGGTAGCAGACTTGTGCAGGCTATAATCTCTTTATGGAAGATTTATTATGCCCTCCCAAACGTTGTTATTTCAAGACCAGTGGTGTAATTTATATATAACATTTATTAATGATCTTGTTCTATAATTAGAAAACATATTTTTTTATTTTGTAGAACATGCAATGACATTCATTCGATTCCAGATGAAGTAGACACATTATACCAGAAGTCCGAGTCTGTGGAGATTATCAGACAGCTTACTGCAGCCAAGAAAACCATGGAAGATATAAAGAAAGCAAAGGAGGACATCATCACTGAGTTAAAGAAGCACAAAAAGAAGATCACTGATTCTATTCAACAGTTTAGAAAGAAAACGGAAGCTGTGCTGGAGAAATTAGAGAAGGAATCCATTAAAGAAGTTGAGGCTGAGTATGGAAGAATTGAAGCAAAACTACAAAACGCCATCAAAGAAGCAGAGAATGTAGCTGCTGACCTGGAACAGTATGCTAATAAACTGAAAATGTCTGGTGGTAATAAAGCTCAGGAGTTTGTTTGTGTTAAAGCTTCAAAGAAAAGCATAAAGAATGTGAAAGAAGGAGAAAGGGAGCTCACGAAACCATGGGCTGTGGAGTTAGATTTCTTCATTGATTCACAAATTCAAACATTTTTACAGAAACTAAAGACATTTGGACAGGTCACTATTAAAGAGACAACATACAAGCCAAGGTCAACAGGCTATGCTGTGAAAAAACAGAAAGAGGTCAGTGTAAAGCTATCAAGTGATGCAAATATTTGCAGAATCATGGGGTCATGTTTCATTGACGATGGTTCCTTGCTGCTTGCAGACTTAGAAAATAAGAAACTGAAACTTGTGGATTTTTCTACAGAGTGTGTGAAGGACCATCTGATTCTTGAGGATCAACCTCACGCAGTGTCTCTGACAGGTAAACATGAAGCTGCAGTCAGTATATACAACAGCATCATTCAGTTTGTATCACTGAGAGACAAGCTGTCAGCCAGCAGGAAGCTGAAGCTGGATCATGTGTGCTTTGGTCTGGCTTACAAGGATAACAAACTGTTTATATCTGATTACAGTACAGCAGTCTATATCCATGACACTACAGGCAAGTTGCTACATAAAATTACAACTGACAGCTCAGGCAACCAAATCTTCAATACAAGTGAGCATGTTAGTCTTAGTACTAATGGAGACAGGGTGTATGTAGTAGATTATAATAAAGGTTTGATAACTCTTGATATACTGGGATGTTATGAGTCAACATTTACTGTGCCTGATATAGCTATGCCTTACGGAGTGTGTGTAGATGGAAGAGGAAACATATTTGTTAGTGGATGGGGTTCAGCATCTATTGTACAGATAAGTGAGAAATCCAAAACAAAGTTAGGTGTGCTGGGAAAAGTGACAAACAGTTACTCAGTTTGCTTTGATCCAAGACAGAATAGACTGGTTGTAACTTCATTGGGAAACAATAATGTAGCAGTCTATGAACTAGAATGAGTTACATGTAGCAACATCTGAAATGAAATGTGCATTCTACAACAAATCAGGTTTCTATGCTTCAGGTTATTGCAATCTAGTTTGATTTTATATTGACAGACTAACTAAGAGAAATAAGACTTACTAAAGAACAACTAAAAACAACTATTTCAAAATGCTCAATTATGCTTATACCTGCAACCTTTTGTATTTATGTTGTAAGTAGAATATCATGTTGTATAGATGTTGAATGTAAAAGTCCAAGGATCACTTTGAATTTACTGATAGAGAAGAACAAATTTACTAATAGAATAATAATAGAACCATGTTCTATTCACTTTATCTCTTTCGTATTCAAGTTGTTTCTTCACTAAGAAGAGTAGTCAGAAAGCTTTTCTTATTTTTTTGCAATATCATTAAAAAAATACTGTGCTATATTTCTTACATTTATTTATCAATTTAAAAGGCAAAGTTTGGAAGGTTTTTGGTTCAATTAAAGGTCATTTCTGCCGATACATCTTCATTGGTAGAGTAAGAGCTACTTGTAATTGTGCTTCAGGGTCTTTAAATACTGCTCAAAATGACCATCACACGATTTCAATAAAGACATTTTATGAAATATTTTTTTTACTTTTAAAAAAACATTTTTGAATAATGGAAACTTTAATCATAACAATTTCAATTTTTCTGTTTGTGTATTTTTCATGTATACATGTACCAGTATATACTCTTTATTAGTGTAATGCCTGGTATAAATTTCGACATATAACAATATAACAATTTGCGGAAAGTTAAATCCCATTACTTATATAATGCATTGGAAAATTATGGAAGTGTTACGTTTCCCGTAAATTTTAATGTTCTGAGTCAAAGGGTAAAATGTCATTATTTTCTAATTTTATGTATAACCTGCCGGGAATACTTGGAACAATATTTCCATCAAAAGAGAAGATGCTGGTTATACCCATTTGATTATGGAATGTGAATGTGTAAAAGAGTTTTATTCCAGTTCAATACAATGTAAAACAATGAAAATCTTTCTTGACTTTTCTAGTAAGAAAATGCAGAATCTTAGGTAGTTGTCAGGTAAATTTTAGATTTTACATGTCATAAAGGGAAGTAAATGATTGTACTGTAAATCAATAATTTTTTGCAACAAATAATGTTCACATCTTGCCAATGTCTGATTGATTTGTGGTAATTAAATTTGTGTTTTTAGAATTAAAAAAAAGTTTCTTTGCGATTTCATCTCTTTTAAAGCATGTTAGTGGGTAACGGATGCATTTAATAAGGTAGAAAACAGGCAAGTATCAAAAGCTGGACTGTTAAATGGTGAATTCAAAACTACCAATTAGTAAACATGTACACAGTATTCTAAAGTTTGTGAAAAACTGGCTTCTGCAAATATAGTGAAAATAAATTGCTCGTGAAAATGATTTGGTTTACAGTGACTCAGAAGAACTTGTTTCTTTCATATTTTCAAAGCATTTCTTTGGCTATAAGCATCTTTCTAGACAAGGTCCTATTATATGACTATTTTTAACAGTAATATAACTAAACAAGAAACTGAATGTATGGATAATTCTTGACTGTTTGCTGTCAGATTTTCTATGCAATGTTCATCTATAAGTGATAGTCTTCTTGTCAACTTGAATTATTTGCTCGATGCCTTAAGACAAAAGCTGAGGAAAATTGTTTTGATTTCTACCATCTGTGCATCCATTTCTTGTGTCAAAGCAATGCCTTGTAAACAGAATGTATGACATTAAATTGTACCCCAGATACAAAAGCATATTTTGTTTGTTTTAGATATGTCCATCAGTCTGTAGACAAAACTTATCAACCAAAATTCAATGAAATTTAGGTTATGGAGCTATAAGTACCAGGCCTAGTTGTTTTAAGCTCTACTGGACAAAGTCTAGCAGAGCTTATGCGATGGTGGTTTGTCCGTCGTCCGTATATCCGTAAACTTTTCCTTGATAATACTACAGGTCATAATTTTCATTTGACTTTCATTAAACTTGCATATAAGGTTGCTTGCAACCTGTAAATGATGGTAACTGTTGTTTTTGGGGGTAGTGTGACTAAGTCAAGGTCATCATGACCTCTGATAGTGTTTCCTTGATGATACTCTTCAGGTCAAAATTTTCATTCAGCTTTCATCAAACTTTCTCAGAAGGTTGCCTCAACTATATAGTCCTTGTTTATTGTATTTTTATCATGCCAAAAGAATCTTTATGCTCTCAGAAGAGGGCAGCATAAAAGCCTCTGCTTTTTCCATCTGTGCGGATCATCGAACTTGAAAAAAATATATGAATGATTGAATTGATAGTTTATACATTGATAAAGGTCATTGAGAGGAAGTGCAGTGACAATAGAACTATAACTCTGCCTGACCTCATTTTTCACTTATCTCCCTTTATTTAAAGAGCTTGTTCGGAGCATAACTCAAAGAGTATTGAAGGGATTGAGCTGATACTTCACACATTGATAGAGCACAGTGACTAAGAATAATAACTCTTGCTTACCCCGTTTCTTAATCTGATCATAACTTCTGACATATTTCTTACAAGGATGGAGGACATTGTGAGGGAGTGCAATGATCAAGAGCCGTGAAACTAGCTGACCCTTTTTTTAGCTCACCCGAGCACAACGTGCTCAAGATGAATTGTTGTGATTGCCTGGTGTCCGTCGTCTGTCTGTTGTCTGGCTTCATTTTACCTGATGAATCTTTATGAAACTTGGCCAGAATGATTGCCTTGATAAAATGAGGGTCAAGATTGCATATTGGTCATCTGGGGTCAAAAACTAGGTCACCCAGTCAAATCATAGAACAACCTTGTGTCATTTGGTTTCAGGGCAGTATCCTCTACATGCATGAACTGATTTTGACGTAACTCCACACAATGGTTACCCATACCCCAAGGGTGTGCCATGCACAACAAGCAGCCACCTGCTCCCAAGGTCATGTTTAGGGCTGAAAAAACTACTACAATTTCTCTTTTACACAATTCTTTTGCATGTGATGACGGTATGTCTACAAGTCACCTGCTCCCATGGTCAAGGTCATACTTGAAGGCATGACTCTGTAAGTTAGTGTTATATTTCAGTAGTTCCTATCGGCTCTGTTTCTTTTAGCGCATGGACCAATTTCATTATTACTTCACAGGATTGTTACCTTTATGATAAAAGTGTATCATGCTAAACACTCCATATCCTACTCTTGAGGAAGAAGGCCACACTTAGTGCTCAAACTCTTTCACATGGTATTATAATAGCAAACTTACCTGTATTCTCTGTAGCTTCCACATGTGTGGATTGTAGTCCCAGAATTATTACCTGTACCATAAGGAAGTGTCACAAAACAACACCAAGCCATTACTCCCATAGACAAGATCACAAACTTTTGTCTTATACCTTAGTTTTATATAGCTTCATCAATATTGCCACCTATACACATAAACAAAAATAACTGAACTGTGACATAACGCATTTTCCTCAGAATTTTCTTTGTATAACCTTTAAATAGTTCTTATATGCTACACTACAAAAATTGTTGATGACATGTTGATTCACTTAAATCTTTGATTTTCTTGTGTAAGTTAATACTCTGTATTAAAGTGAGCTTTGTCTCTCAAAGTGTAAAGGTGTTCAGGTGCTGCAATGGATCTGGGATGAGCGGTATAAAGCCATCAAGGCGCTCTTGTTCTTATTTTATTTTTTTGTATTTTTAGAATCACTGCACACACCTAAAGAAGATACTGTATTGCCTGGTTCCCAAAACTCTGTTATAATACTGAGTGAATCTGATGAAGAAGAAACACAAGAACCAGCTTCGAAAAGACAGAAATTGGAAGAAGATGTGCATTTATCTTCTGAAATTAAGAAAAATGAGGCTGTTGCCATGGAAACAGATGAAATAGAGAATTTTCAGACAGAGAATCTGGTATCCACCAATGCTGAAGAAGATAGTTGTTCTTTGTTTGTTGGAGCTGAGGAAGTGATTTGTAGAATAAAAGAAATCTGGCAAAATTGTATTTCAGACAGTGAAATTGAAGGGCTCAGCGAGGTATCCAAACTATCTGTGAAAGAGATTGAGGTGTTTTGTAAAATGATGGATTTTGACAGCATGTCTGATGAATCTATAGAACTTGTGTGTAAGCATTTATGCCAGGTGTCAGACTCCTTGAGTTACAGTAGTGCTGTGTGCATATTGACCTTTTTTCTAGGTCATAGGATTGTTCAGTTGTCCCAGAAGGCCTCCAGGAAGTTGTCAGGGGCAGTCACTCTAGTGTCACAGAAATTTCCAAAACAAACTGTTGATAGTATCTTACTACCTTGCATATTACAGCTGGAAATCTCTACTGTACAAAGTGAACTTTTATGTAAAATTGTTAAAGAGTGCTTAAGTACCACTACAAAGGGATATTTTATACAGAAACTGATGAAAAACAGTTTTGACCTTAATGAAAACAAAATACCCATTCTTCAGACTGTAATAGATAGTTACTGTGATATGACACAAGATGTTTTGTCTGGTTTCCTACATTGTTTAAATGAAGCTTCTCATCAGTTTGCAAAGAACCTTAAGTTCGGGAAACTGTTATTAGCTCTTGTAAACAAGCATGGTAAACTATTTGATATTGACTTAAAGAACATGTTTGAAATAATTGTTGATAAGCAAAGCACATTTTTAAAGAAAACTATTCAAACTGCTTTGCATAAAATTTAATTTGTTTGAATTGTTAATATGAATTTTTAGTTCTTGTCTTTAAACAATACAAATTTAGTAGAGTAAGAACTGAGTTATTTTTGTTAAGGTGTGTTCCCCTCCACCTAGTAGACATGTATCCAGATTGTTCTAATTATGATCCCCGATTTAAAATTGACCCCACACGGGGGTCAGTTATTTTTACATAGGCTTATATAGGAAAAACTTTAAATAATCTCTGAAACCAAAAGGCCTAGAGCTTAGATATCTGGCATGTAGCATTGGCTAGTGGAACTCTATTAAGATTGTTCAAATTATGACCCCGGATCAAATTGACCTCAACGGGGGGTCACTTGTTTTTACATAGTTTTTTTAAGGAAAAACTTCAAAGTTCTTCTTCTCAGAAACCACAAAGCCTAGAGCTTAGATATTTAGCATGTGAGATAACCTAGTGTACCTCTACCAAAATTGTCAAAATTATGAAACCAGGGTCAAATTTGACCCCATTCAGGGGTCATTTGTTTTCATATATGCCTATGTAGGGAAAACTTAAAAAATATTCTCTGAAACCATAAGGCATAGAGCTTTGATAAAGCATATGGCATTGCCTAGTGAACTTCTACTTAGATTGTTCAAATTATGACCCGTGGCTCAAAATTGACCCCGCCCCAGGGTCTCTTGATTTTACGTTGGTTTATCCATTCTGCTATGATGACCTTGTATTGTGCCAATGGTAGCCAGGTGAGCGATAAAGGGTCATCTTGGCTCTTTTGTTTTTACATAGGATTATGATGGAAAATCTTCAATAATCTTCTCTGAAACCACAAAGTCTAGAGCTTAGATATTTAGCATGGATGATTACCTAGTGGACCTTTACCAAGATTGTTTAAAGACCCTATTTCTGATGATGTCAAACTTAATAACTTCCAAAAATTAAATAATAGAATCTTTGGAAGTACATGTATTATAACTTAACCTAAAAGTTTCATCCTCTATTTTGATTGATTGTGGTAAAATGAGGCATTTTTCGCCATAGTCTCTTCTTTGAATTGTATTTATTCATCATTTTACGTTCATTGAACACATAATCAAATGTTTCGAGAATATAATCTGCTAGATATATGGATTGCCCCTTTAAATAATGAAGCCAGGGTCAAATTTGACCCTGCCAGGGGCTCGCTTGTTTTTATAATTGCTTATGTAGGAAAAACTTTAAAAAATATTCTCTGAAACCACAAGGCCTAGAGCTTAGATTTTTAGCATGTGGCATTGCCTAGTGGACACTACTAAGATTGTTCAAATTATGACCTGTGGTTTAAAATTAACCCCGACCGGGGGTCTCTTGATTTAACATAGGTTAACGTTTAAATAGAAAATAGTGATGACTTTAATTATAGCTAATGGAAGCCAGGTCAAAATTGAACCTATCTGCTATTGATGACCTTGTGTTATAACCAATGGTAGCCAGGTGAGCGATATAGGGTCATCTTGGCCCTCTTGTTATTTATTTTGCTTGTCTACAATTCTCATGCAAATTAAATAAAACTTGTAATCATAATATTATGCAAGAATTGAATGAGTTGTTCTGTTCATTTACAACAACATGTTTCAGGGAGCATCTGTCAGTATTACTGCTGCTCTTTTATACAGTTTGTATTGCATTTGTTTTTAGATACGTTATCATCTTGTGCAAAACAGTGATATTTTTTACACAAATATTTAGAAAATAGAAACTTGCTAGACCTGGTCAACAAGAACAAAACATGTATGCTAGTCATCTGGAAATGCACATGCTTCCGGTAGAATTCAGGAGTGATACTGATATTCTTGTATATAGCTGTTCTCTATCTTAGATTCTGAACACACAAGCACTTTTCATAGCTGTTGTTTTCTCTGTACTGGAAAGTATCAGCTTTAGCTTGTGGCTACCAAAGAATAATCTTAGGTATGGTCCAAAACATAGGAGAGGTAGGGTAACCAGAACCAGAATTATATCTCCCACCTAGTGGTGGGAGACATAATGATTTGGGACTGTCTGTCTGTATGTCACAAAATGTGACTGGATGGATTTTACTGGAACTTGGTAGAAAATTTTAGATTTCAACTAGTAAACTTTACATGAATGTTCACTGCCGAGGCTAGTTGTGCATATTGTCAGCATTTTCTGGTTCAGTGATTCTTAGTGGAGCTATTGTCCTTTTTGGATCGATTGTAAAAATCGATCCAATGTTAACAGAGTATAGAATTCCTTACGGCCGAATGGACAACATACAAACAAGTAGTTCCATATATACAGTTGTTAGGCATTATACCGTCTTCTGTTTTCAAAATTATATAGTAATAGATCTAAATAATTTAAAAGCATTTCAGAATAGCATAATATTATTTTGTTGTTCTTTAAATTTGTAATTAATCGTAAACACTATTAATGCACGAACGAACGACTTGGACAGAAAAATATATATAAACTCGTTTTTTACCCATAATATTAAACTTTGGCGGCATGGCGTAATCAGTAGAGGCGTCAGCATTGGATCTGCGCTGACCTACTGTAACGGACGTGAGTTCGAAACCCATCCAATCCAACATTTTTATGCCCCCGAAGGGCGACATATTAAAATCGCACCGTCCGTCTGTCTGTCCGTCCGTCTGTGCGTCCGCACTTACAAATTCGTGTCTGGACCGTAACTCTGAAGGATTGGTTTCCTTGAGTTCTTTTGGGGCCATGCCTCAACATCAACCATCGCCAATTTCTAGAATATTTACATGTCGGTTTTGTTTGTGGGCCCGCTGTTATACTTTGTATCACTGTTTTTTTTTTTGTTCAGTTATTAATTTATTCTTTGTCTTCTTTGATCTTGCTCACTGTTCAGTTTTTGCCTACAATTTAGGATAGGAATTTATTTCAACCAGGCAAGTACTGTGAAGGCGGTCCGACTTTTTTGCTTCTAACTGCAAGCTCAAAAGGTACCATTGATCTTTTTCGTTCTTTCACCAACATTGACATAACAGTATTAGGACCGTAACCAGTAAGGTTCTAGAAATCTGTGGCACTGTATATGAAATGAAGACCGATATCGACTACATTTAGTAATTGAACTGTTCTGTTCTTGTCTGCATCGATTTGGGTAAACTAAGAGTAACTAAGGCTGCAACGATACAGGTTTCCTTCTGTTTGGATATGATTCTGTCCATTATCGAATGCTAGTATTCGACTGCCTCCACACTTTAACTACGGTATTGATTCCCGTTCCTGTGGCGTAGGGGTAGAGCGTCGGACTGCTTTCCAGGAGGTCGTGGGTTCTCATCCTGGTAGTGGCATGTTTTACTGCGAAATCCGTTCATTCTGAGTGAGTATTTGTCTGAGCCACAGGAAGCACTCATCGGGGTAGTTAATGTAAGCTGCAAGTACTTGTTCTACAATATGTTTATACTGAATCAATAACAAAAGAATGATTTATCCATTTTTAGCTCGACTTTTCGAAGAAAAGGGGAGCTATCCTACTCGCCCCGGCGTTGGCGTTGGTGTCACACCTTGGTTAAGGTTTTTGTACCACCCCACTTTATTTCAAAATTATTAGAGGTATGGCTTTGAAACTTACCATACTTGTTTACCATCATAACCTCCATCTACAGACAAGAGTACATAACTCTGTCAAGATTTTTGACAGAATTATGGCCCTTTTTTGATTTAGAAAGTGTATTGAGCTTGGTTAAGTTTTTCATACCACCTCACTTTATTTCAAAACCATTAGAGGTATTGCTTTGAAACTAACCATACTTGTTTACCATCATGACCTACATCAACAGATAAGTGTACATAACTCTGTCAAGGTTTTTGACAGAATTATGCCTATTTTTTACATTGAATATGGGTAAAATCCACTTATTGCCTTAACCCTTTGAGATATTGCTTTGAAACTTTGAATGCTTGTTTACATCATTACCCGCATCTGTAGGCAAGAGAAGGTAACTCTGTTAGGGATTTGTTTTAAAGATTAAGGCCCTTTATCGACTTAGAATCTTGGTTAAGTTTTTCGTACCAGTCCACTTTTCGACTAAACTGTTTAAGATATTAATTTAGAAGTTGGAATACTTGTTTACCATCATGATCCCCAAACATGGACAGGAGAAGGTAATTCTGTCAAGGATTGTATTTGAATTATGGCCCTTTTTGACTTAGAAACTTAGTTAAAATTTTCATTCTTGTCCACTTGTTGACTTAACCATTTGAGATATTACTTTGAAAGTTGGAGTACTTATGTACCATTATGAGACCTATCTGTAAGCAAGAAAAGATAACTCTGTGAAAATGTTTCTGGATTTGTACTTAGAAATTCCTAGTTAAAGTCTTGTGTGCCCTTAACTGTCAAAGTTTTGTTTTATTGGCAAGCACTAAAAAAGTTAAGCGCAGCTCTTGTTAGTTCTTCTATGAAAAACAGAATAGCCATTGTCATAACCTTCTAGACGTCAGTTGGCAGTGTCGTCTTAAATCTGGTTAAGCTTTCTTAAAATTCACTTTCTTGTTAACCATTAAAGCCTTGAAACTTCAGACAGTTGCTTGGCATCATACAATGGCCTCTGTGACCGAGTGGTAAAGGTCACCGACTGATGATCACTTGTCCCTTACAGCTGTAGGTTCATGCCCTACTTGGATCGGATTCTTTAATGTTTGGAAGCTATCTAGGTTCTACCCAGGTGCCCGCCTGTGACTGAAATAATGCCCGAATTGGCACCCAGGATCTTCCTCCTCCATGAAAGCTGGAAGTTGCCATATGACCTTAGCTGTTGAGAGCGACGTTAAATCCGAATCAATCAATTAGCACAATACAATCATGGGCAAATCCCATAACTTTTAAATGACATTTAAAGTTGTGCAAACTTTGAACTTTCAGTTCAGTTTTGTTAAAATCCACTTCTCAGTTACCACTCACAACTATGATACTTCACAGAGTAGTTGAACATAGTCACTGAATGCAAAAGGTAAGCACATGGGTTCCTTTCTCAAAAGTGAAGTTTACACATATGGTTAGAGGTCAAAATTTGTGGACAGTTGTGTCTCCAGTTTGTTTATAACTTTACTCGTGTAAGGGTAATTATTGTCTTGATATTTACACATGTATGTGTACAGCCTGTTGTGTTCAGAGACAATCGATCTTCCAGTACTTTCAGTCCTTTGATTCATAAACCCTAACCCATAGGCATTTTCCAGTTCAGTGATTCTAAATGGGATTTTTTTTGAAGGCCTCATGAATATAAATTGTGTTGTGATCGATTAATTTTGTTATTCTGAGTGTGTTACCATGCTCATTTATAAGAAGAGACTTACGCAGCTTGAAAAAAAGAAAATGAATATAAATACCTAACCAAAGCTATTTTATTTGGTAGAATTTCAGTTTGAACTTGCATACAAAATCATTTTATTACCTTGACCAATCCTGTTTTTAAAACGGTGAAAAGAAACTTGATAAATGATAATTCAAATATGCAATATATGGTATAACTGGCTCCGACTTTCAAATGTAAACATGATGGGAGATAACATTCAATACCTTTGTTTGATATATTATACTGTTAAACTTAAAATTTATACCCCTTTACAAGTATTATTGTGATATTGATAAACAAGGAAGTTTAAGTTGATAAGAGATTAAAAATGGCGACTGGTGGGAGTGAAAGTGCGTCCGATGAAATAATAAATGTAAAATGCAGTATTTGTACAGAGAAAAACATCACACGAGAGGCGGAGAAACATTGTGTAGAATGTCAGGCTTATTACTGCATACCATGTTCCAGCTTACACAAGATGTTTCCTGTTACTAGAGGACACAAACTGCTGGACAAGGCAAGTTTTGACACGTCTTGTCTGCAATCAGTTTTGCCTAGCTTTCCAACAGAAGTGTGCTCAATTCACAAAGCCAGACTGCTGGAAATGTATTGCAGGAACCACGATGAGATAGTTTGTGGTGCCTGCGTAGCTCTCAATCACAGGTAAATGTTACTCATGTTTACAGTTGAACCTGAGTTAGTTAAAGTCTTAACCCTTACCTTTCTAAACTAAGTGGAATTGCCTATCTGTAAGTTTGAAAAGTACCATATATATTTCCAATAAATATATGGCCAATGAAATTCACTTACTGAATAGTGAACAGTGCAGATCATGATCAGACTGCATAGATGTACAAGCTGATTATTATTTACACAGGTCCCAAATACAAGTCAAATTGCCAGTTGCAGGGTAAGAATAACTACTGCAGATCATGATCAGACTGCATAGATGTACAAGCTGATCATAATTTACACTGGTCCAAAACACAAGTCAAATTGCCAATTGCAGGGTAAGAATAACTACTGTAAGTTGTAAGATTCAAAGCAGCCAGTTAGTTTACAGTTAGCACAACATCTGTTTCTTGTAGCCTAAGTATTTGCTTCGTTGTTGTGGCTGGCTTCTTGTCAAGTGCTTAACTATTTTTTTTATTTCTTCCATCAATCCATAGGATTTTAACACTTTAAATCATCACAACTAAAACAATTATTCAATTCTTAAATAGAACATTATCTTACATAATATAATGGTTTGGTAGGTTTGGTAGCAGACTTGTGCAGGCTTATCTTCTTACGGAAGATTTATTATGCCCTCTCAAACATTGTTATTTCAAGACCAGTAGTATAGTTTATATATTACATTTATTTGTGACAAGCCATGGGATTTTTGGTCAAAATGCGGTACTTGGCCGAAAATGAGTTATTATCATTTTCTGGTGGGTATGTCTTTCGAGAGTTAGATTCCAAAATTTGAAGGCAAAATTCCAACTTTTGATGGAATTACGGCACTTGTAAGTCTTGTTAGTAACAGAAATGAAAAAGAAAGTTTTCACTGTCAGAATGTTATTTATTCATTCAATAATTCGTGTGTTGCAAGTGAAAATAAGAAAACAGTATTATTCTTAACATTGAAATTTGTTCACAATAAATATCATCGAAGATTACTAAGTGCTATCAAACATAATAAGATTTGAGGAATCATTCGAAAATGGTTGTCATGGTAACAAATCGCCAAAATATCAGATTTTCTTTATCTTATACATACTCACTACATATTTTCATACTGGGAAAACTGGGTTTATATTAATTTCTGGTTGACCTGTAATTCTAGAGCAACTATTTCAAATCTGAAGTCAAAATTCCCAGTTTTGATTGAATAGTGACACTTTCAGTATTGCTACTAACAGTTACAAAAAAGACAACTTTCGCGTTCTGAAATCAATTATCTTGTGTCACAGTGCATGCATTGTAAATCTTATTAACAATTATTTTTGATCCAGAACATTCTAAATTGTTCACATTTAACATCACTTTAGGTTAATTGATAAAATAACCCTAAAATCAGACATCAAAAATCAATCAAAAGTGGTTACCATGGTAACAAATGAAAAAAAAACACATTTTCTCTACTTTATACATACACACTACACATTTCCATACTGGCAAACTTAATTTTATACTAATTTCTGGTTGGCCTGTAATTGTAGAGTAACAATTTCACATTTGAAGTCAAAATTCCCAGTTTTGATGGAATAATGACACATTCAGTGTTGTTACTAACAGTTACAAAAAATAAACTTTTTCACTACCTGAAATCAATTATCTTGCATTGTAAATCTTATTTACAAATACATTTTATCAATAACATTCTCAGTTGTACATATTTTACACCACTTTAGGTTCATTGATAAAATAACCAAATCAATCAAAAATGGTTGCCATGGTAACAAATGGCAAAAAAGCACATTTTCTTCATTTTAATTTTTTTGATACATATTTTCATACTGGCAAAACTGAGTTTATATTAATTTCCGGTTGAACTGCAATTTTAGAGCAACAATCAAAAATTTGAAGTCAAAATTCCCAGTTTTGATGGAATAATGACACAATTTAGTGTTGTTACTAACAGTCACAAAAAAAAAACTTTCACTACCTGAAATCAATTATCTTGTGTCATAGTGCATGCATTGTAAGTCTTATTTACTAATACATATTATCAATAACATTCTCAGTTGTACATATTTAACATCACCTATGGTTAATTGATAAAATAACCTTAAATTCAGACATCAAAAATCAATCAAAAACGGTTGCCATGGGAACAAATATCAAAAAAGCACATTTTCTTCATTTTATATATACTCGTTGCATATTTTTATACTGGCAAAACTGAGTTTATGTTAATTTCTGGTTGAACTGCAATTCTAGAGCAATAATAAAAAATTTGAAGTCAAAATTCCCAGTTTTGATGGAATAATGACACATTCAGTGTTGTTACTAACAGTTACAAAAAAGAATCATATCTCGTGCCATAATGCATGCATTCTAAATCTTATTTACAAAAACATTTAATCAATAACATTCTATGTTGTACAGCCTTGAACACCACTTTAGGTTAATTGATAACAACACCTTAAATCAGACATCAAAAGTCAATCAAAACGGTTGCCATGGTAACAAATTGCAAAAAAAAAGCACATTTTCTCTATTTTATACATACAGCATATTTTCATACTGGCAAAACTGGCTTTGTATTAATTTCTGGTCCAACTGCAATTTTAAAGCAACAATCAAAAATTTGAAGTCAAAATTCCAAGTTTTGATGGAATAATAACAAATTCAGTGTTGATATAAACTTTTATAAAAAATACAATTTTCAGTCTGATAACACAGAGCATGCATTAAAAATCTTATTTGAAGAAATGCGTAATCCTTGGTTACAATTAATGCCCTTTGAAGATTAATAATCAATAAATTCACCACAAATTCAGATGTAAAGAATAAATAAAAAGATGTTGCTATGGTAACACATGTCAAACAAAAGGCCCAGAGGGGCATGCATCATCTTACTAGACTGACTGGACTGTTATAAATTTTGTAAAAACTCTACTGGAAAGTATGACCCGTTATCAAGGTGTGATGAATAATTGGCTATAGCAGTTGATTTTCCCACAGTGTGGTTCAGTTTCAATACAGATCATCTACAAGCTGCATGTAACATTCTGAGTACTTATTTTTTGTGAAATTATTTGAAAAATGTTGAGAGTGTTATCAAAGTTTTACAATAATCAACTGATGCGCGGTGGGTTTCCTATAGTGTGGCTTGATTGCAGAATGCAGGCATTCTTTGAACAATATTAATTATCATGGAGGTCCACTAGGCTATGCCACACACTAACTATCTTAGCTGTGTGCCTTGCAGTATTTAGAAACAATTCTGATATTTTTAAGCTTAGTCCAATTTAATCCGCTTAAACGGTTTAGCTACATCTGGCATTGGACCAGCAGAGTCACTATTATGGCACAGTGGGCCAATTTCATCAAACGAGTACTACTGTCTTGTTGCTTCCATCCCTGTTATTTGCAACCTGTCAGGGAAGCCAGACACATCAACATTTTTCTTTAGAATTTTAATTTCTTTTTCCTCATCCTGCGCATACTGACGGGAAAACACAATTCATTATCCGATCGAGGACATTCTGAAAAGAAGCAATCAGACAATAAATTCTGTAAATTCTAGTAAGATTTATGTACACACTAGTAACTGTAAAAAATAAAATAAAGAGAGTATGATTTGTGGAATGAATCAAATGTCATAAACAATATTGAAAAATTGCTTTCAAAATACATGAACACAAGTTTTTTCTATGATTCTTTTAGCACTATTGTGCAAACAAACTTGAAGCTTACCTGGACAAACCAATACTGGTGTCATATGAGGAGGTACAGTAACTGTTGCGATTCCCAGTGGGATTTGAATCCGCAACATCCGGGATAAGCGACAGACACCTTAACCTCTACACCACTGCTCCTCATCTCAATCAAACTGTTGAGACTGGACACTGGTGGACATAGCTAACTTGAGCACTTCATGCTCAGGTGAGCTAAAACTTCAGACAGGGCAAATAAAGCAATACTGCTTTCTTTTTCATACTGCAAGCTGTATGATATAGGTCAAAGGATAAACTTCTATAGACACCATAGCTCTAAGTAAAAATATAAATTTTGAATAAGTTATACAAAGCCAAATGCATTTATATGCATGTAATACACCATTTTGTTTTGATGTAATATTTTGTACTGATTGTAGCTTAACGCATGTTTACAGCCTATTTAAATCAATTAACATTTTTCATTTACCTTCCATAAACCAAAGTGCCAGTCAGGACTGAACTTTGTATGGTCTGCCTCCAATAAGCTACCCTGGTAAATGCAATTTCATTATAAAGTCCACATATAACCCGCCACATTCCATAGCTGAAAAACAAATAATTCATGAAATTTATAAATTTTTCTATCTTAAAAATACTTTCAAGTCATAATCTAAAGTTAATTATACATCAAATCATAATCAATTTTGAATCATCAAAATGTAAAATTACAATAACCAGTGGTGTTAAAATAGGGTAGTTATAATTAAAACTAATTAATAGATTACTTATATTTATATAATGCCTGATTATTACAAACATACTTTTGATAAATACAGTAAAATCAACAAGTTACATTGTACATGTACCTGATGGCTCACAGCAAACTCCAAAACACTGGCATTTTCTTGGTGTTTTGAAAAGAGTAGTCAAACCTTCTGAGCATAAGGGGTAAAAGGACCTGTCGTGCATAGTCAAATCTGTAATGCAGGTGCACATCATTGCTGCATGGAGCTTGACCTATGAAGAGACCAAAACAATTGTGAAAGAATGTTATACATGTACTGTAACATCAAGAATGACATTTTTCTTATTCTACAAATTACCAACCCAGAGGTTAAGGTGTCGGCTCACAGGGGAGAGGTGGTTTAGAGGTTAAGGTGTTGGCCGCTCATCCCGTAGGTTTTGGGTTCGAGCCCCACTAAGATCACAACCGTACCTCCTCATATGACACCAGTACTGGTTTTTCCAGGAAGCAGTCTCGATAGTTACTCCATTAGCTGCAAGCTTTCTTAACAATCGAGCTAAAATGAATCAGTGCAAACTAAGTAATTGTCTGATGAACTTTCACTCTACTGTATCTTTTGCTGCATGCTTGGATTTGGAATTAGCGCTAGGGAGTACGATATAACTTCTATGGTGAAAGACTTAAGAGCTAATGTGTAATTATGATTTGTATACTTAAATCATTAAAATGTCTCTGCCTTGTTTTTACTTAACATTTGTATATATGCATCACGTACAAACCGAAATCAGACCATCTTTAAATTGGTGACCAGGATCAAACCAATACGCTTGATTATGAGTCAATGATCAATGGATACTGAAAATTGTTTTGTGTTGAACATTGTTGGAAAATAGCTCTAGTAGGTACAGTAGTCCAACTAATTGTACGCGCGTCGAGATATTATGTTATTTTTTGTATGGGCAATATCTCTCTCCCAAAACGAAAATATCTCAGAATTTGCTCAAGATGTCACTTAAATATTTTGACTAGTAGGTACAGTATTGCTGAGATCTGTTATACACGTATCCGATGTTAAATAAATATTCTTGTATCTAAAAATTTTTGTTTAAAAAAGTAGAGCCGGACAGGGAGATAAATCCCCATTTGTCTCAACTGGACACCGAGACTCTGGGTCTACCGGACCCCGACCGGACGAGGAGACACTTCCATGATCAAATGTACAGTCTGCTCTTTGTCATGATCAAAATTAAACTCAAAATGTTTGTTTGCTTTAACATATTTTTCATTATCATCGTCACTTGATTCTCTATTATCACCTCTGTTTTAAAATTGTCAACAGAATCATGATCTACAGTACAGTAAAGTACAACTCGTTTACAACTTCTAGTTTTTCAACAAAACCTTGAACCAAACGGCTTATTTTCTCATACGGGATAGTGCTGGTAAATATACGGACCCTGGCTGGTTGTATTTGCAGTTGAAAATTGACTACACGTGATTATTTAATCTAATACATCCCGACATAATATGTAAACAAATACACAAAGTCGAAGGTCACCAATGTCATTCCGCCATTTTCAACTTCCGGATAAATAAAACATTGCCCAATTTACCCGCAAATTAGCTACACCAATTAAAGATGTCTAAAACAGATTCGTCATCAAAATAAGCATAAGTTATACGTACCTCTATAAATCAAATCCATTCGAAGCAAAAACAACATATAATCGACCGAAATAGATACACGTCCGTAATCCCCATTTGAGTCATTCAGGTAACACAGATCAATTACGTCACCCGCCACATCCAATTTGCATACAATATTGATCTAATTTTAGAAATGGGAAACCAGAAAAATACGAAAATATAAATAAGGGGTTGTTCGTAAAGTTTTCTTGAAAATGGAGCGGCCGAGATATCCACACTACTGAACTATAACGTTCACACAACTGAATTTAATGAAGGCAAGTACGCAAATTAACACGTGAAAATCTCGCAAAACTTTGCAAGCGTTTTTCTCACAATGATTTTTACCGCATTTGGCCCAAAAGTGTCACGGCGCGTCACCTTTATGATATCATTCTATTGATTTTTTTTTCATTTTTCAGAACATGCAAGGACATACATTCAATTCCAGATGAAGTAGACACATTATACCAGAAGTCCGAGTCTGCGGAGATTATCAGACAGCTTACTGCAGCCAAGAAAACCATGGAAGATATAAAGAAAGTAAAGGAGAACATCATCACTGAATTAAAGAAGCACAAAAAGAAGGTCAAGGATTCTATTCAACAGTTTAGAAAGAAAATGGAAGCTATGCTGGAGAAATTAGAGAAGGAATCCATTAAAGAAGTTGAGGCTGAGTATGGAAGAATTGAAGCAAAATTACAAAACGCCATTAAAGAAGCAGAGAATGTAGCTGCTGACCTGGAACAGTATGCTAATAAACTGAAAATGTCTGGTGGTAATAAAGCTCAGGAGTTTGTTTGTGTTAAAGCTTCAAAGAAAAGCATAAAGAAAGTGAAAGAAGGAGAAAGGGAGCTCACGGAACCAGGGGCTGTTGAGTTAGATTTCTTGATTGATCCACAAGTTCAAACATTTCTACAGAAACTGAGGACACTTGGACAAGTCACTATTAAAGAGACAACATACAAGCCAAGGTCAACAGTCTATGCTATGAAAAAACAGAAAGAGGTCTGTGTAAAGCAATCAAGTGATGCAAAGAGTTGCAGAATTTTAGGGTCATGTTTTACAGAGGATGGTTCCTTGCTGCTTGTAGATTTTGACAACCAGAAACTGAAACTTGTGGATCTCTCTACAGAGTGTGTGAAGGACCATCTGGTTCTTAAGGTTGAACCTCATGTAGTATGTCCGACTGGTAAACATGAAGCTGCAGTTAGTCTTAACAACAGCACCATTCAGTTTGTATCACTGAGAGACAAGCTGTCAGCCAGCAGGAAGCTGAAGCTGGATCATGTGTGCTATGGTCTGGCTTATAAGGATAACAAACTGTTTATATCTGATGCAAGTACAGCAGTCTATATCCATGAAACTACAGGCAAGTTGCTACATAAAATTACAACTGACGGCTCAGGCAATCTAATCTTCAGTGCTAGTCGGCATGTTAGTATTAGTGCTAATGGAGACAGGGTGTATGTAGTAGATTATGATAAAGGTTTGATAACTCTTGATATACAGGGACGTTATGAGTCAACATTTACTGATCCTGATGTAGCTGGGCCTAAGGGAGTGTGTGTGGATGGAAGAGGAAACATATTTGTTAGTGGATTGCATTCATTATCTATTGTACAGATAAATGAGAAATCCAAAACAAAGTTAGGTGTGCTGGGAAAAGTGACAAACAGTTTATCAGTTTGCTTCAACTCAAGACAGAATAGACTGGTTGTAACTTCATTGGGAAACAATAATGTAGCAGTCTATGAACTAGAATGAGTTACATGTAGCAACATCTGAAATGATCATCTCTATAAATAAAGTCGTTTTTATTATAATTATTATTATTATTATTATTATTATTATTATTATTATTATTATTATAAATGTTTCTATGCTTCAGGTTAATGCAATCTAGTTTGATTTTATATTGACAGGCTAAGTAAGAGAAATAAAACTTACCAAAGTACAACTAAAAACTACTATTTCAAAATGTCAATTATGCTTATACTTGCAACCTTTTGTATTTATGCTGTAAAGAGAATATCATGTTGTCCAAGGATCACTTTGAATTTACTGATAGAGAAGAACATATTTACTAATAGAATGAACCATGTTCTATTCACTCTATATGCCTTTCTTTCGTATTCAAGTCGTTTTTTCGCTAAGAAGAATTGTCAGAAAGCCTTTCTTATTCTTTTCAATATCCTTAAAAGAAAATTTTTTAATACTATGCCAAGTTTCTAACATTTATTCATCAAAGTTGGGAATGTTTTTGGTACAAATAAAAGTCATTTCTGCCAGTACATCTTTATTGGTAGAGTAAGAGCTACTTGTAATTGTGCTCCAGGGTCTTTAAATACTGTTCAAAATGACCATCACGATTTCAATAAAGACATTTTTTGAAATGTATTTTATTTAAAAAAAATTTTTTTTTTGAAAAATGAAAACTTTAATCATAACAATTTCAATTTTTCTGTTTGTGTATTTTTCATGTATATATGTACCAGTGTTCATCATTAATGTAATGCCCGGTATAAATTTCAACATAATAATTATAACAATCTACAGAAAGTTGCATCCCATTACTTATATAATGCCATTTGTAAATGCAATGGAAAATTATGGAAATTTTATTTTTTAACGTTCTGAGTCAAAGGGTAAAATGTTATTATTTTCTTATATTATGTATAACCTGTAGGGAATTCGTGTAACAATATTTCCATCAAAAGAGAAGATGCTGGTTATATACATATGATTATTGAATGTGAATGTGTCAAAAGAGTTTTATTCCAGTTCAATACAATGTAAAACAATGCAAATCTTTCTTGACTTTTCTAGTAAAAAAAAAAGAAATAAAAATTAGGTAGTTGTAAATTTTAGATTTTATATGTCATAAAGTACATGTTCTGTAAATCAATTAAATTTTTGCAAAAAGCAATGTTCTCGTTTTTGTCAATGTCATTGATTTGTGGTAATTAAATTCGTAATTTTAGAAAAAATAATTGTTTTGCGATTTCATCACTTTAGTCATATTACCAAGTGGGTAACTGATCCATTTAATGAAGTTAGCAGAAAACAGGCAATTATCAAGACTGGACTGTTGAATGGTGCTTAAAGATTATAGTGTAAAGTCATGAAAGTGATGTATATTAATCAATTACAGTTTGGTATATTCTGTATTTGAATCAAAGATTATAGTGTAAAGTCATGAAAGAGATGTATATTATTCAATAATGGTTTGGTATATCTTTTTGAACCAAAGATTATAGTGTAAATTCATGAAAGTGATGTATGCAGTGTATATTAGTCAACAACAATTGGGTATATTCTGAATTTGAACCTTGAGCTGCCACCTTCAAGTTTTCCTCAGTTTACTTTTGTTTTAAGCTAAAAGTACGTTCATGGCTCAGTGCTTTGACAATACGTACAGTACAATACAGTCAGCCCCGCCCTTGAGACCATTTGAGTTAAGGAACAACCTTACATATGCAACCACTTGATTTTCCTCCCTTATAATTTAAGAATACATTGTATATAAATTTAGACCACACTTCTTAAGAGACCACACTTTCAGCTTCCCTGTGTGGTCAGTAAAACAGGTTTGACTGTACTTAGTTTGTGCATTCACACTGTTTAATGTTTTTGAAAAAGTTTGATTAACTGCTACATACATGTACTAGCACTGTTATCTGAAACATAATCGTATATTTATCAAGTTTCTTCTAATTTGTAAGAATGTTTATTAAATTATACCCCAAGTTGCACGCTATCTGCCACTTTATCAAATACCGAAATTTATATCTTTGCCACCATAAGAAAATAAAATATTTCACTTTAAAACAAATTTATATTTTACTAATATAATACATTTGTATTTTCTAAATAGGATGCCATGAACCAGCACTGGTAATTGAATTCAAAACTACCAATTAGTAAACATGTACACAGTATTCTTAAGTTTGTGAAAAAATGGCTTCTGCAAATATAGTGAAAATGAGTTGCCTTGTAAACAGAATGTGTGACATTAAATTGTACTCCAGATACAAAAGCATCTTTGGTTTATTTTAGATATGTCCATCAGTCTGTAGACAAAATCTATCAACCAAAATTAAGTTATGGGGCTATAAGTCCCAGGCCTAGTTGTTTTAGCTCTACTGGACAAAGTCCAGCAGAGCTTATGCGGTCGTCTGTATATCCGTTAACTTTGCTTGCAACCTGTAGATGATGGTCCCTGTTTTCTTAGGGGTAGTGGGTCTAAGGTCAAGGTGACAGTGACCTCAGATAGCGTTCTCTTGATAATACACTTGAGGTCACAATTTTCATTTAGTTTTCATCAAACTTGCTCAGAGGGTTGCCTGCACAAAGTGCTCAAGGTGACCTGTTGTGATCGCCTGGTGTCTGTAGTCTGTCTGTTGTCTGGCTATACTTAACCTTGTGTATGCAAAAGAGGCTGCATTTTTCACTGGATCTTTATGACACTTGGTCAAAATGACTGCCTTCATAAAATCTAGGTCGAGTTTGAATATTGGTCATCTGGGGTCAAAAACTAGGTCACCCAGTCAAATCATAGAAAAACCTTGTGTCATTTGGTTTCTGGTCTGTATCCTCTGTATGCATGAACTGATTTTGATATAACTCCACACAATTGTTACCCATACCCCAAGGATGTGCTATGCACAACAAGCAGCCACCTGCTCCCAAGGTCAGGGTCACGTTTAGGGCTCAAATAACTACTACATGCAATGTCTTTTCCAGTCTGTTTCTTCTACATGCATGAACCGATTTTGATATAATTTTACACAATTGTTACCCATGTGATGATGGTTTGTCAACAAATCACCTGTTCCTAATCAAGGTCATACTTGAAGGTGTGACCTCTGTAAGTTCGAGTCATATTTCCTGTCTGCTCTGTATATCTGTAGTGCATGGACCAATTTCATTATTACTTCACAGGATTGGTACCTATTATGATAAAAGAGTGTCATGCACATGATCCAGTCTCCTTCTCTTCAGGTAAAAGGCCACACTTAGGGCTCGAACTCTTTCACATGGTATTATATAGCGATAGTTCCTTTACTCTCTGTAGCTTAAACATGTGTGGATTGTAGTCCGTACATGTACCATAAGAATGTAACACTAAACCACTACTCCCAAGGACAATACCACACTTACAGGTTACACCTTTGTTTTATATAGCTGTATCTATATTGCCACCTGTACACATAAACAAGAAATAACTGTGACATTACACTTTCTCCTATGCATTTTCTTTGTGTTACCTTTAGATGGTTCCTACTTATATGCTCCACTACAAAAATTGTTGATGACATGTTGATTCACCTAAAACCTTGATTGAACAGTGTTCAGGTGCTGCAATGGATCTGGGATGAGCGGTTTAAGGCCATTAAGGTGCTCTTCTTCTTATTTTACATTTTTGTGTATTTTTAGAATCACAGCTCACACCTAAAGAAGATACTGTATTGCCTGGTTCCCTAAACTCTGCTATAGTACTGAGTGAATCTGATGAAGAAGAAACACAGGAACCAGCTTCTAAAAGACAGAAATTGGAAGAAGATGTGCATTTATCTTCTGAGATTAAGAAAAATGAGGCTGTTGCCATGGAAACAGATGAAATAGAGAATGTTAAGACAGAGAAGCTGGATATCAATGCTGAAGAAGATAGTTGTAACTTGTTTGTTGGAGCTGAAGGGGTGATTTGTAAGATAAAAGAAATCTGTCAAAATTGTATTTCAGACAGTGAAATTGGAGGGCTCAGTGAGGTATCTAAACTATCTGTAAAAGAGATTGAAGTGTTTTGTAAACTGATGGATTTTGACAGCATGTCTGATGAATCTATAGAACTTGTGTGTAAGCATTTATGCCAGGTGTCAGACTCGTTGAGTTACAGCAGTGCTGTGTGCATATTGACCTTTGTTCCAGGTCATAGGATTGTTCAGTTGTCCCAGAAGGCCTCCAGGAAGTTGTCAGGGGCAGTCACTCTAGTGTCATAGAAATTTCCAAAACAAACTGTTGAAAGTATCTTACTACCATGCATGTTGCAGCTGGATATCTCTGCTGTACAAAGTGAACTTTTATGTAAAATTGTTAAAGAGTACTTAAGTACCACAACAAAGGGATATTTTATACAGAAACTGATGGAAAACAGTTTTGACCTTAATAGAAACAAAATACCCATTCTTCAGGCTGTAATAGATAGTAACTGTGATATGACACAAGATGTTTTGTCTGGTTTTCTGCATTGTTTAAATGAAGCTTCTCATCAGTTTGCAAAGAACCTTAAGTTTGGGAAACTGTTATTAGCTCTTGTCAATAAGCATGGTAAACTGTTTGATATTGACTTAAAGAACAAGTTTGAAATAATTGTTGATAAGCAAAGCACATTTTTAAAGAAAACTATTCAAACTGCTTTGCATAGAATTAAATTTGTTTGAATTGTTTATATGAATTCTAAGTTCTTGTCTTTAAACAATACAAATTTAGTGGAGTAGGAACTGAGTTATTTTAAGTCGTTCCCCTTTGCTTATTCATAATTTGCGCCAGTCTTGTGCAAAATCTGCAGAAGTTGTAAAATTCCTAATAATAAATGTTATTTTGAAGCGCTTTTGACACCAGATATGAAAAATGTTTACTACATGCATTTTGTACAATTAGCAACATCTGGGAGTGGTTAAGGGAACCCTGCATTCGTGTATGCAGCACCATCCTGAACCTTTTTATAAACTTACCTGAGGATTTAAGCTCAGGTTGAGCTATTGTGACCACTTTCTGTAGAACGTCTGTTGCATTTACGTCCGTTCCTCTACCATTTTCTTTAAACTACCTCACCAAAAGCTTTTATTTAAAACTGATTAAGATTAATGTTGATGTTCAACAAATTCCAAACCATACAGACCTTTGCATAGCTTTTCTAATGGATGATTGTCGGTCGTCCATCAACATTTTGATTCAGACGACATCTCCTCTTAAACCACTGGGCAGGGGTGTTGCTTGCCTGAAGCTTTACCAAAATCGTTAAAAAAATTCCATTTCATGCAGAACTCTGGTTGCTATGGCAACAAATAGGAAAAACTTTAAAACTCTTCTCTGAAACCACAAGGCCTAGAGCTAAGATATTTGGCATGTAGCATTGACAGGTAGACCTCTACCAAGATTGTTCAAGTTATAAGTCCCGGGTCAAAATTGACCCCACCCGGGGTTCACTTGATTTAACATAGGCTTATATAGGAAAAACTTAAAAATTTTATCGTCTGAAACCACAGGGCATAGAGCTGAGATATTTGGCATGTAATATGGCCTAGTGGACCTGTACCAAGTTTGTTCAAATCATGACCCCTTGGTCAAAACTGACCCAGCCCGTGGGTCTCTTGATTTTACATAGGTTAAACTTTAAAAGTCTTCGTCTCTGAAACCACAAGGCCTAGAACTAAGATATTTAGCATGTAGCATTGCCTTGTGGACCTTTACCAAGATTGTTCAAATTATGACCCCTTGGTTAAAATTAACCCTTCCTTTGAGGGGGGAGCCACTTGATTTGCATAGGCTTATATAGGGAAACCACAAGGCCCACAGGCAGGGCGTTGACATTTTGGAATGTTACTACGCATTGTGTAGTGGACCTCTATGAATTCTGTTAAAATCATGACTCCTTGTATTATTGGCAATTGATATACAGGTGAGCGATATAAGGCCATCTTGGCCCTCGTGTTTCTTTGGTATAATGTGTTATGTCTCTCAAAATAATTATGACAATAAAGTGGGGTTAAATGTGTCCAGGTGCGTCAATGGAACTCAAGTATGCAGATAGGGCCATTATGTCCGTCTTGTACAAGATCATTGTATTATCTATTATGCTAAAGAAGAAATAGTGTTAGAGAGAGAAATGAAGACAAAAAACACTGTTGGGGAAAATCTGGTGTGTCAATGAAAATAATGTAGGACAGTACTTGGAATTCCTAGCTATGACTAGAATGTAGCATTTTCTAACTGTGTTACAGTTCTTTTCTAAGACCATTCTAATAATACCGTAAATCAAATTGGGTCTGTCATGGGGTGATACGTTTTGCACAGATATAATTAAGAAAAACATAATTTCTGGTCCAAAGCGGCAATGCTGTGCTCAAGACTTAGATATTTGGTATATACTTAACCTTAAATGCATATAAGTTCTTTTTTCATCCTAAATATATTTATATATCATTGTATCACACAAATTTACTTTCAAAATTGTACAGTTCTAGTACAAAGAAGTCTTGTCAGGGAGAAGAATTTTATAAGACATTTTGTCTTTCATTCTTATCCTTTTCCATTATGTATATTTTGTAATTGTTATACTGTGTGCATACATGTGTATATACGGGAATAAAATATGTTTAAACTAGATATTTGGTATGTAAACATTGCCTGTGGTCCTTTAACAAGGTTGTTCAATACATACAACTTAGATGAAAAAAAATTCCAAGCTCATGGTCACTTGTTTTACATAGACTTACAAACAAGAAGCTTTAAAAATCCTCTGTTTTTGCTTGGTCTTTTATTGTCCATATTTTCTATTTAAATTTCATGAAATTTAGAAGATTATTTTTATGTGTATATGAATGGTAGGATATTGGGCAATACTGGCCAAAGACCTTCAACTCTAGGTAAGAAAATCAAATCACTGCATAATCTTGATAACACCACATTTATTATTGTCTACCTTGTCCTAAAAGTGGTCAGAAGGTTGCATACATTGTCTTCCAATTATCTTTGTAAATACTGAGCAATGTTGTGTGAAAGCTAATAGCACTCCTCAAAGTATTGCCAAACTTTGTTGGCACTCTACAGGATTCATTTCCCAAGATTTTCATGACATTTTGTAACGGTGTAACAGAGGTGTCATATTTTCTGTTTATTTACCAGAAACTAGGTAAAACTAGAATTGTATCCATAGAACACGGATGCCCACTCTTCTAGCTACAACTGCACCTTTATTGGGCTCAGTCACAAACCCTAGATAAATAAAACAAATCTCGGATCCACAACTTAATATCTGTAACGATTTATGACTCTAGGTCAAATGCTTTAAGGGTAAATACGACACAAATTCAAAAATGAATGCTTAAGATCACATTCATGTGCAATAACACCTGTATACTCTTGATGAAGCCACAAAAAAGCCCCAGGTGCGCAATTTCGTGTTCTGATCAACATCACTGTAAGGTTTCACGACTCTTTTGTTATACACTTCCAGAGTAACGCACGACACAAACTCTAAAAGATGTGTTTACTTTTCCCTACAGACTTAGACTCATAGTTCTGGTAAAACTGGTTGCAACCAACACTGCAAGACTATGACCATCTGCACATCAATGCAGTTCATTTTTGAAAGTTTGAAGCAAATCCTTTTATGTGTGTGTGAAGAATTTGACACAAAAGATTTAGGGGACGTATGTACTAACAGATGGGCCTTCCACTCTGTGAGGCCATAACCAACATAATTGAACTATTCAACAGTGTGTACTGTGTAGTAGGTATAAGGTCACGATGTCCAAATTAACACTGTACAGGCAAAATATGGGTTATTGTAAAATTTAATATGTATTCATTTTTTGTCCTAAGCCCGCAAACAAGTTTACCTTGTCAGTTGCACACGTTTTTGTTCCCGTTTTAGCTCACCTGGCACAAAGGTCACATTTTCTAACAGGTTTTCACAATGATTGCCTACAACATATAGATCATCTGCCATGTTGTGAGGAAACCTTGATGATTACAGTCTACATTTTGCAATGGTATTGCACAAAACGTGCTTAGAATGTTGCCTGTTATATTATCTGTAATGAAATTAAGCCACGCTTTGGGAAACCAATTGTGCTACAGCAAATGTTCCAAAACCTTGATAACAGATCACTGTTACCAAAATATCTTAACATGACATTGATAACAGTCCAGTCAGTCCAGTAGAGCAATACTGGCCCTTTTTGGCCTCTTGTTTTTACACATATTTTTTTTCCGCGCTATTTCTAGGTAACCGCTTATCGAAATTTAATGAAACTTTATGTCAGACTTCAGTACCAACTGTAGATACATATATTGTAAGACAAAGAAATTTTCAGAAAAGATGACTACAATAATCGCCGCTGACTTTGCTTTGATATTGATACAGAATAAAGTTTGACGTTATTTTCAAAAATGCATTTTATGCAATTCTTTTGTATTTACTATGTAAAACCAAAATATGAACTGTGTCGGTAACATGCATGTTGAACACGTTTAATAGTATATCAAATCAGGTGAGTTGATAAACATGTAATAATGGTTATAACTATCGGAAATTGGTATTGGTATGGTTCTCTAAAAGTTTGATCTAAAACGTTGAAGAACTTCCAAGCGCCAAATTGTCTACAGCTAAGCAAAAGGAGCTACATTAATTTTCGTGGTTAATAATAATAACAAAACTCTGTGCAATTAGTATTGGCTTCAAAGTTTTTGTAATATTTAAATCAAAGTTCAGTTAAATCAATTAAAAAAAATCTTTAATGCCTATACCTCCCAGAATGCAAAAATAAAGGCAGTGTCTAGCGAACCGGAATCGGTTACCTAGGCAGCGACCTTTGCGAACTAGAATCGGTTCCCTAACCTATACACGTATATACACTAGCGAAGGGGGGGAAAAAAAGGGGGGGGTGGAAAAAAATTTAAAATGTTTGTTAAAAAAACCGATTCCTGCATATTTTATACCGGACATCCTTAAGATAAGAAAATAGATAATTTAATAATTATTAATTGAATACTATCATTTAAACGAGAGAGAAATGCGGGATTACCAGTTTATTTGCATTTGTTTTCAATTTGTCGATTGTCGATTCCGGTTCGCTAGACACTTCCAAAAATAAAACCTCTCCGACGCAAGTTCAAGCTTGTATTTAGTGATTGCACGTGGAGATAATAGATATCCTATGTTGCTTGTTATAATTTATTGGACTTTTTAAATTGAACATGTGTAATTACAGTAGAATAAAATGGTAGGTATGTGTGGAAAAGAAATAAACAACAGCTGGGTTCTCGTAGCAGTGGAAATATCAGTTGATATGCTTGGCAGATTTACGATATATATTGATTACCTACAGAACCACAAAGTGTAAAACATTAAAGTTGATATAGTGTTTTTTTATAATTAATTTGAAAATATTACATTGCAAGGTGTGATATGGGCCAACGGAGGGCAAAATTAATCAGAAAGAAAACCTGGGCAACATAGTCGTTCTCTGTTTTTAGTTCTTGAAGGTGCCTTACATTGCTTGTACTTTTTTAGGCAGTGGCTAGAGAACTGATTCTGGTTTGCTAAAAAACGATATAAGTGAACCGGATTTTATTCTGAGCTGGCTCAGGGTGAGCTATTAGGATCGATGAATGTCCGTCGTCCGTCGTCCGTCCACATTTAGTTCGTTAACACTCTAGTGGTCACATTTTTTCCTCAATTGTCACGAAACTTGGTCAGGATGTTTGTCCCAGTAATTACTCGGATGAGTTCGAGTATGGGTCATCTCGGATGAAAAACTAGGTCACATGATCCAAAAATAGAAAAATCTTGTTAAGGCTCTAAAGGCTACTGTTTCAGTCCAGATATCCTGGCAATTTGTAAGAAAGGTTGTTTGGTTGATTTCTAGCTCAAGTTTTAATATGGGCCACCTGGGGTCAAAAACTAGGTCAGACAGCCCAAATATGGAAAAACGTTGTTAACACTCTAGAGGTAACATTTTCAGCCCAAATATCGTGGAAATTTGGCAGAAAGGTTGTTAAGATGATTTCTAGCCCAAGTTCGAATATGGGTCATCTGGGTTTAAAAACTAGGTCACAGAGCCCAAATATGGAAAAACCTTGTTAACACTCTAGATGTTACATTTTCAGCCCAGATATCCTTGAAATTTGTCAGAAAGGTTGTTTAATGATTTCTAGTTTAAATAATGTGTTGTTTATTGAACACCTCATTTGCTAATTTTATTGCAGTATTTTAACACCATAAGACTGATAAATGACATTTGGCTTGTAATCAGTACACATCTTGGATCTCTCTGTGGTAAGGCCAGAGTTTTTATATCTCTTGGTTTATGCGACTGCCTGTCCTATTGTTTAAAAAGGTAGAATAACAATGACATTATGAACTGACATTTCATTTTTATTATTTCCGCTGTTCCGACTCCACAGACTAGTTAATGAAGTGTCAGAATAGTAGGGATATATAATTGAAAGTAATTATTTTAAAGTGTTTATTTTGTTCGAAAATGACGATTATTGACAGGTGCAGTAGACTGATGTTCAATATGTGCTCTGTTCAATACAGTAGGAAAAGTCCTTCATACTCAATATTTTAGAAAACTTCCCATAAACCAAGCAATATAAAAACTCTGGCCTAAAATTGGCACTTATATAAAGTTTTAAATAGCGATTATGCAATACATGTTCTTGACCCCTAGTTGAACTTCCATGTTAAAGATTTTGATACAAAAATGTAGTTGTAATTTTTACATTCACATCACAAGAAAGTTCATATATAAAATTAAATCAATATTTGATATATACAAAACATATAAGAAGATATCAGATTTATCAATGACAAATATGCCTATGCATGTTTTTCTTTCATAAAAGAATAAGCTCTTGTCCTATGTACTCTTCTATCTATCACTTTGGAAAGTACCATAAATTGTTAAAAAATTGAATAGCTCACAGTGCAGATCATGATCAGACAGCAAAATAATGAATAGCTTACAGTGCAGATCATGATCAGACAGCAAAATAATGAATAGCTTAAAGTGCAGATCATGATCAGACAGCAAAATAATGAATAGTAAAGTGAAGATCATGATCAGACAGCAAAATAATGAAAGTGCAGATCATGATCAGACAGCTAAATAATGATAGTGCAGATCATGATCAGACAGTAAAATAATGAATATCTTACAATGCAGATCATGATCAGACAGCAAAATAGTGAAAGTGCAGATCATGATCAGACAGCAAAATAATGAAAGTGCAGATCATGATCAGACAGCTAAATAATGCATAGCAAACAGTGCAGATCATGATCAGACTGCAAAAAATAAATAGCTGACAGTGCATATCATGACCAGCCAACATACAATGAATAGCTTACAGTGCAGATCATGATCAGACAGCAAAAAAATGAATAGCCAACAGTGCAGATCATGATCAGACAGCAAAATAATGAGGCCTAGAGCTTAGATATTCAGCATGTGGCAATAATTGACTCTCTACCAAGATTGTTCAAATTATGACCTCAGAGTCAAAATTAACCCAGCCTGGGGGGTCTTTTGATTTTACATAGGCTTATTAAGAGGATATCACGAGCCAAAGGTAAAAATTGATCCTTTCTGCTATTAATAACCTTTTATTTTTGCCAATGGTAGACAGGTGAGCGATACAGGGCCATCATGGCCCTCTTGTTAGTCTTGCTACGTGGAAGCAATCTTGTCCGTTAGATCAGTACGTGGAAGCTATCTTGTCCGTTGGTGCTATTATTTTCTAAAAAGACATTCCAATTTTGTTTAAAGAAGAAAACATCTTGAAATCAAGTGCACATTAAAATTGCATCGAAATAACATTTATTTCCGTAACAAAATTTTGTATGAAGTACGCAAACTTTAGGAGATTTTCTACATTTTACAGTTCGTCTGTGGAATTTACATCAAAACTTTCTTATTGACATGCAGTCCAACGTCGGAAGTGTTTGAGAAAACTATAGAAGCAAGGCCGATGGTTGGGGTATCAATAAAATCGGCAAAACATTTGGACGTATACATGTAAAGAGACTACCAGCTGGTAACATGGTGCGGGACAATAAAGAAGTGTTACACAATGAATCAAGTCTTCTTTAATGTTTGTTAAACATGTCATTTATCCTGCTCGCAAGCTCGTCAAATCAACTCATTTCAAGTAATAGTTTTAAAAGGTAATTTCAGTAACCTGCATTGATAAGTAAATATATGATATTTGACGTGATACTGTTTTATCTATTCTTTCAATATGGTAAAATCTTCGCCAATAATACCAAAACTCGGCCAATATGTAGACACTCAACCAATGTGAGCTCTAACTAATCAAATTTGACTAATTGCTGTGCCATAACCGAACTCTGTTTCTGAAGTTCTGGATCCGGACAACTTGTTCGAAACGTTAGTCATCAGTTAAACTATCTGTCGATTAAAATTTGAGGTTGTGTTTAAACGTTTTGAAAGACTTTATAATATATTGTATTTATTAAAGTCACTGGAAAACGAAAACCTCTTCAGAGAAGACTCAAAACACCACACTAATTTTCCCTCATCAAGTAAAATTTTGCCGTCAACGGTTAATCGAACAGCGGGTTACATTATCGAACAGCTTGACCCTCGGTGCCATTTTGAAACAACTTCATCTAATACAATGTAAAGCAATTTTACCCCAACATTTCGCCAAATATGGAAACTCTTTTCTTTACGTAAATACTATTTAGTTCATATGTAAAGACGTATTGCAAAACATAACATAGTTAATTGTTAAATTCATAAATTGATTGAATTCATATCGCATTCTCATTCCAGTTTGACTGTCTTCAGGCCAGTATGACAACATTATAATATTGTACTTACCTTGAGCACACCAAAACTGACTACATCTACCGTGACGTCTTTTGTTATAAATACCATCTATGACAATGTACGATTCGTTAATAACAATTATTGGAAAATATTTTTTCTTTTCGTCCGAAATCAATTTCATATACATAATATACACACAACAACTGTACACAGTGGTAAAGAATAACAACATATAAATGTAGATCTTGGAATAAAATCAACCCATTAGTAAAAAGGCAGTTAACAAAGCAGAAAATCATTAAACACAAAACTAACGTTTTCCTGTATTTGTCACAGTAAGACTGAATGACCACAGTTTATTTGAACTTTACATTGACAAATTAGTGAAATATCCAGTTTACAAACAACAGCCCGGCTTGAGTTGGTTTTACGTCCATCCTCTCTTAACGACAATAACATAATATGTGAACTACATGGAGGTTTACCGCTTACCATTTGCAATACAGTTCTCGCAATTTACCGATACTTTTCATCCAAATTTTGACCATATTTCATCGCCTTTGTATCATACCTGTGTTTTCATTTTTCAAAATGTACATGTACGCGCAATTAGCCGTTGGTGGAGGTCAGGAACGCAGAAGACAAACCTTTAACTCTACCCTTTGTGCAAATGTATTTTTGACTATTATATCGTAAGGTGCGGTATGTAAAGATACCAGATTTCTTCTGTATTGTCGCAAACATATCCGTCGTTTCACGTACTGAACACAGCTATTTGCGTTTTTGTTATATCCACATATTTGATCCTCCAACTGTATCATTTAATTTTACACTTTACATTTGTATATTCTGTAAATCCTGTCAGAAGTTAAAATTTTGAGCTGTTTTTAAAAAATACCAAATTCGTTATTGATCTCCATTCTCTTTTTGATGTCGTAATAGTTGCACACTAAGTTTTTGACCTAGCTCACGTTTAGATTAAGATGAATTCTAGGAACATTAGAAATATTAGTCAAGATTTAAGCTTTTTTGCCTGGACTGACAGCGAACCAATCAGCGATGTGCATAATCAATATTCTTCGATTTACTGGCAATGACTGCGTCAAGAATGGTCGAGGGGCAGGAGTAAATTGCCATTCTTCCGTTTGTCTTCGAGATGTAATTCATGATTTTGGTTTTATAATCTATGTGCTTATGAAACATCTAAAACTTTGATACATTATAATGCATAAATATTTTGTTTAGAGTTTTCTGTTGAATTATATCTAGTAAGGTAAATAGTTTCGATGTTAGGTATCTGAAACATGTTACATTAAATACAATAATCATTTAAACTGACTTAGATGCTCGTATTTTTATATATAAGATATCTGGTTCAACAGCAGCCTTTATCTTTGACTTTGTAACCCATTTTTGATGCTTACAGTGCTGATTTAAAGACTTATACTTGAAAACTAGATAACTTAGTAGTTAAACAGTAATGAAAAGTTAGAAATCCATCGTTTTAGTGGAAAAACACTTCGAAGCTATTGGGCCAAATGTGTGCGTTGATTGAGATTATAAGTTATATCACTTTTATAAAGCAGTCAATTAAACCCTTGAGATTTTGTCTTGATTGTTTTAACCTTTGTGTGGAGATCTATAGTGCACTGCAATCAATCACCAGTTTGCGTTATCTGAGGCTAGGACCTTTGATCATATCTTTACAATGTTTCAGTACCATGAGAAATGTTCAAATTTCTAGTTTTTAACTTTAGGATTATTATTGTTGCTATTACAATAGCTAGTGTTAAAGATATAAAACGAAGCATGACCGGGAGTAATATCACGGTATGATATGGCAAGTTTGATATTATATTTCTGAGACGTTTTATCGGATTTCCTTAGCTATTTCTGACATAAATCCGGAATCTGATTTTAAAAAGTTTTATATCAAAGTTTTGTTTATTGTACTACTAGCGTTGTGCGAGAGTTATCGGACATGCAGAGTTATCGGACATGCAGAGTTATCGGATATGCAGATTAACAGTCAGCTTGGTACTTATTTAGCTGGATTTTATCAACGTTTTTAAAACGTTCTCATCTACGGAGATCGTTTGCCTCTTCCCACTGATGCACATTTGATCAACGTTTCATATGTATATGTTTCTACATGTATACGTACGTGCTTCATAGTTTTTGTTTCCTTGCAAGAGAATGACACGGTTGTCGAGCAGTTAACGCTCTGGACTATCAGTTTCCCAAGTCCAAGGTTCGATTCCCGGCAGGGGCACTGGAAATTTTAGAAACGTTTTTCAGTGTTTCCAACCCATCTTGAGATAAACTGATTAGAAACCCAGAGGTAGTTCACTTATATCGACGCTTTACGCTGAACACGTAAAAGAACCAAGGGGTCTATTAGTAAAAGAGCTAGAGCCTGGTACCTGTAATCTCTAGTATCTGTATCTGTCTCTGCAACCTGTGTATGTCAGGAGTCTTTGCAAGTTCGTCCGGGGAGAAATCCCAGGGTGGTCGGGACTATAAACAATTTAAATTACAAAAAAGAAGAGATGTCATTTATATGCATACACACTAAATAGGAATGTCACTTCGTTCTATTTTGGTAAGAATAATATAAATGTATTTTAGACTGGTAATTCTGTGGCTAGGTATTCCATACATTATCGTACATTTCAAACAACTAGATGGTCACTATGTTGTTAGTCACATGATCACCCGGTATTAATAAGAACAGAACAGAATAGAATAGAATAGAAAAGATGGATTAGAAGAGAATAGAACAGAAAAGAACAGAACAGAACAGCACAAAACATAATTTATTTTATACTTTTGGACCTTATCCAGTGGTTTCTCGTCCGCATAAACAAAATACAAAATCAACAATAAAAATAAGCATAAACAAGCGTGTCATCGGAAATATGCAATATTGTATAAGAACTGTGGTATAAGAACACTTGTCAGTTGATAACACTGCTTACAAAGGGGGAACTGACAATGTTCTGAGTTGTTCTTTCACAATTAAGTATTAACTTTCAAGCTATCTGGTTCGGGGATAAAAGGTAAATGGTTACATTATAACACATTAATTGAACACATTAATTTGGCATATACCATGTTCGAGTTACCATTTTACTTCATGTTGGCATTGCTTCAGTGGTTATAGGTTAAGTGAACAGGTAAAGCATTGAGAATTCTCTATACATATATTTGTATTGGTATAATGCTGGCCAGTTAACTAATTAGGAAATAGATTTCACATGTGAGTGATATACCAGTTAGTATATCACTGTGTGGAGTGTAGATGCGATGTAATCTTATCACGATGGCCGACGGCCTGAGTGATTAATTACGAAGCATCTATACGACAGAACAGGTATATCACTCGAAAGTAAAATCTATTTCCATTCCAACACGTAAATTTAAACAAACAAAAAATGTTCGAAGGGGTACTATTGGATGCGCATACCCGAATTCGCTTCCTTGAACTTGTAGTATTCTGTGCATTCCTTGCATTTCATGAAATTTTTGCTGTTCATTTTTACTCCTCAAATAAAACGCAATTCGTCTTATTTTTGTTGTTGCTGATATTGCTGGCGAGACCGGAAATGTGGAAAATTTTACTACGATTTGTTTTAAATCACGTGAATTCATTCACAGCAATACAAATACAAGCGTATTAGCGCATGCACACTCATAGATGTTGTGTGAAAATTACGCGGGAGGGAATTTAAGTAGTCAAAAAAATTCCGGGCGCTTAGAGTGATATACTTGGTGGGTATATCACGCTCATATCCTTCTTTGCCTATATAGGAGAAATTTGCAGTAGTGTTAGAATAGAAGTTGTTTTTGTATCTCTCAGATGTTCTAATTCAATAAAGATGAGAACCTTTATTTCTATGTAGTAGGCTCACATGCAAGTTTGAGTTGAGTTTTAACTTATCCTCAAATTGATTTTGTTTATACAATATTGTTTGGAATTTAGTGCTATTTGATGTTAACTGAAATAAGACAATAATTATTGTTCCCTTCATTTTCCTTATTGATTTTGTAAATTTCAATGGCAATGTACATACAGTAGAAAGATTAAAGTCAGGATAATCCGTGTACGATATTAAATAGTGATCATCTTCTTAATATACAAACTTGAACCTGCTTTGGCGGTGACTTGCTTGACAATATTGATAGGAAAACGTTTGCTATCAGCTTAAATGCTTTGGATTTAGCAACCGCACCAATCTTGTATTCCGGAAATGTTTACAATATTGCTCTCAGAACGAATGTCTAATGTCAGGAACTTTGATTTACAAAACAGATGTTTACCTTCTGATATACGATGTCATTTTAGAAAAGCGCTACACCCCCTTAAGGGGCCTCATTTCTAAACAAATCAGGAAGTGAAGGAAGTTGATATTAGTAAGATTGATCTTAAGATTACTTGAGCCAAATACTCTTTGTTAGACAACAGCTGCCCTATGCCAACCGATCACAGACTAAGATTGCCTTTTCATAAATCCAATCTTCTACATTCTAACACTATTGAAAATTTTGCCTATATATGCAAAGAAGGATTTGAGCGTGATATACAAACTAAGTAAATCACGCTAGGCGTCCGGGAATACTTTTGACTGCTGAAATTACCTTCCGCGTAATTTTCACACAACATCTTTGCGTGTGCATGCGCTAATACGCTTGTTTTTGTATTGTTGTGAATGAATTCACGCGATGTAAAACAAATTGAAGCAGAAATTTTCTACACCTCCTGGATCACCAGCAATATCAGCAACAACAAAAAAAAGACGAATAGCGTTTTATTTGAGGAGTAAAAAAGATGTGTAGATGCGAAGTTATCTTATCACGAAGGCCGAAGGCCTGAGTGATTAATTACGAAGCATCTATACGACACACAGTGATATACTAACCGGCATATCACTCAAAAGTAAAATCTATTTTCATTCTAACACGTTAATTTAAACCAAAAAAAAAATGTTCGAAGGGGTACTATTGGATGCGCTTACACGAAGTCGATGCCTTGAACTTGTAGTATTCCGTGCATTCCTTGCAGTTCATGAAATTTCGCTGATCTTTTTTACTCCTCAAATAAAACGGTATTCGTCTTATTTTTGTTGTAACTGCTATTAAGTAATAGATACAGTGCGAGTTTTTCTGTAAAAGTGTCTTCTTACAACCGTAAGAAGTATATTTTATACACAAGCGCAACCAAATTGTCCTCGCCGAGGACAATTTGGTTGCGCTTGTGTATAAAATATACTTCTTACGGTTGTAAGATGACACTTTTACAGCAAAACTCGTACATGTATCTGACTTATACGACGTTTGATTAGCAAACATGATTCTTGGAACATTTCTTGCAGGATGTATTGAATTTGTGTGAAAAAAGAACTTTATTAAGTCATTTTTATACGTATAAATCAGTGCTGAACCTACAGATAATATAGTATCGGCCTAATCTGTTTTGTTTGTTTAAATGTAATTTTTGCACGGGGAATCCGAACTTGATTAAGCGGTGGTTGTGCTTACACCATCAAATCACAGGAAGTTGATATTTTGTCAAAAAAATAAAAATGTTCAATTTAGACAACAGCTGCCCGTAGCCGGCCAATCACAGGCTAAGATTGCCGTTTGATAAATCCCATATATAACAGTCTACTGTTGTCTATTTCAAATCGTTTTCCTCGTGCAAAGTGTGCATGACCTTTCTAGTGTAGCAAGGACAATTGAATTATGTCCTAAAATTGGGAATACATTAATTTTGTATACATTTGAGGCCAGACAAATATTTGTTTTCGGTTTAAAACAAATGAAAACGGGTTATATTTTTTTATACCGAGTACGCACAAACTCGTAAAAAGCACTTTTGGTGCTCACTCAGCTCAGTGAAATGTATTTGGATCGTTCACCCGAAACAAGCAGTTATCCCCTTGGACAGCATTTTGTGTTGTGTGATATGCGACATCGTGTTGCTTTAATTAATATAACCCCAGTTGAAGAACATAATTATGTCTCCCCCACCTCGGGGGGAGACATATTGTTTTTGCCCTGTCCGTCAGTCCGTCCGTCCGTCAGTCCGTCAGTCCGTCCGTCCATTCTTCGTTTCCGGACGATAACTAGAGTTCCTTTTGACCTACAGCTCTCAAACTTCATAGGATGAATGGTCTTATTGAGCAGATGATCCCTATTGTTTTTGGGGTCAGTAGTTCAAAGGTCAAGGTCACAGTGACCGTTGGTCAATTTCCGTTTCCGGATGATAACTAGAGTTCCTTTTGACCTACAGCCCTCAAACTTCATAGGATGATTGGTCTTATAGAGCTGATGATCCCTATTGTTTTTGGGGTCAGTAGGTCAAAGGTCAAGGTCACACTGACCGTTGGTCAATTTCTCGTTTCCGGATGATAACTAGAGTTCCTTTAGACCTACAGACCTCAAACTTCATAGGATGATTGGTCTTATAGAGCAGATGATCCCTATTGTTTTTGGGGTCAGTAGGTCAAAGGTCAAGGTCACAGTGACCGTTGGTCAATTTCTCATTTCCGGATGATAACTAGAGTTCCTTTTGACCTACAACCCTCAAACTGGGGGAGTCCGTCAGTCCGTCCGTCCATTCTTCGTTTCCGGACGATAACTAGAGTTCCTTTTGACCTACAGCTCTCAAACTTCATAGGATGAATGGTCTTATTGAGCAGATGATCCCTATTGTTTTTGGGGTCAGTAGTTCAAAGGTCAAGGTCACAGTGACCGTTGGTCAATTTCTCGTTTCCGGATGATAACTAGAGTTCCTTTTGACCTACAGCCCTCAAACTTCATAGGATGATTGGTCTTATAGAGCTGATGATCCCTATTGTTTTTGGGGTCAGTAGGTCAAAGGTCAAGGTCATACTGACCGTTTGTCAATTTCTCGTTTCCGGATGATAACTAGAGTTCCTTTAGACCTACAGACCTCAAACTTCATAGGATGATTGGTCTTATTGAGCAGATGATCCCTATTGTTTTTGGGGTCAGTAGTTCAAAGGTCAAGGTCACAGTGACCGTTGGTCAATTTCTCGTTATAATTTGGGGTCACTAACTCAAAGGTCAAGGTCATAAGGGGGGAGACAAGTTTTTTTGTGAAAAACAATCTCTAGTTCGATTATATTACTCGGGTGCAGTTTTGCACATTAAAGACAGTTTAAACTAGAAACAAGTAGAACTTTATAAAAATGGCATAGGCTTTTGACGGTCAGGGCCTACTATCTACTGAAGGGGTTTGGCCGGAAGCAAATATGACATATCCTAGAAAATATACCAATTCATACTTCCGAGAAGCGGTGACTTAGCCACTGGAATGTCAATTCGTGGATTGCTGGTTCGATCCAAAGTCCAGGCATAAATTCCACGATGTTTAATCATGGTTATTTCCAGCCTATGCATGATTTATATAGGAAAGCAGCCAGCGGCTTGCGGAGACTTGATCCTAAAGATTCTGAACTAATACCACGCAAGAGAGGTGATACAGTCGTGATTTTGCTGGAAACGTTAAAACCCATTATAACGTAAGCCATCTAGACGGGCAGCCAACTACATGTAACTCCTTAGATAGATACAGCTACATTTTGCTGTATTTCCAGCTATAAAACTTAAAATATGTTATATTGTTATAAATCGCCACCTACAAATGTACCTTGACCATTTACAAGAACAACTCGTCGCCCTGTCATTTCAAGTTTGAAATAACGTAATTATATATATATTGCACGAATAAATCGTGGCTATTGTCAATACTGGTACAGGTGTTCGCAGCTTTGCGCGCCTTTTACTTCAAAATCCGAGCTGCACGATTTCACCGTGCTATTTGAGGCAAACAGAAAAACATTTTAGTTGCTTGTTAGCCACAACGGAATAAATGAGGTAGTCGGTGTTATATTGTAGAAGACTGAAAAACAAACAATCTACTATCTGTGGTCTAAGTCAGATAGATCACTCGTAGCCGTTGTCTAAGTGTAGAAAATTTTACTACGATTTGTTATACATCACGTGAATTCATTCACAACAATACAAATACAAGCGTATTAGCGCATGCACACTCATAGATGTTCTGTCAAAATTACGCGGAAGGAAATTTCAGCAGTCAAAAAATTTTCAATCTTCTTCTCATTTATTCCGTTGTGGCTAACAAGCAATTAAATAGTGTTTTGTGTTTGCCTCAAAGAGCACGATAAAATCGTGCAGCTCGGATATTAAGTAAAAAGGCGCGCAAAGCTGTGAACACCAGTACCAGTATTGACAATAGCAACGATTTATTCGTGCAATACTGTATATATTTTCTATATCTATTTCATTTATCCAATCATGAACGTTTATTTGCAACACGTGACCGTACAAGATATTACCATATTGGGCCCATGTGTGAACAAAAAATCCTGTATTTTTTCTATATTTGGACGGTTCAACAGTCCCATGTTAACCATACGATAAAGACCGAAACGCGTGAAAATGATCCGAATGAAAATCGGGTGAAGTAGGCGCTCTATGTACAGAGTTTGTTTAAGCGTCTTGAAATCAGGATTATTTGTGATTTGCTTGTAACACACAAAATCGAGGAAAAGGCATAAATACAAATTTCAATGAATCATTTTTAATTTAAACTAAAATAGAATAGATATAGAATAAAAAGGTTATTTAACATTTTACTGTACAATACAGAGATATATTTGTACTCGTACCCAGCTGAGAAAACCATATTGGACTCGCCTAGCTTGTCAAAATTGTAACCCACTTATCACAGTGTACAGTTGAACGACCTTAATCCTACTGGTACCATGCGATATGGTACAGATATCAGATAAAAAACAATAACGGCCTAAGCAAGGAGTAAGTGACATAAAGTGAATGGGTTGTGCATTTTACTTCCAGAAATCATGGAGTTTCCTTGAAATTCCTCGCTTTATAATAGGTTAAATCTGGTTATTCGTCCAGAATACTTAATAGGTTAAAAGAGTTTTTCAAGGTTCTTTAAGAGAGAACTTTAAATGTGTACTTTCTAATTCTTACCTCCCGAATGCAAGTCTCAGACTACTTAAAATAACATCAAATACACAATACAAATAAATGGGTTATTGATGTTTCAAGAATTAATGAAGTATCTTCAGTTAATTCCTTTTATTAGAAAGTATAAGAAAAATAAATATCTTAGAAAATTAAGAGCGGCAATAAACTTCAAATAAGCGAATTTTTACTCTAAGTATGAGCGCCATAAGGCTAGGTAATAAGATAGGTAATAATTACAGACGTTATCAAATAAAACATCAGGGTTAAATATCAATAAAACCACCTTTTAAGGGAAGTACTTAAAACACGCCAAAGTAAATAAAGCTCAGTTTTAAAGTACATATTTTGCTAAACAGTTCTGACTGTTCTTATCTGGGTAGATGCCAGTTGAAATCAACAGACACATAAATTATTGGAACCAAGAACAGTCTATATCAATACACGTGCTTGCTGTTTTTGTGTCGCCCATTTGGAAAAAATGCGATACATAGGGATCGCTTTGTCCGTCGGTATGTCCGTCACAAAAACTGAACGTTGGCTATAACTTTGCAATTTCTAAAGATTTCTTTATCTAACTTTCAAATACTACTGCTTATGATTTTGATTTTGTTACGAAATTAGTGGTTATTCTGAAGTATAAAGTGTAAAAGGGCGACACATGTGTTCTACTTAATACCCATCTAGTTATTGTGTTGCCCTTTCGAAGAAAATGCGATACATAGGAATCGCTTTGTCCGTCCGTCCGTCACAAAAACTTGATGTAGGCTAGTTGATCTTGAATGTTTCTGTCTAAGTCATTTTACCATTCTCAAAAACATCACGTCTGAAACACTAGTATTTTGTCTTACTGGACATTTAGTCACTCTTCAATAATGTGAAAAGTCTTATAAATGCATGTATAAAAACGCAGAGGGTATATAAAAAGTCTAAATACGTGAGCCAATTAAACATTCAAGATCTATTGAAATACAGACAGATTTGTTTCGTTTTATTATTTCGTCAGAGCTTGGTAGTTGTACGATGTTTTTGTTGACTTTTCGCTGTCTTACTGGAGGTTAACTACCGACTTAGAAAGAGGTACGATTGGATTAGAGCAATAAAAACATTTGTGTACCTGTATCTTAAATAAGGTTCTTTTAACTCGGTTTGTCTTCTCCTGTTCTTTCTAGATCAAATAACATATATTTTTTATTATCTATTATCGTAAGAAAAGCAGTTTAATCGTTACTCGGAATATCAGCTAACGAAAATGTGAAGCATCAAATGCATGTTCTGCTAAGCAGACAATATGTTTCAGTATCTTTTAAGATACGACTGGTGAATTTCACTTTGACATGAAGATATAAAGTACCGGTATGGAGAAAAATCATGATGTTTCATTTTAAATAGAGACACTAAAGAGAAAACATTTGCATTTGCATTTCAGACTGATTGGCAAAGAACGGTCCAGCAATCGCTGTGTTTGTTTAATAAAAAACATAATCCGGGTTTAAAGTTTTCTTTCTGTATCAGTAACCATGCATATGCTTTCAGGTAACCAAGAGCACTCAAAGAAGATATTAATAGACATAATTATATGTTCACAGTGCAAGCGGACGAAGAAATCGTGTATAAGTACATATGCACTTTGAATCTGCTTTTCTTGGACTGTGTAACCCGTTTCTTGTTGCTTACATTGTTGCTTTGAAGAATTAGCTGTTAATACTAAGTACTGTACCTAGATAGTAATAAAAAGCTAAAAATCTGACGTTTTAGTAGAAAAACATGTGAAAGCTTTTAAGCTATGTGCTTTGAGATTATCAGTAAAATTTCTTTTATAAAGCAGTTAATTAAGACACAAGATATTGCCCTTTGTATAGAGAAATGTAGTGTTGTGCAATCACTGTGGCTACGCCCTCCAATGTTTTAAGAGATAATTTACAAATATTAACTTCTAATTAGGTGAGTATGTAAACATCTGAAAGTTGAAAATAAGCTGACATTTAACAAGTTTATCAACTATAATGATTACATCAGTGTAAATATACCGTTTTGCAACGACAGCATAAAGTTTTATACCCACAGTTACCTTAAGAGTGAGACATATGAACAAATGAATTTCGTGTTTAGATATACAGCAGGAAAGCGTACCGCTTTCAACAATTTTGTTTTCCGAAAAATACAATTAACAGAACGAACAACAAATCGTTATTCCTGAACATAGCGAGTCATAAATAAACATTTTAAACCAGTTTGATATAACTTTGAGAGTAATTATTCTTTTGAGACAACTGACTCATTTCACAGCTACTTAATAAATAAACAACCAAATATTGTTGTAGGATATATGATCCTGGGTTTTCTATGCAAAACGTTATTTTCTACGCGAACGCTCATTTAACGTCATGCGGCGCAATATGACGTCATATTTACATCATATCGGTTACTGCGTTGTTTATGGTTTAATATAACATATTTTTTTACTTTTTCTATATAGTTACACAATCGTGAGTCATATTTGTTAAAATATAAAGATACTTGATTATATACTTAAATTAAATGAAACTATTAACGCCCCCTAGTTTAATATTAAAATATTGTTTTGTTTTATTCTTTGTATAGCAAAAAAAGTTCTACAGATGCATTTGAAGTAAAAGCCAGTAATGTGATGTTAACAATTTGGTCCATTTTAATTCTGTTCACCGACTTTGCGGATGGATGAACAAAATGTCCTTAGTTGCACGTGCTGTATGTGTCATGCTCAAAATGAAACAAGTGTTCGAAATAAGACGGCCTGTCGATGTCAAATGGCCCGAATGTCATTTATTATCTCAGGTAGTCTAGTTAGTCTATATCTCAAATTTTAAATGTTTGATTATTTTTCTGATTAAAACGACTCTTTAATTCAAATTTTCGGCAATACTGCCTTTTTTAAAGAAATTTGTCTGCACTTTTACAATTTACATGTTGACCATCTTTATGACAAGCTTAGAAATGAAAAAAGAAAACAAAACGTCAGGAAATGCCATCATTTACAACAGACGTCCTAATGACGTAATTTACACCAGACGTCGAAATGACGTTACCTGTACTTTCCAGTATTAAGTATATTCTTCATGTGATTGGACATTGCCAATATCTGCCAGCTTATATTTAGCCAATTGTGCACGAAAGCTATCTTATCTTGCATTTAAGAAGAACTTCCGTTGAAATGAATTTCAAAATGATCGAGTGATACAAATTTCGTACGGAAGAGAATTTTAAGAGTGGGTTTCATAAGGAAGATAATCCATGTTAAGTCTACGGAAATGTAAACGTTAAATTAAAATTCTCCGCCATATGATTTGTATTACTCGATCGTAACGGAAGTATGTGCCCAGTATCACTTTAAATTGCAAGACACGACAGCTTTCGTGTAACGATATATAATCAAAGGACTGGAAGTGCTGGAGGATTGATTGTCTCTGAACAACACAGTCTGCACACATATATGTGTAAATATCAGGACAACACAGATTGTACACATCACATGTGTAAATATCAGGACAACCCTTGCATGAGTAAAGTTATAAACTGGAGACACAACTGTCTACAAATTTTGACCTTTAACCATTTGTGTAAACTTTACTTTTGAGAAAAGGAACCCATGTGCTTACATTTTGCATTTAGTGACTTTGTTCAACAAACCTATGAAGTATTTTCTGTGAATGGTAACTGAGAAATGGATTTTGACAAAACTGAACTGAAAATTCATAGTTTGAACAACTTTTAATGTCATTCAAAAGTTTTGAGATATGCTGGTTGATTGAAGTGTGCCAATTCATTGATTTGGATTTAACGTCGCACTCAACATCTAAGGTCATATTGCAACGTCCAACTTTCACGGAGGAGGAAGACCCTGGGTGCCAATTCTGGCATTATTTCAGTCACGAGCGGGCACCTGGGTAGAACCTAGATAGCTCCCAGACATAAAAGAATTCGACCCAAGTAGGGCACGAACATACAGTGGTGAGGGACAAGTAAACATCGTCAGTGACCTAAATCAATCGGCGACAGATGCCATTGTATGATGCCAAGCTATTGTCTGAATTGTCAAGGCTTTAATGGTTACCGAGAAAGTGAATTTTAAGAAAGCTTAACCAGATTCAAGACGACAGTGCCGACTGACGTTAAGAAGGTTATGACAATAGCTCTTCTGTTTTTCAAAGAAAAGCTAAAAATTGATAAATCAATCTTTTGTTATTGATTCAGTATATACCTATTGTAGAACAAGAACTTGCAGCTTACATTAACTATTCCCGTGAGTGCTTCCAAAATACTGCGAATCGCACTATACCGGGTCTATTGCGCACCCCTAGTCATTACCAGCCTTTCTACCATACTGTTTTAATTTTTCATAACTTGTCTAAAACAACAACTGAATGTTTTAATAGCTGGCTATAATCTTTCATTTAGCATATTCTAGACTCTAGTAGTATTTCGTAACAAGTAATAATGATGATGATTATGATGATGATGAAGATAATTATGATCCTATATAATTAATGTATGTATGAATGTACACGCCAAAATTTAGTGTAGCAAAAGAATCATGGTAAAGTATGAAAGTTTTAGTTACAATACAATAAATTCCAATTGTATTTATATTGAGTTAATATCTGTTCTTTGTAAATGACAGCACTATCTAGAGAAATGAATTTGATTTTCCTTTAGATTTGCATTTCTGTCTACATTGTAATCAGGGGGGGGGGGGACGGAGTTTTTTTGGGGGAACACATCCTGTGCCTCTGGTCTCACTGCTCTTCTAATATAAACACTAAATGCCGGACAAGCACAAGGGTAAGAATGTATGAGATAATTTCAAAGTAATGGTTTGATATTCTATTAAACAACGTTTTACTTAATTGTGAACTTATTGGCAATTCATGTCAATATACATTGGTATTAAATCAAAGCGGAAACGTCAAGGACCTTGGCTAAGGTACCTGAATATAAATGTAACTGTGGTACAAAGATTCCTGTTCCTCTGCTTTAAGTCGAAGGTCAAAATCTGCTCTGTTCTACAAATAAAAGCCCACTTTAGGGAAAATGGTTAGGTGACCTAGTCTATGTAAAGTCTGTGACCCCGATGGGTCAATTGACCAGGAGTCATATTTAGAAGTTTGACAGAGGCATAGAAAATAATTTCAAATAAAGCCCTAATGGCCTCCCAGATTACTTTCCTTATTGAAAGCAACAAAGGTTTTCACAATTAACTTGCTTTTGTGAACTTATGATTGGCAATTCATGTTTAGAGGAGATGGTCAAAAGTTTAAAGGTCATACAACAAATGGTATTGTTCTAAAAGCTCCTGGCTAGAGAAAAAAAACCCAAACTCTACTCCACCACTGTTCGGGAAGAACAAGAGACATGATATTTTCAAATAACAGTAGATTTTTCATCAGTGGAAAGATACAAGGTTCAGCTAAATATTGTAACCAGAGGCATGATTTGTACAAAGTAGATGGAAGACCACTAGACAATGTTACATACCCAATACTTAAGCTAAAAAGAGGTTAAAATTCATATAATTTTATGTATATACAATGTATACATAATTACATATGAAGTAAATTTAATAAACAAGTAACAAGAACAAACCCAGAGGTCAAATATTTATAAGCATTATTTTAACGATCATAGATAAAAAAAACAAGAATTGAATTTGAGAAATACCCTGGCAACTTCCATTGACAAAGAAATACATATATCGCTCACCCTGCTGCCATTGGATACAATACAAGGTTAAAGGGTCAATTTCGACATGGGGGACATGATATGTGTATACTTAGCCCATGTTTCAGTTAAATCACCACAGGAGCTGTAAATTTTGACCCTGGGTTCATAATTTTAACAATCTTTGTAGAGGTCCACTAGGTTATCCCACATACTAAATATCTAAGCTCTACAATTTGTGGTTTTATAGAAGATTTATAGAGTTTTTCTTACATAGTATAATCAAAGGTGAACCCCCATTGCATGGTCAATTCGGAATTAGGGGTCATAATACATGTATGAACAATCTCGACAGATATCCGCTAGGTAATGCCACATGCTAAATATCTAAGCTGTAGGCCTTGTAGTTTCAGAAAAGCAGATTTTTTTAAAGTTTTTCCTATATAAGCTATAGTATGTAAAAATAACATGTGACCCCATGCCGGGTTAATTTTGGATCGGGGGGGGGGGTCATAATTTGAACAAACTTGGATGAGAACCACTAGTTCATGCCACATGCCAAATATCTAAGCTCTACGCCTTCCTTTCTTGAGAATAAGATTTGTAAAGTTTTTTATGTTACAATGGCAACCAGAGTCTGTAAGGAATGGAAGTATTTGAACAACCTTGAAAAGGCTTTGCGCAAGGCACATCCCTTCCAAGTTATATCGTTATTGGGCAAAGTGGTTTCAGAGGAAATGTCCTTTGAAGGACAATGTTGACGGGTGTGCTATGTACAACGGATTGATTGCGATCCTAATGCAATGTAGCTCACTCTGGCACTTTTGCCAAGTGAGCTAAAATCTATTATCCTGGCTTAAACTAAAGGGACATACCCTATTCAAATGTAAATGATGCCAAACTACATTTCCTCCAAAACATAAATAATAGAATCTTTGGAAATATTATAAAATAACCAAAATGTTTCAGCTATGCATTTCCAGTCATTCTTATAGAATCAGCTGTTACAAACATACTTTAGTACTGTTAACTATTCAATATTCTATGTAGAGTCATTGTTGTACAATTAATAGGTGGATGTGATTTATTACAGAAAGCCTCAATATTTGTTACCTCAATTAACTGTACTTGTAAAATGACGCATTTCCCACCATAGGTTCTTCTTTGAAATTGTATTTATTTATCATTTTACTTTCATTGAACACATAATTTTTTTTTGAGAATACAATCTATTAGACGTAGGGAGTGTCCCTTTAAAATGTAGAAATGCTAGAACTGTGTCCATATACCAGAGATGTCCCAACTTTGCCTGAAATAGGAGTCATATGATAATAAAAGTAATAGCTGATTTTTACTTTATCAGCTGCTTAGATGTAAATGTTTGAAATTCATAATTGACCCAATATTATAAATGAACGGTTAGGAAACAAGTAACAAATGACTTTTTTTTATGTGATTAGTGTTTATGGTCAAAACAGCGAAGTCTCTTTCATAAGTTCATGTCTTTTCATCATTCACATTTTTGACAAATTTCCCAGTTTGTTGAATTATACACACATTTGTCATGATGATGTACAGATGAAGGCACATAAGGACAAGGTTTTCCAAAGTATCACTATCTTTCCAAATTTCGAAGAAGACAGTTTCTACATTGTAATTCAGAAAGCCAGGTATGTCTTGCAGGTTATGTTAACCGTCTCGCTCCTTGCAATTTCCAGTCTAATCATTCTAATTGGCCCTGTCATTGCGACCATTTGTACATCCTCAATCATTTCTTTCTTTATCAAGAGCCCATTTCAACAGGGTGAAGGTCCTGAAAGGCTATCACAAGTCTTCAATTCCAATTGCCTCAACTTCTACCGCCTTGACATCCAGGGGCACATCACATTTCTGCAAGAACAGATTGAAAAATTCAAACGTCAAATTATATACAATTTTACTATATTGAAGCAAGTGGTATTTTCTCAAATTTGTAAAAAAAATGTACATCAACAGCGGTTACTCAAAGCAATTAAAATGCAAAAAAACGGGTAAGTATGATGTTATATACATAATAACACTACATAATATACACAAAAGACGTGTATCTACATTAAATTTCATCCACTAAAGTCATTAATACTTATCGGTATCGGTAAAACATGCATTTCTTGATTGTTTACAATTATCATGCGCTTTGACATAATCTCGGCAACTGCAAATGCACAAAGTTACCGTAAATACTTTAAAAAACCAGCTTAGTTTTTGACTACCCCAAATTATTTTCTGCATCATTATAGTATATAATCAGGATATACGACTGTCTGTTAGTAATGTATGTCTGTCTCCTCTAGAAACATCCTAACTAAAAGCAAAAGATATGGTCCTATTCACCAGACATATTTATTCAAGCCTTCAAAACTGTAACATCTTTAAAAGAAAAATTTAACGTTAAGAAGGCAGCAAAAATCTATCAAGTGCGCTCCGCTGTCATCACTGGTCTCTATGCATCTTTAACTTTGTATAATACAATAACAGGGCGTCCGGTAGGCTTTGAAACTCAAGGGTCATTGACTCTTCAGCCTAAATTTTCAAGGGTCAAAATCAAATTTTCAAGAGTCAATGTGAGACTTTTAAGGGTCGAACCATGTGTCATAGGGTTTCCGGCCTTGTACTCTAGCGCTTGCACATAATATTTTTCAGTTTGTGTTCTGAAGCTCTACTGTTATATTTTCAAAAAATTCTTAAATTAGATAGATCTAGCTGCTGATCCCTTCGTGTCAAATACAGGTATTTCGAAATTTTCACAGGTCAAAACCCGGGAGCTCGGGTCTACCGAACGCCCTGAATAACCAAGATTTGAAATGAAAGAAAACGACGATCTTTCATTACCTTTAAACCATGAGATTGTTTTATAAATTATAGTAACTCTATGTTCTTAATAGATTTTTGTTTCGTTAAAAATAAATTTAAACTTGCATATGAGTAAACAGAAAAGACCAAATTTTCATGAATGAAGACAAGACCTAACAATCTGATTGGTTAACTGGTCTGAATGACGTCACGGCAAAGCTGAGAATAGCAAATTCTAAACCAACTAATTGTGTGCCAGGGCTTTTTGCTATAATATAGGAGTGATCGCCGTGACGTCACACGGCAATTTTGATAAGATTGCTGGTGGGCAATAACAGTTGTGTTTACAATGCTTATGTATCGGAAAGGAATTTTTGAATTTTTATAACTTTTTTGCTATCTGAAGGATTTTTAAAATTCAAAAAGTTATGACATGCTCTTGATACTCATATTTTTACATCAAAATATCATTTTTGAAAGAAATACCGTTTTTAATGACACTTGATTTTTCGTAACGGCTTGTTGCTGCTATAATTATTTATGAAAACAGTGTAAGTTACTCGCTCGCGTATTTTTAATTTTGAATCTTATCAAAAATTGAAAATAATGAATAAAAGGTATATTTTATTAGCTTTCCAATGATATAAAACATTTAAAAATATATTTTGTTTTAAAAAAGTTACGGTTGTTAAAAAAACATCCCTAGCGATTCAAAAACACGGACTACCGACCGCTTCCCACCGCATCTATCTCTTATCAGTAGAAATTATTATTATACCGGGTTTTGTTTGCAAACACAATCACTCCTATATGATGGGCCCCTTTCGGCAGCCCTGCCTTCGGGTCAGTAAAGACAGACAGACTATGTTGTATTAGTTTGTAAAATTGGTCGGTCTTGCAGTCAAAATATTGTGGCTAGCGAGATTCTGACCCAAAACAAAAATATCTCAGAATTTGCTCAAGATGTCACATAAATATTTCAGGAGACTCATTGGCTCACAGAAAAACAATTTTTGTATGAAAAAGGTCAGTTCACTGCATTGTCATAGTATACTGTGAAATGACGTTTGATATCTGTAAGAGTTGACTTTTGGAACCTTACGAGTTGACCATTTCAGGTACGAGACGACAAAGGTACGAGTTGACTTAGGTACGAGTTGACCCGGAAGCTTTGTAAGCATAACGCAGTTTTTAATCATGTGGCACGAGAAATGACCAACAAAGCATATATCAACAGTATACACGCTGACACAGTTTATTTGAATTATCTGCTAAGTTACAAGAATACTTACAATATAAAGAAACCTAATCACGAAGAGTTCGTTGATCTTTTTGCGTTAGGCCTATTGTGTTCTTACTAATGGCAAAGGAGCTCCTACGGGAGATAATCATGTCATGACTATACCATATCACAGATAGACAACTATTTTAGTCCTTGTTGCACATAAAATAGCCCATTTATTTCATTCATTTAAAGTCTTTGTTGTAGGCATTATCCATGTTGTTGCACATAAAATAGCCCATTTATTTCATTCATTTAAAGTCTTTGTTGTAGGCATTATCCATCGTCACTGCATGTGAAAAAGATTGACCTACTTTCGTCAAACTTACATTTTGTCTCACTTTCGAGTTAATTTCAGCTACAAATAATTTTCAAACGGTATCAACACCATATGCAACAAAAAATCATGTGTAAAATAAAAGACAGCAAGACTTGAAGAGATACTCACGTGTGTTCTCACTGTGGTGAATATTTTCCCTGGATCAGGTGTTATGGTCACATGACTTTCATATTTGGAAGTTTTGGGCGCATTAATTCTAGATTTTCAACGCTATTACTGTCACATACGGAACATGTGTTCATTAAGATTTCTAATAGCTCTTATATTTTGTCGGTTTCTTAATTCTAGCCAATTCGTTCTCTTGTCGCCCCATATTCATAAATATCAAACTACTTTTTTAAAGCGCGGACGCGGACGCTTTCTGACTGTCAATCGTCAGCTCATGGGGTCACGTGATGATATAATATTTCTTTGCGCATTTCAATACAAATTTCGTTTATTTTATATATAGTTAGAAGAGTTCGTTTAAAACTTCGTGCGTTTTGCGTTTGAATATTTTGAGATTAGTTTGATCATTATATTTTTTTACTCCTATGAGAATCACATTTTTGCAGAATGGGATCATGTAGTCGGAACTATTTCGTGACTGGTGTGCCGGAACTACTTGCAATTTTGGTACTTAACGAATAGACCTTTGAAAACCACTGCTATATTTATTTGGGTCGTGACCCAAACAAATAAAAATTAAAACATGTAGATCTATGTGATTTCTTACAGTTATTCGTACCCAGGTACGAACTGACATCGGCAAAATGAGGACATTTTCGTACCATTTTCGAACCACGCATTTACATAAAATACAACAATTACAACGTGTTTAAAGCATAAAAATATGTTGTCATATTTCAAATGCCTCTGTAGAGTTAATTTGCTGATAAGTTTCAGTTTAATACCTAAACGCATAAAGGCGTATTTTAGAATAGTTTTTCGGCAAATCTTTAGAGACACTAAATGACAACTAGTCAGGCCGAGCACTTTTGATGATAGAAGCGTTGGCAAGTTACAAAAAAATCGTTGTTTTTTATGTTGAATTCCGAGTTTTGTTATTCAAAATTCAAGAGTGCCTAGTGGTTCGATAACGTATTACGATGTTCCGATAGTTTATGTTCACGAACACATTATCGGATAAAAGACATAACATTATTCGGCATGACTAGTTGTCTTCTAGTGTCTCCGGTCTAACTATCAAAACCGCGTAGGAAAATAGTTCTATACAGAACAGATACCTCTTTGATTTTTAGTTACAAATTAGAAGAAAAACAACAATATAATATTATGCTATTCTGAAATGTTTTGACATCATTTAGATATATTACTATATAAATTTTAAAACAGAAGACAGTTTAATCCGAAACAACTGAATATATGGAACTACTTGTTTGTATGTAAAGCGTTCGGCCGTAAGGAAGCGTTTCGGGGACTATCCTATCTGCTTCTATTTTCATATACACTTAGACTAGTTTTGCTTAGACCCCTCGTTATACTCTGTTAACATTGAATCAATTGAAAATTCAATCGATCCAAAAAGTAAGCAAGCATACATTGGAAGGGTTGATTATTAATAAAAGAAGGGCAAAGGCAAGTGGTACGTAGGAAGTTTTGTTTAGTATATTTAAGATACCATTGTTTCTATTGAACTGTATGTGTTTTCAGGTATCAAAATAAATCTTCTAGAATGTATGTTAAAGAAAGAGAGATGATTAAAAAATAAGATAAAATAAAGGTCAGTTGAAAAGGTTAAAAAAACAACAATTGCATGATATGACTTTGTCAAGTTAAGTTTTGTAATGGTACTCAGTACCCCGACTACCTAATTTATCAGTAAAGTCATATATTAATAACAACTAAGTAGACAAAGTATCAATGATTGGCCTGAGATGAAAAAAAAACCAAGTTTCAATGTTGAGTAGTTCAATGAAAAATCTTTGGTAGATAATTAAAGCGTGTTTACCCAATCAGCAATGTTGTACAGTAAACTCCGTATATTGCATAACTCCGGATATATAACCAGTAATATCGGGAAATGATATGATTACTTTAAACTGGTTCTGAAGGTCGTACAAAAATGCATAAGGTCATATAGATACTGCAGATTTAAAATGAGCGCTGTTGACAATTGCAGTCAAAAGACGGTATCAAAGACTCAGTATTATGAATTTGCAAAAATGCACTGAACAACAGATAATAGAGTAATAGAATCTGAGTTACACATTTTACAGGTCATTTACCCGAACAATTGATATCTACTTGTTTAAACCGGTTAGACACCTTCATATGAATAGAAATTATGTTAATACACGAATATTTGAGACGTTAAACCAATAAAAAGACCAAAATTATTGTGATTTTGTTTTATTAATTTAAAAACAAATATTTATCAAACTACATGTAAATTGATTTCATGAATTTCATGGTGTACAGTGAGTCATTCTATTTCCCCTTATGGACAGTACTTCGCATTACTTGTATTGTCTTTTTGATAATCGAAGCATTAATCGGAGACATTTTTGTACAATTTTCTGTTTGTTTTAAAAAGATAAATCCTATTTTACACATAGGGTATACGCTTTGAGGAATTGAGTTAACCTTTTGCATGTCGTGAATGTCTTATTGATTCCGTAACGCATATTAATTTATCCATTGTGTATGTTTTTAAGTTTCAATGCTGTGCATGAACGTGAGAGGAGGTGGATACATAGAAGCGAATGGGTTGTGTAGATTACTACCAAAACTCGTGATGTTGCGTCGACATGCTTCGCTTTACAACTGGTCAAAGCTTTGCTATTTAGCTAGCGTAGAAACGTTTAAAGAGATATTCAATGACTATTTAATAAACTCTCAAAATTCTTACATTCCTACCTCCCTGAAGCAACAACAAAATACAACTAAAAGTGCAACAACAAGTATTATCACAGTTGTAAACTTCAAATAAAAGAGTTTTCAGTACCAAGCAAGCGTCATGCCACCATTTCTCGAAAGCTTGGTAATAATAAAAACACATATATTTCAGCGCTATAAAATTTCTTTCAGGATTAAATGCCAATAAAACGTTTAAGGAAGTACTTAACAACTCTTCAAAGTGAACATATTTAATATTAAAGTACAGTTAGCACAGATAACTGTACAATACACAATTTTTATTTGAGTAGATTCCAATTGAAATCAGCTGAAACATAAATTTTTCGAAGAAGCAATCTACGTATATCAATAAACGTACAGTAAATGCTGTTTTTAAACATTTATCATAAGCTAAGACATTTTCATTAACTGTTTTAGCGCTTTACATATTTTGAATTTTAATGCACTGAAAAGCTTATATGTACTGAGTTTAGAGCTACAATAACAACTCTGGTAGAAGGAAGAATAAATTTAATTTAATCTAAAAAATCATTGGATCTGGCCTTAAGTTCCTTGCTGTTTAACGGCAATGATTAGGAAGAACACTTATTTAAAGGGCCACTCCTTACATTTACCAGATTATATTTTCCAAGCATAAATAATGTGTTCAATGGATGTAAAATGATAAATAATTTTTTTTAAAAGAACAACGTACATGTATATAGAAAAATGCCTTATTTTAGATAAAAAACAACATAGAGACCTTCTGTAATGAATCGCTATGCACCCATTAATTGTAAAACAACAATTTTACATAGATTATTGAAAGTGTAATGGTACTGCCACATAGTTTAAAATACTGATTTTACCGATAATGACTGAACTTTTATGTTAAGTAACATTACTTGCAACTATTCTATTATTTATGCTTTTTGAGTTATTTAATGGGACATCGGTTTTGGGGAGTGCCTGTTTAAACTGGAAAATATAAAATGCTGTGCCTCTTATCTTTCTGTACAATGGAAGAGAAAGATAGAAGATTTATTTCGGTAAAAGTGTACATAAAAAATAGCATAATAAATAAGATGCATGTGCTAAAACAAATAAAAAACACAATGACATACTAATTGAGCCATGTAGAGCTTACCAATACCAGGGATAGCACAACAAAGGGGAATAGAAACTTTTCTCTTGTTTCCATAGTGGTCCCCAATGATTGTATTCTTCGAACACTTAATCTCTTATTTTGCAATAGTAACCCTTGTCGAAGTTCAATGTAATTTTAAAATAGAAATCGATTGAATAGGTAGAGTACCTGTGAAAATAATTGACGAGAGAGACAGAAATAGATGGGGAAAGAGACAGAGGGTTGGGTTAATTTTCTTGCCTAGGACACTACAACTGTGACACTGGTGGGGATCGACACATTGACATTCCGATCCCCAGGCAAAAACGCGTTACCACTGTGCCACAGCGAGAGTAACAAAAACTGAGTGAACGTTAACAGACAAAAGTGGAGTGTGTGTGAATAGAGTTATTTTCGTAAAATCAAATTTTTTTAATGCAATGAATTAACATCACGGCTGTTTCGAGTGAAATGTCTTCTACGAAACTTTGTGTTTCTATTTAGAATGAGTTCTTGAAAATGTAGATCTACTCTAGTTTATTTAAAGCCAGTGGCTAGGTAACCGGCTCAAGATTTTATACGGAGTGACATGGTCTCATTATTGAATACTTGATATTAGATCAATTTGGAAGTTTGTGCGTTTGTGCATTTGAACCACGCGACATTCCCATTTGTGACGTCATATAGGTTCTTGCACTTATTGAATCTCTGTAATTTTTTTTATATTTTTTTATGAGTTTGTTAGATAATAACAATTGTCTCCTGGATTTCTCCACTTCTTTAGAATATAAATAAATATTAAATTACAATGTAGCTGCAAAAATAAAAAATAAAAACAGATTAAATAATAATAAATATAGATCCGGCTACCTAGTCACTTCCTATTTTAAAGCGAATATGATGGAAGAGAATGTGGACACTTTACCGGGAAGAGACTTGCTGTTGAATATTCACCGTTCCCAACCGATTAATTCATTTGAGCCTAAAAGCAATGAAACTTACTTCTTTACCTCTTTTTGATTACCCGTATCTGCGATATGCTCAATATATAAATACATGTATTTGGCCAACATTTTCCTGGCGGCTTTGCAATTATCCTCTGGCTTGAAAACTCGAAAAAATGTTGCGCTTTCAGTTGAAAGGTTACTGATACCAGAAGTAGATTCTTTCATTTGATAGATGCCAATCCACTTTGCTACTATTTGATAGTTGCGATTGGTTAAAGTTGGCGAAATAATGCCGTGTGTAAAGATTTTGAGACGCAGGTTCTCAAAAGGGAAATAATTGTGATAACAAAACGTGCAGAGGGACACGCATATTCCGTCTTAATCCATATGACGCTCTCTTGTGTTGTGGCTTACAAACGTATACCTGCAAGGATAAACATATTAATCAATTCATCAAATATGCTGTTTAAGATATTTATCTCTTTTTTTCGCTGCACTGTAGTTTAATTGCATATCAGTAACTATAAAGCAATACTATTAAATTTATAGACATGAGTTACATATAAGCTATAACACAAACACGTTTTTGACAAACTAATGCCAATAAGAGAGTGTGTGATCTGTTAACTAAAATCTGCACCGATAATTAAGAGGAATGCAAACCAAAGGAATTTTTAATTAAAGTTAACGTATTACTTTAAAGTAAATCATCGCGTACTTCTCATTTAAGAAATAGAAAACACATGTTACCGCACAATTGTTAATTGGGCTAATATATATGTATATAAAATTGCTTGTAACAAAATTGGTTTGAGTATACGGGTCCTTTACATAAATTAGATGTTTTCTTTGCGGCTCAGACCTTTCAAAAGATAAAGTACTAACCATCTCGCAATCCTCTGAAATCCATGTTTTGATCTCCTTTTTGTACAGGTTTACATACGCACAAGTTACATTTAAATTCAATGCCTATGGTTCATACATACACTCGTTAAATGTTATTCATTAGGTGCCTCCATCATCAACCATCTTTTTATCTACCTGTTTCATCCTAAATTGTTATCAAAACAACCTCAACTTTAGATGTGATATATATTCAGCACTTCATAGAAACGCATTGATCAGAGAGCTTACCGTTAAGACAGATTTTAACACCTCTTTTTAAAGTGACATTATGCGCATTTTTTTCAAGTAAAAATCCAGCTGAAAATGGTGTGTATACAAAAGCGTAGAGGAAATAATAGCTTTTAACCCAATACACACCAAACTCTTCCCGCTACAAGTATGAAAAAATAACTTTCCAAATATTGATTTTCTTATTTGACTGGGAGAGTCAATTTAAGAAAAGAGCAAACTGCATGCAGGAGTTGCTTCCCTTCCACTGTCAAAATCTCTACCAACATCAAAAACGACACAATCAACTATCATTTTATCAGTCCGATTTTTTTTATATCTAAAGCACCAACTTCAAATACTAATACGGCATAATCATTAATTTAACGCATTTAAATGCACAGCAACCAAAAATTGCTTTTATAAAACTATCTCCAAAAATACACTATGTGCAGTAAGATGCGCATAATGTCACTTTAACATAATTTGAAACAAAAATCTAAATTTTCAGGTTTAAAGTTTCAATTTATTTGCAAGTTATCATTTTTACTAGTAAGGACAAGTAAATATCTTTTAAATTATTTACAATAAAATTTCATGAGCAAGCAATTCGTCAATTAACGCTGATCGCCTTCAGATGTGTTTTGTGAAAAAAATATCAGAAATTGATATCTTATATAACGACCCATCTAATAAAAAGGTTCCAGTTTAACTTCCTGTAAAGTATTATGTTGGAAATTGTATGCTACCAAATTACAAAGCGTTGCAAATGCTTTTGAAATCCCTTAATAACCATATAGTATAGCGGAGCAGTTAAAACAAACAAACCAATATTTTCAATAGATTTTCTCAAATTGCTATTATTATTGATTTCCACATGTTATGTAGATTCTGACATTCACTTTTACTATATATTATTTTGGAGAAATTTTAATTTTCCAATAGAAACTGAAAGTGCAAATAATTAAAATTTAACGATTTCCCACTGGATAAATATCCTACTTAAGTGTGTTGCAGAATATATTACAAAGCGGAATGTTTCAAAGTCTTTAGTTAAACGCCTATACAAACTACTAAGAATTCGATTATATAATTTCAAGATGTGTGTACAGTGCGGAAAATTCCAACATGGATACCTATAATTGGTGGAACGTTGCTTTTCAACAATTTTGTATTTGAAAATAATTATTTAAACAGTGCAAAAGTAAGGTATATTTCTACTTCTCCTATGCATGAACTGTAGCGCATCAAGTATTCAATTGTCTACTGCCTCTTGCAAATATAAAAGCAATTCCTTTTCACAGTAAAAAAATGAAACAGAGGACGAAACTATCCTGGTACTAGTATTTGCATAAAGATAAGTAAGTGTCAAAAGTTGCACACGTGGGCAGAGAAGGCACGAAATTAAGAACTGGCATCAATCAGCCTCCGTAAAAAGGAGAGCTTGCATCAGCCGTGTATCAATCAAGACACAAGAAATAAAAGTTTAACAAAGCTGCACATGTTTATAAGGATTTGTTCTTATATTACTGGATTTCAAATCTCGGTATGTTTTATCAATATTTTTTTTAATAGATAAGGCATTATAAAATAATACAATACATTACAATGCAATAGTATTGATGAATTTACGATATATAAAGATAATAGTCATTTTAATAAAATGAATCAGTAATAAACTACGTATATTTTTATTTGTTGATAAATGCAAGTCAGTCTATTTTAAAATAAAGATTACCATTGCAATTAACATTATCATCAATAATTAAAGTAACTGTTTTTCAATCTTTATTATTACAATCATATTTCATGATATAATAATTTCATTATGATATAAGTAATATATTGCATTTTGTTTTTGATAATTAATTCTGATGAATCCGTTAGTTATATTATTTGTCTGATTGCTCTTCTGATGAAAGTACTGATTATTATTATTTTATAACAATTTTGGACGTCATACAGTAAAACAAAATAAGATTAAGATTTACTCATAAAGTTATTTGTTAAAAACCTAAAAGTGATACCCAGGTAGTTTCTGCAACAATCACCGAAAAAATTACTGACATAATCTTAAACAGAATTATCACAGTACTGTTTTTATATAGCCCATATAAGATTTCTGTTTGGTCTACAATTACATCGCTAAAGATTGGCTCGTAACGTCTTGTTGATGCAATGATGTCAAATAAATGACGTCGTGTACATTGCCTATTTCACATTTTGTGGCTTTTCTCTTGATCATTATCTTGTTACAAGCCATAAATACGAATTAAACTTGTAAACTTGATAAAAGCGTTTTTCTTCTATTTTATGCTTACGATGTCATAAAACCTAAATTTATTTGATTAGGCAGCACACAATTATGTCATCATAGCTGACAGGCTATCGATCATGCTTTGAACTCAGCTGATCTGACACATAGCACGAAAAAATCCGATTTATGGATCACATTACTATATGAATAGCCCTCTTAAAGACTTTCATATCTTTATATTTCATCAAGCAAATTCAGTTTATGCGATAAATATTTATCAGATAAATTTTAATTAAGTTAAAACACACATACAGTGTACGTTTAAAAATTACATTGATACATTTGGAAAAGGTACTTACATTATACCAGTAAACTTTAGTAATTAATGATAATAAAACTTTTAAAAAAATATTGATTAAATATAACGTTGCATATATTAAATGTGTAAATTAACATTCGATTGATCATAAAAACCCGAGGTCATACTTCAATTTAAATATTTACGACAATTATTATTTAACAATAAACTTCTTTTTCGCACTTTGTAATCAAAACCGCCTTTCTTTGGAACATTTATTGCATATCAATAGTTTCATATATAATATCATATAATCTACTCATTCGTTCATGAAATTAAAAATTTGTGCAACTAATTTTCTCCAGTCTTGAAATCACATAATAAAGTTTCAAGACTTTACTGTCCTAAGATTTGGTCTGGAGAGAAAATATTCCTATTGTATTTTATAATTAAATCATTACTGTAGTTTGTTTCCTGGTAGGTTTGTGTTCGCGCAATAGCTTCTCTAATTTGATGTATTGATAGATAAAGACAACTTTGTGTATTTAAAACAGTGAGGTCAGCTCTTTGAAAGAGTTGCTCCTGAGAAATTATATTATGGCATTATCTCAAGTAAGCATACCACTCCTATTCCATGAATAGTTTTTAAATAACTATTATTTGGAATGATATTATTCAAATTTGCCTTAAACAATATGTTTTTTGCGTAACCAAACTTCTTAAAAGCGTTCAATCATATATCAAGCTTATTCAGTTTCAATTTTCAACGGCTCTTTGGACGTTTCAAATGACCTCCTGCACTCTAATCTGACAAAGTCATTTATTTCACTTAGTTGGTATGTAGTGCATATTTGCAGTTGTATATTTATCTCTTTATCAAATCAGTTTGTGTTTTATTCATACTTACAGTCATCAGCTACACATACAGAAGTTTGAAGTCTTGATAAACAAAATTAATTTGAAGATGTTTAAAGAGTTAAGAGGTTTATCTAATTGTGTGCTTTATTTCTTTTTTCAGAGCTGTTTGTCAGAGTGAACATGTGAACACAATCAAACTAGCGGGCACGTTCGCTGCTTTGACGAAAGAAATATGGATGTGTATTAAAGTCTTGAGTAATAACATTATTAAAAATTCGTTAGCAATTAATTAAATTTATTTCAAAATGCAACTTCTTTACAAACTTTCCATTTTTCTTATGACCTACAATAATGCCATAACATATTCTGTTACTGACGGCAAAAAGTCAAGTAGCTGCATAGTGAGTCTATCAATTCCACAAGAACACTTGAAAACTGTTTGTGAAGGTGACAGTCATTACAGCATGGACCAGAAATTTAAATCTGTTGAAAGCCAGCTATCTTCCTTTAGGCGTAAGATCAACAACATCAATGTAAGAACTGCTTACACTTTAACACGAAAGGAAAAATGGGTAACTGAAATTTCCGAACGCGTTGTGCTTCTTGAAAATCAAGTTTCAAATCTGCTATCAAAATTTACAGACATCAAAAAAGACAATGTTACAAACTGGACTAATGCTTTTCTAAGACACACAAAAACTTCAAAAATAATAAACGATAAATCCAATGAAAGTGAAGACCAATTAGAAGGACTAAATATTTCCAAAATATTTGAAAACATATTGCAGAAGGAACTTGGTACACTGGTTCAGAAAATTAAGCAGGACATTGAACAAAGGATTTTATTTTATGACTTAGGAGAATACAAAACGTCTATGAATAAAAATTTAGAAGTACAAACTGGTAAGGGAATTGTAAGCGAAACCAGCAATACTTCTGTCAAATCTGATGCCAGTAGAAAGAACAAAAAGTTTCATGTTGGACACAGTCTGTTCGACGACCTACAAGCTGATGCATCGCCTGTAGAAAACTTCATAGGCAACATCAGCAAAAGTTATCTTTTAAAAACAAAATCTAAAAGGGAAAATGACAGAAGCAAATTGAGTCTAACTAACAGCTCTAAAACTTTAACTGACAGAGATGGTGAACAGTATAAACGTAGATTTCAAGAAATTGAACATGATATTGAAACACTTGCGAGTGGTTTAGCATCATTACATGAAAATATGTTTGAAAGCGAAGACATAAGAAAGGCATTTAAAACGGAAAAGAGAACAATGGAGAGCGAGATCTTGTTAAATTTGCGAAATGAAATGGCTCCATTGCAAATGGAGGTAGAATACATGACAAACCAGACAATAATAACATCTAAACTTCTTCGAGCTACCATAAAGTCCCAAAATCAGTTGCGAGCAAGCATTAAAAACCTGAATGCCACTTTAAAGCTTAAAAATTATAATCTTGAAAGGAATATCTCAATATTGTCTACCAAACTTCATTCTCTGAATGGAACTCTGAATCAAGATTATTTTGATGTGTTTTCTATTGATGACGCCATGAATGCCTTAGAAATAGACGATACAATCGCTTTTGTTGGTAAACTAAAGGAAAAGTGGCCTTCCATCCTGAATAATTTGACAAACTTTGCTATAAAGCAGGAGGAACTGTCCAGCAGTATTAATAAGTCCATCATAGCATCTCAAACTAACAGAGAAGAACAAGGCACAAACGACAGAAATATGCTACCTCAAAATGAAACAAAAAATGCAAATAGCAACGACCGATATCAACTATTTACGATAGTTATATCATTTGTTCTATCGTTTTGTCTAAATTAAAATGTAATTACTTTCGTACAGGGTTATAAGTGATATGTAAAGGTGAAATTGGGAACAATTAAGTGCATCCTGCAGTTTTGTATTATCCTAGCGAGATAGCTGTATTGAATTTAACGGCTGACGTCATAACTTGAATAATAGAAATGAACGGGTCCTCTCATAATACAAGTGTTGCGATACTGGTTAAACTAAATGAAACAACGCCTCTTCAAGTAAAAACGACATTTCAACAGCCCCAACAACGGTTGTGCAAATAACCGATATCTAATTAGCTACTCTTCGCCACACCGGAACAAGGTCTATATATGATGCATAACAATCAATTAATCTTAACACAACTTTAACACAATGCACATGAAATGAATCTCAAATAATTACGACTTTGGGCTTGATCGAAACAGTATGCAGAGTTAATGTCTCTTGTTTTTTAGCGATCGTACCCAAAAATAAATAAGCAACCTAATCTCAGTTGAAGTAAGTGATCTGTCAGATAAAACAGTATATCCAGAATTATAGGCCTTGGTTTAACCAAAAAGATGTAGAGCAATTTTTACACTCAGTTATGTACTGTGTATTCCAAATCATATCTAGACAGAATGTGTATGACAGATCTATGCCAAGTTCCAATATGGACTCAATCAGAACAGATAGTAATTGTAATTTTTACAGAATGTGCATAGTGGAAGAACTCCGTCAAGTTCTATTATTTGCAAATCAGACCAGTCCCCCTGAAGCCAAAGTTTCTTGTGCATTCATAATCTATGAAGCTATGTCAGAAGTTTACAAAACAATGTCTACATGATATGTACTGAAATCGGACTATATTACGTGAAAACTTTAGCCACTATATTAAAGACGTTCTCTACCATTTCCTATATGTATGTAGGGCAAACAATCTTAGTAGGAAATGTCTTCAAATATGGTATGTTGACTGAGAATCAAATTTGAGAAAGAAATATGAAGATACAAATCATAGGCCATCGTATGTACGCTTGAAAATAACATTGAAATACACACAGAAAAAGCCATTTCTTCTATTTCAAATCACATGTTTGAAGACTGGATGTATATGCACGCTATCAAAACATTGTTTCAAAGTGAGCCGCATTGTAAACAGAGTATATCTATTACATGGTATCATGCTTTTGAAATTAAAGTACTTTTGGCAATGCATTGAACTTAGTAATCAAATTTGATTTTACTTAATAATCAAAAAGAATTCTTGTCTAGAATCAAATAGTTTTAAATTGTTTGGCATACACCTTCTCATCGTGAAATTCAAACTTTATATAAAATATTACTGTTATGATACGATTGAAAGAAAAGAGATATCACAACTTTCTGAAAAAAGCAATTGCCAGTGCAGAAATATATATATAACTGTTAAGTGCTTGAAGCTCCTTAAATAAAATATTTCATTTTTGAATTTCTCTCTGATTCAATGCTTATTTATTATTTCTAATTTCAATGACTTCATTTTTTATTTCAACCAGTCTCTCACTACATTCAAGTGGTTCTTCTTGATTCAGTATTTAGATAAGAGTACTCAGATGTGCCCCAGGCTCTATGCAACGAAAATTTATTTTTGCTTCAACTTAATTCATACGTTGGGATTTATGTAATGTAAAGAATTTTTTTTGAATAAATTGGCAAAAATATGTTGGCACCAAATATGAAAAGTCATGATTTGACAGAAACCATTTTCGACAACAGCTGATATTGTTCTATTACCCTACATAATGGAACAAGAAATACATTATTTACTATTTTCAGTTCGGTACACTTTACGCATATGACATGTGTAGAAGGGATGACACTCAAGTTACACGTAATACGTGTTAACACTTATTCTACAGGAGTTTCAACATGTACTATTTATTTATTCATAAATTTAGAATAAACCATGAAGATATAGCTGTTTATGTTTTCCTTTTACGAAGAATACAATGCTACGAACATTATAGGAGGGACCATGAGGGGGCCAGGCGGGTTATTTGATTCAGATTCAGATTCATGTTTTGTTCAAAAACTCAAAATAATACATTATGCCTTAACTATCCTTTCGTCTTTTAACACTGCAAGTGTGACAAACTTTAAAGGTGTTTTTTTTTTCCATTAGTAAAGTAACAAACTCATGAACGTTAATCGACGTCATTTGATAAGCAAACTAAATCTCACGTAAGAAAATAAATTCTCACTGAACTTTTCCTGCACTTTTGTTGTTTCAATATACACAGGGAAGCGGACTGCAGTATCGTCAACGGCTTCGCCCAACATGCTCAAAGTTTAACTAATGAAGCTATTACTGTTACCCTATTAGAAATGCAATATCAAAGGGAAAGAAGTGTCAATTTATTTTTAAATTCAACATATATCTTTAAATATGTCATAAAACATGATGATCATGACAAGTAATGTTTTCTCAAATTTCTAGCGACCATTGTAGAAGATTTTAAAAAAGTATAAAGAAACTTAAAAAGACTTGGTTGGTCCTTTTTCTATTTTTCTGAAACAGTCAAAAGTTCAATGCAGTCTTGCAGAAGTGTCACTTCATTCTTGTCAGAGTCTGTATTATATAACATGCTTGAGCCAATTATAAGATACCGTATGAAAATACTTCCTGAAAAAGTATACCCATCAGGGGCTTTGTATTAGGCCTTTAGTTTTTAGTTTTAGTTTGTGTATTTTACATGGATGCGGTAGTGTTCATCATAGAAACAAGTGAATACATCTCTGCGTGATTTTAAAGAACAGTTAACTCCAGTGGAAAACGAAAATGAAAAATACAACACTTGATTATTCCTTTCATTTTAAACATAACGTTTAATTTTCTTACATTTTGAAAGAGTATTTCGGAAGAAACATTTATATTTTCAAAAGTCAGATACGTGAATAATTTTAAAATAATCCCCGACTACTATTATTTCTAAACAGGAGCGCTCATATTTATCTCTTTTACGCACGTGTAGCTTTAGCGTTAGGAACACTGGAAATTCAACCTTAACACAGTATCTGCACTATTTAAGCGGTAGTACCACCCCCCGTGTTAGTTGAGACATAACATCATGTCAATAACAAATTGTCAAAGATGACACAAACTGCCTTTCCTTCAAATTTCGTTATTTTATTGTTTTACATATAAATGATAGCATTTTAGCTTTTAACGTATAAGAGAGTATATTGCTTTAAAGATGGGTTTTCCTCAAAAAGCATACAGTAACTGTTTCAGTTAAATTTCTATATAACGGTCTCTTCTCTGAATACGCACCTCTACAATGGTCTACGCAACATTTGTAAATTAGCGAGAGAAAAGCTAGAACTTTTTTTGAATAATTAAATAACTTCAAAAGCATAAATAATAGGCCCGGCGACGCGCGAAAATGTACCTTCGGACGTTTGTTACGTTACTCGACAAAAAATGATTGCAGACTATATCTAATTTACATTTTTGTCACCCTCTTTAAACGCAAAACCAATGTTAAAAACTGATAGCCACTATAAAATCTTCCACAGAAACTTACTATGTGCTTCAAAATCCTTTAAGACCATAACTACCACAGCGATTTAAAATGTTTTTTTTTTATTTTGGCTATATTCTATAAAAAGCATATTGTGGAAAGAAGACAATAACTATTTCGCCGGATACGATATATATCGAAAGAGTATATAATGTTGCAATCAAAAATAAATTATGCTGTTCGGAAATGATTACCGCAATAATTTACTGCCCATGTAAATTAAGGTAGTAAGTTATGACGAATTCAAATCATTATAGGCTAAATATCGACTCCTGGATTTAAAAACAAAATTTAAGAAATCGTAAGAAAAAGTTATAGGAATTTGAATAACCCTACCCCCATTTTGTAATTATTTATAAAATGACATCACACAAGAGATTATTATTAAAAACTTTGGTACAGATTTGGTATCAGAGTAACAAGAACTATGATTTCTTTCAGAAATTACACACCATTTACTATATAATCAACAAGTTTTATAAAACTTTTATGAAATAATCAGATAGTATACAATTTCAGTACTTTTTTGGCCATGTTCAATTTTGAACATCAAAGTTTTAGGAAAAATCAACATTTTCTAGAAATGGGGCATGACCTTTGTATATTAAAAATTATCTATAACATTTTGGGAACAGCATGCCAGAAATCACAATGTTTACCGTCTCTGTTTAAAATAATTTGATTTTGAAAATCTCCATCAACGATTTTAGACGTGTCTGCAAGTAATAAAACTTCAAATAAGCTAATACTAATTCGTAAAAAAATATTAATTCTTTTATTCTAAAACAATATAAACATATGAAGACAAGTGCAAAATATGAAAACAAAGAAGAAAAAGTAAAAAAAAATGTTTGGTTCCGGCTGTATTCGAACCTACGCCCCCAAAAACCTCAAAAGATCTTCAGTCCAATGCTTAACAACCTAGGCTAGCTCATTAAAATTGAAGAGTTTCAAGTGGAGGTTTTTATTAGGGGTGTACTACCTTAAAGTGCGTTTGACGTCATATTATGGTAAGTATGTGACGTCATTTTTAGAATGAACAATGACGCCTTTAGTTTACTTTTTCAGAATGTTGTAATTTTGTTTCTACTGGACGTAGGTAACTCAATCTTCCCCATATTGATATTGAAATATTGTTGATTCAAAATATGCACGAAAGCTAGGTTCGAAGTATTTTGTCCGAAAGCCCATGTCTCTGGTTCCCGTGTTCCTGGTTATAGTATATATCCATGTATAAAAGTTACAGCTATACATTATAGCCTTGAATCTATAAAATAAAATTTTGGGCACCGATTATGGTGCGACGTTTAATATTTTACAATAATCTGCGAAAGTTGTTGTAAAGTTGTTGTACAGTTCACGGGTGGATAGATATTAATTGAAGAAAGTCTCTATGTTGATTATTTGTGCTAAAATGAGGCATTTTCCGGTATATGTGTTGTTATTGAAATTGTATTTATTTATTTATCATTTTCATTCATTGAACACATTATTAGAATATAAAATCAGCTAGATCTAGGGAGAGTCAATTTAAGAACAAAATTTAACTCATCAGCATATGTCGAGTTGCTTGCAGTCAGGGGTCGATCATTAAGAGATAATTCACCAAATAAACACTATAATTTTCGAGACGAAATGGCAATTTTAAAAGTAAAAACCACTGTAAATTTGATTGTAAAGGGAACTAAATTCGCAGATATCTTACTTACATATAGTGTAGTTAATGTAAAGGAAATGTATACTCCTTAAATATTCATAGACTTTAAAGAAGACTTTAATTTTATAATCAATTTCGAAATTAATCTACAAGTAACATTAACTTTTCGAAATTAATATAACTGTGACAACTTTGGCAAGAAAGATGAGCAAGGAGTGCGTTGAAAGTGAGTAATAAATAATTTAAAGTATAACGAGATACTTCTCAAGTAGAAAAATATAATAAAAAATAGAAATGAACAGATATTTGTACTTTACAAATTGAGAGAAATTTCAAATTTTCACGGACCAGAATTGTCTGTACGTTTGAATTCATAGACTAAAATCGTAATGCGTAACAAAATTGGAGCAATAAATAAAAACAGAAGGAATTATAAGTAGCGATTTGTGGTGCAACTGCACTGAAAGGAATTTTGATGGCAAAGTGGTTATTTACTTTATTACCCTGCATCTCGTGCAGTTTGTTATACAGTCCATTTGAACTTGATACATCAGTATTATATAATTAAAATTTCAAAACTTTAGGCTGAATTTTATGACCATTTTCTGCTTTTTTCAAAATTAAACTGAACATGAATAGTTGTAATTAGAAAATGTAAAATTTTAAAAGAAAGCAGTATCAATATAAACATTAGAGGCAGTATTGTTGTTCTTTTTATCCGATGATCTGGTCTATCTTGATTCAATATGATAAACTTTTTCTCACGTACAATAGAAACAGAGTAACGTCTATTTGAATTGTAGCAAAACAAATGTAGACACCTTTTGTTGGTAAAGGAATCTTTTGAAGATATGATCTTAAACACGTTGCTTCAAAGTGACATCTTAGCATCTGAACATTTCACGGTGATATTCTTTGCTTTTATTAGTAGTAATTTAAAGTGTTTTATTGTAACTGTTATGTAATGGAATGTTAATCAGTTTTTGACTTTGTTAACAATATTAGGTCTGCTACTTTTTGGCAACATAATATCTAGATCTAGTAATAACAGTATAATGAAAATAACGATGACTGAATTCAAACTTGAAATGAAAGTTGAAATACTTGCAAACAAAACACCTGTTCCTGAAATACACCAGTGAGAGACTCAACAAAAGAGTTATGTTTAGACGCTGGTTAGGTACTGGGCGAGGATATCTGGCGCCTACGACGTTTGTTATATTTACTTAGTCGGCATATAAATACGTACTAAATTGATCACAGGTGTCAACACAGGTGAGGTGATTAAATGTTTTAATGTTTTGTTTATTTTAGCATAAATCACACCAGTTACAGTGTAAAGCATTACCTAAATATTCAAGATGCAGGTTCTATCTTACTCTGCCAGATAAAGCCCTATATTGATTTTGTTCACACTTTCTTTTGTCTCCCTCAAAACAAACACCACCATCTTACCCGGGAAGGGAAAGTCGCTGTCCCCTACACGAATAGTTAGACTGAGGGAAATGGGTGCAAGCCTCCCTACCGACAATGTCTCTGTGTTTAACTAACTGAAATACCGTTTAAACACACGTTTAACCCAAAGCATAACTAAATGTCTCAATTATAGTCACATCAAAATCTCGAATACTGAATGCCTAACTTACAGTCACATCAAAATCTCGAATATTGAATGCCTAACTTACAGTCATATAAAACCATACTGAGCCTCAAATATGCAGTCTAAAAACTTTGGGGATTTTGAGATTTCAAAACTCGAAATATAACTGACACATTGAGCAAAAACGTAGTAGTATTCAAGAATAGATCAGGATTTTATATAATGAGACATCTTGAGTGTATATTGTTTACTTCTAGCATACATTGACGACAATACATTCTACACACAACCGATATACAATCGTTTTAATTCGGAATAATTCATAGATATATTTTTTAATGAAATACATATGTATCGCTCCTCCTTTCTTCATACATTGGTATCTAAAACTGGAAATAAGAGTTAATAAACAAGGTATGTTAATACCAAATATTTCAGAATTGCTTGTTTTTCGCATATAAATAAACAATAAATGCACTACTCTAAATTTGATTTCCGTGCACAATTTTCTCATTAATATAAAAACAGACCTTAATAGCAGGCAACATTTCTAAACGTTGCTGATTTACTGTTATGTTATATTTCTAACAAATCGATGGAATGTGTGTAACATATGCGTAATAAAGCAGCAACCTTAACATCACGAATGGTTAGCTTACAAGTTTATATTAGCAATTAAACATGAACAGGTATTTATGAACTTCTTTGTTCCGAAACATCATTGTTTTGTTACACAGAATATATATGCATCAAACCTGATAATTTGTAGAATTATCAATAAATATATGGTCGAGCCTTGCCTCCGAACTACCACGATTGCCGAGCAAAGAACATTTCTTGAACAAACGCTGAACTAAAAATAATTGCTTTCATCTAAAAGTGTTTCAATACCAAGAAAAGATATATGAAGAGTAGATTAGAGTCAACCTACAGACATAAAATGGAAATTTTCCAAAGCCCCACTGGCAGTATTTGTTCTGTGCATTGTGTCGTATAGCTGACATTACAGCTGTAGCGTATAGTTTGTTTACTCCCCTTGTCTCATGGCTGGAGGATTCATCCTTATGTGTGTGTGTCTGATTGTTGGTAAGTAGTCATGGCTGTGCTTAATATTATCTCAATTAAAAAGAAACAAGGACACCAGAGCCGATCACTTCAAAGTGTTTATTGGAAGTATTGTACTTGGAAGTTGTTGGTGTCAAAATTTTTATTTTAAAAGTATTTCAAATCAGACCTGTGTCAATATGATTCAAACAAATTAACTTGTTAAATCATGGTAAAATAGTTATACATAATACGTTCAATCCGATGTTAAATGCTTTGAAAGGTCAAATAATCAAATATTTGATTACTTGGGTATTGATAAATCCGCTTTTTAGCATTCTTATCTGAGACTCGCTCTTTCCCGAATACAATGTATTACTGTATGAATTCAAATAACTGCTCTTAAGATTATCAAACGTATGGTTAAAATCAGTTCGTCTAAAAGTACACTATTTTATCTTTTTTGATCTACACATTCTAAGGATATACGTGTATTTTAGTGTATGGAAACTCTGGTAGAAACAAACATTGGTCCTTTTGATCTGTTGTTATCTATTAAATCTATGGCTATATATTAAAAATCGCTTGCGTTGATTTGAAATACTTTTAAAACACATCGCAAAGCCTAGTTTTTAGCAAGCGTTTTACCTTCTTATCGTTGGCGAATGCCAACGTTCATAATTATTTGTCTTTATATGTACATTGTTAATTGTTGATTGATCTGTTAAGTAGTTGTAGCTATTTTGTTGAACTCTAATTTATGTAATGTGACATCGTTATAAATTGTAAAACAAATCAGCAATGTGTCAACATTTAGGTTACATGATAGTCATACTGTGTTTGGCTACAGTACTGCTTGTATTATGGTGTATGGTGTACATTCTTTTACACAGTCGTTCGCTGTTCAAGGTAAGTTTGTTTACTCTATAAAATCAACAGTTCTTAAGCAGTCTTAATTAAACGTTGACACCATACATATAGCACCAAGGTCTGGGTCGAGTATACATATGGGCTAAATTGGGGTAGTATATTCAATTATGTTATTCAAGCGAAGACTTTCAATAAGCAAGTCGAGGTGCAGGTTTATCAAATGTTTCCCCTTTCAATAGACTTTGTATATTTGGAGGAACGTTTTGTCTTTCTGATCAGTGATAAACTTTAATGATACTGGTGTACTTTTTGACATTGGTGACACAGTATATAGCGCCGGAAGTATCAATTTTAGACTAGAATGGTAAAAAACGATTTAATCTACATATATTAGTAAAATGAATAAAACTAGTGCAACCGCAATAGATTACTTTCAAAACATTTATGAACTGAACTGAACTAGCTAATCTGTGTAGGTCTAATAGTCTGTAAATCAAACTTAAATTACATCACACATACAGGGAAAGACGTTTGTCTCGTTAAATGCAGCATTAAAAAATACATTTGCTATTTTGCATTTTTTTCATTTAATGAAAACACTGTACCAAAATCTGTTGGAAGCACTCTTGATCATTAACAAAAATTTATGTTTCAAAATACTAACTTATAAAAGACACGATGGACTGTTTCCCAAATGGTAAAATTAACACAAGGCCCGCTCAAGTAAATGGGAAAAAACAACTCTTTATTGACCGACAAAAAGCATCAGAACCAGTTTTAAATTTTTAGAAGAACACATTTTTAGCTCAGGAGACAGTTGTGCTTGATATAGTGTAAGCGTTTGTCTCTCATTATAATCACTATGGTATTTAACTCACGCATGTGTGGTACTAATAAAAACTATCCACTTAAAGAAATTAGTGAATGTCCATAAAAAACATCTTAATTGCAATCATGTTATGACATAATAATTATGATGATAAATTATCTATTCATTGCAGGTAACATGTACAGAGATATCAAAAGAACATTCATATACCTTAGTTAAATCAAGACATTGTCTAACAGTTTCCAAAACAATGAACTGAAGTAAAACATACATAATTATACATTCATCGTTGTATCACATTCAGACAAACACTAACTTGACATATACATGCATAGCAATCATTCCAAATATACAGTCAAACCTGTGTCAAATGTCGTCTATAAAGGAAAAACATTTGAAAGAAAGAGCACGAAAAGGAAAATAGAAAAATAGAGTCTTCCTGTAAAACACGAAAAACCTTTCATGACCGCACTAAAATGTAGCTTCTTCTTTCCGTGAATGACATTCGTTTTAAGGATTGACTGTTCATTCTTACTTTAGAATTTAATTCATACCTTACTTTCTACAGTAAAAACATAATATACTAGACTTAGTATGGTTTTATTTTCCAAGTCATATTAAATATGATCAAACTTCGCACATAAGAAACGGTCAAGACATACTAGTACATCAAAACGTTTGTATTAGAGAATTTGATCCAAGGCATAAATGGCATCAAACGCAAGTAGCAGAAATTCGATATCTGCGACGACAGGTTTCTTTCACAGTTTGTCCACTGTTTAACATCTCATGGTTAACTTTTCTAAACTAAATAAGGGGTTTGTGAACAACTATCATGGAAATGGCGACTTTTATCACCCACCTCTGCATATGATGAAAGTATTTCATAAAACTTATGCAATTGTTTGTGATTTTTTTTATAAACGTTTTGTCATTCTTAATAATATCAATATGATAAAACACCTTTTACATTTGTGTTGGTGTTTGTTTTACTTTATATATATGCAAATGAACCACTCCTTGGTATGTGCAATTACACGTGAATTATATTGGTTATGAGAAGCAACGGAAAAGAATATTTCTCGTCATCATTGAACGGTAGCTAGGACTGACTCATCATATGAGTTTTAAAAGATTTATTTTATTAAAACCGACTTCATGGATTATATCAATATCTGTTGATACAAGTACTTTGTTCATAAATCAAGAAAATTTGAAATATATGACAACAACACTTCCTGTAGATATACGTTTAAGTACCAACTTATTATACAATGTAGGTGATCTGGTGCTGACATTTTTCTGTTCTATATTATCGTTATTTTAATTTATTGTTTTATTTATCTGAAGGTATTTTATTTCAAAGAAATCTTTAAAGATTCAGCACAACAATTTGATTAATGACAGGCGTGTTTTGTATCCTTGAACATAGATTTGTAGCTATAACTAACTTAACCGCAAAGTGCAAATCATTAATATTAAATGAATAAAGTACAAATTGGTGTAATAAAAATGAAATTTGTAGAGCGCTGTTATTTAAATGATGTTCCAGCTACGTAACACCTGAACACAGCATAACTATGCGCATGTTTGTTAAAAGTGCATACTTAACCACAAAGTGCAAAGCATTTCAGAATTCGAAACAATTTCGTAAACCTAAGCTGAAAATTGTCGAACTTTATTATATAGATGAATTTCTTTTGGACAATAACACGCTAAATGTACATTAAACTGAATACATGTACAACAGATCCATATTTAGTTACGTTGAAATATAAGGCAAATGTCAAGTGTATGATTACGGAAACATGTTTAGTTTCTTCCGTTTTGTAAAAAAGCAAGAAATACATTGAAAACACATGGTTTCTTTTGAAAAATTTGCCAAAACAAGTACTCGATATACAGTTAACTATTCTGAGAGCAATTGTTTCAAACTTCGAAAGAATAGTATCTGTCTATAGTTATAACTACTTTCCTAATTATCTAAATAAACACTTAATTCTCTGCTGTAAACCGTCAAGGGTTCCTTGTGTTTGAATCCAGAATTTGGTTGAACAATACTTAACCGAGTGGAACATGCGACTATGAAGCCATAAAGAGAGTAGGGCTCAAACGTTACAAGGTGCTCGAGTGAAGAAAAACAGCCATGGCGCAGTGGTAGAATGGTTTACGCTCTGTACTACCAATCAGAAGGTTCCCGGTTCAAATCCCGACCGGTCACTGGAAATTTCACCCGGGAGAAATCCCAGGGTCGTTCGGGACTATAAACAATCTGAAAGAATAAAACAAAAAAAAGCTTATTTACTGCTTTCAGAAAAAAAACTTTTATAACTTTTGATTTTGAAATTTTAAACTTTTAATGATATTATTTTTTTTTAAATCTTTATATATAATTAATACGGACATTCAAATTCTTCAAATATACATGTATGTATACTTCCAGTAAATTTCAAATATACTGATATTTTCGAAGGTTGTATCATTACAAGTTGTGTAGGGGTTTTGTTTAATCTGTTTTTAAAACACGTGGCCAATCTAGTATTTTTCGTAAACTATAATGTTATTAATCAAGTGATTTCATATTGGCCTTGTTATTTGTCCGAGGGTGGTCGTATTGGCCCAAGGCCGAAGGCCGAGGGCGATTGGCCCAAGGCATAACAAGGCCAAATGAAACACTTGATTAATGATAATTTTATTATTCAACTTTACAATATTGGCTAAATAAACAAGAATATAAAGAGAATCTACCATGTCCATTGAGTTGTGGATAAGGAAATCCAACCCAAGGGTTGAGATACGTCACAAAAATGAGGCTCTGCCGAGTTTTTTTGGACGTATCTCAACCCGAGGGTGAGATTTCCTTATCCACAACTCAATGGACATGGTAGATTTATTTTCTCACCGTTTGAATAGCATTTTCACACAAGTAAGAAGAAATAAATATACAGGAGGGGGATGAAAAAATGAAAATCAACTTTTTCTTGAATTTTACTTCAAAACTGTTATGGATGGATAGAAAATGATCTAACTAAGAAAATGAATACCCATAACCCTATGTTTATTTCAAAAATAAAAATTTTATAGTCATTTTTCGATATCAGCATGAGTCTTAAAAGAAAATGGCGTCGTTTAAAAAGTTAACGGAAGTGACTTCTCCGTATTGGCCCTCTCTTTTAAACCAATCAGAATGCTTGAATTCCATATTGGCCCTGCTTTTCTCGTATTGGCCCTGCTTTTCTCATATTGGCTCAGTTATGCTTTGTATTAGCTCTACCTGTTTCATATCATGTGTGCAATTGATCTAATACAGAGTGTAATATTGTAAAATTGAATAATAATAATCGATATTTTTCATGCTGTCTGTAATTTTTTAATTTACGGAAAACGTATATTCCTTGTTAAGTTTGAATATAGAAGTACGGACTTATTTAGCATACATACTGTATACCACGTACTATAAGGTACATTTTTGATATAGCTATTCGAGTAGAAAATTGGCGCAGGCCGTATGGAAACTCAACCTTTCTTACCCGGACGTATCGAGTGTTTTGTCAACTTTTCAACAAATAAATCTGTACACAAAAAGTAACTCCGAAGGGAAAATAATTATGAAACAATTCAAAAGTTCATTCTTTACTAAATATTTCGGCCTATTGGCCTTCTTCAGTAGGTGAAATACACAATTTTTTTACATTTTCACATATAACGTTATAGGCATTACCGGAAGTTAATAATGAAACTGGACGTAACGTCATACGTAACGAGACGTTACGCGCCAGAATTTGTTTAATCTGCCATATTGGACGTCATTTGCAAGCAATGGCGATGGAATCCAACTGTCTTTGACGTTGCATCCATGTGGTCTCGCCGTTTGTAGCCGTTTGATCGAATGCTTTCCCGTATAATCCGTTCTTGATATTCGGCTCTGTTAAGTTTTTAATTCAGCTTTAATTTGACTTAGTAATTGAAACATGAAGACTTATTTAAATTTGACTTTCCATGACAGTTTGAATAAAATTTGTTTAGGGCGCATGAATAAGTCCAAACTGCAGATAATCTATAGTCTAGTTCGCAATCATGATCCCTGGTCAACTCGTGCATAACTGAGGGTTACATGGGTCGAGAAGATAAGAGATTAAGAGTGTGTGCATTGGTTCGACCTGTTCGGATTAGAACTCTGGTTACCCGAGCATCTACTTCGAATATGGTCCAGGTATTTTATCATTCGTAAGTGACGTTCTCTTAAATTAATATAAAGATGTATCATTGGTTTTCGCGAGTTAGCACTGAATAATATTCGCTTTCAGAATGAGTCTTGTGTAAGGTGAAAAATCCGCAATTTGAGTACAGCTTCTCTGTGCTTAAGCCACTGGCACGTTTAATATTTAATTACTAATTGACCATTACAGAATGTTTGTTTCACAATTGATAATTTACAAGATTTTACTTTACAAACTCAGAATCAAAATTTATAAGAGTATGATTAAGATTAGAAACACAAGAAATAATCAAAGCGCTATAAGCGCTGAAGGCCTGGGGGCATTAGATTTACTCCCCTAAAAACACTTTTTGACCTTCGTGATTTGCGCTGAACCTTACCTAAAGCGCGGGTCGAAATGTGCAGTGGACAAAATTTAATGTACGACATAGAATGAATGATTAACAAAGATATCGGTGGCAGGGAAGTTTGTTTGTTTATAAGATGTACTTTAAAAAAAATCACATGGTCAACATTATAAATTGTTTGAGAGACCAATAAAAATAATTCGATCTGCGCTTTGTTTAACTTCAAGCGATATGATCTGATGATGTGGATCGAAAATTATTGTGTACCAAGGACAAGACCTTGAAACAGAAATAAACAAAGCACTACCAGCAATGAGATATAAATGCAGTACTGTGCAATGTGTATAACAGGGAAACAGGTGAAAGCGCGGGTCGAAATTTGCAGAGGACGAAATTTAATATACGACACAGAAAGAGGAAGTTTGTTTTATTATAAAACTTACGTTAAATGAAAAATAATCATATGGTCAACATTATAAATGTTTTGAGACACTAATAAAAATAATTCGATCTGCACTTTGTTCAATTTCAAGCGAGACGATGTGGATCGAAAATTATTGTGTACCAAGGACAAGACCCTGAAACAGAAATGAAATATAAATACATTACTGTACAATGTATGTAACAGGGAAAACTAAAAATGATTATTGCTTACCTTGTTAGAGGTGGTCGGGATAACAAGTGATGAACTGAACTAACAGTTTAGATAGACAAACATGATGTTGCCTCGATAAATGGCGGGTTATTTTGCTCACGTGACTTCCCTCTCGGGAATGTACGTAAATTATATATATTTTTTAAAAGAAATTTATTTTTGGGTAAATATATAATTATGTAATCGTTCGTAAACATGAAAGTTATCAATGAAATAACATCTGATTCAGCAATTTGAATATCAAACTACAAACTCTTATATAGAGCTCCGTACGTTCCGTAAATATCCGTACTTTTCCGTGATATGCATATGATTATCTTCCGTAATCAGCTAACAGCGCAGTAATTTCTAAACCAAAGTTCATGAAAAAATTGTGTAATAGAGCCCGTAGGCTAAGAACCTTTCTGCAATCATTTAAAATTGTATGTACTGTTTTTATTTATGTTTTTATAATATGTTCTTATCGTATGCGACATTCAAATAGAAGATTGAACTTGTCTGTCTTGCACTACTTTCCCATAGCGCATGTTTACAGTTGTTATTCGCACATAGCACAGTTAAATTGTCTGCAGTGTTTGAAATGTTGTATGCTAACTTAGGCAAGGGGACTTTCAGTCCCCAGGCCAAAATCAATATAAGGAGGATATTTGTTATTGATTTTATTTCACAAGTGAGCATCAAAGTCTGATATTTTCATGTGTGTGGTAGCCAATAGTGATAATGTCAGTCGTCAGTTGTTTGGTGCTCACGAGTGAAATAAAATAGATATTTCACTTAAACAAATATTAATTTTTATTTTATGTTTTCTTGACAAAATAATCAGGATAATTTGGAATCATAGTATATTTTATTCCCTGTGGAGAACCCCAAAATAATACAACTGCATTACTGCGGTCATTACTGATAAAACAACAAAAACATTTTAAAGATTCTTTCAGATCAATGTATTTAAGAAGTGAAATCTATCTTTATCATCCAATGAAACAAAACAAATATATTAGATAAAAATTGAAACAAGTGTTAAATAAAACAGTCTGCTTTTCGTTGCACCATGAATCACGGAGTTTTATTTCTCTAAAAACTCTATATTAACGGAAAACCTGAAATAAATTTCTATAATTCGCCGGAAAACATCAAATAAGTTAAGTTTAATACTACTCATAAATAGAAAAATGCTCTGCTGAGCTATTAAGAAATAGCTAAAGAAATTCAGTATCATCAAGTGTGAACTGTTTAGCAATGATTCTATAACTAAAATAGAAGATGACTAAGAACTAATTTACTAATAGCAGAAGAAATGCATCAACAAAGAACGATAAGAAACAATGACATTTATCAACATATAATAGCAATTAATTACTATTTTAAACTCAGTTTCAGACAAGGCCTGAATGAAACATCTTCTACTTGATATTTAAATTATAGTTGACAAACAAACAATACTAAGCAACATTTTAACACTCTACACACATGCATCTAAGGGGAGAATCCCAATAAACAATAAAAGAAAATTAGGCAGAAAGACGTCTTGTTATACAGATTGTTGCAAACAAAGCAAAACAAAACAAAGCAAAAATCAGGATTCTAACAAAGGAGCTTTAAAATTTTTAACTTTATATTCTAATAACTGAAAACAAAAGATGAAAGAAAAGCAGAATATCAATACATGCAGAGAACGGTACAAAATAAAGGTAGACAAACACTCTTTTCTGAAGCATGCAGGCTTATTTACATACAATATATTCGCATTATTTTCCGTTTCATTGAGACATCAAGTTTTTGAATTAAGAAATGTTAGTACAGCTTCTAAAATATCCCGACAAAGAATTCCATAAAACAGGTGCTGCATACCTGAACGAGTTTTTATCTGTAGGAACCTGTAATATATTTGAAAATTTAGGTCTGAAAAAAAACAACAGGTGATATACTGTGAAATAACGTTAAAGTTTCTATAGCCGTAGTTCTAATGTGTTTTATATGAATGGTTGGTAAATTGACTTTGCTCAAGAGATAGATAAATATTTTTATTTCCTCTACACCAGGGAGAGCACAGAAAAATGAAGTTTGATAGTATAAAGGTATAAAAAGATGTTGATTTATTGAACTGAGAGAGATTATGACCTATTCTGGTCGTCTCCGTCGGAAATCACTCCTAAAAGAGTAATAACTCAGGCATAGCAGATTTTCTTTTCCCACTAATAAGTTGTTTAATCATTGCGACTGTATATAGGGTTTGAATGTCCGCAAATAGTTTGAAAGGCGATGGCCTTGGAACATATGTGAATATGAATGTGACATTAGCAAACATACGCTAAAATATTATATACAAAGACCACTAACTGGAAGAAGCTATGATGACAGATGTCTTAATATATGGAGGTGTGTCCACAATAGCTGAATCATAAATACAATGCTTTGTCCCATTCTGGTCTTTCTCCGCAGTGCGCTCTTTATTCGGAGGTGTTCTTTAAAACAGGTTTGACTTAATATAGACACAGAATTTGCTTTGTAGAATGAATACAAAAACATGCCGGAGAAATCAAAGAAAACTGTATGATATTACGTCAGCACGGTAGATCAGACTTTATTCTTGTTATGTTGTACCGTTTGACATCACTTATGCAGTAAACAGCACCGTAACTCAAATGATTAAACAGGTTAAAACACGGCTGCAATGGTATTGGATCGCTTAAGCGTTATTCACCCTAAGGAGTCAATACCGAGGGTCTGCTCACCTCAGCCAAGTATCAACTAGTTTCTCGTATTATAAGTATAAACAATTCCGTATTTTAGCAGTATATTGACTCCCGTATTTTAGAATATACGTGTAAGTATATCAAAATGTGTACGGACTGTCGTATTTTCGAAATATACGGACTTTCAATCATATTCCCGTATTTTAGTAATGTATTGGACAGTATCCTGTATACATTGGTTTAACTAGATTCCCGTATTTCTTAGTGTACGGACTGTCGTATAATTTTCGGAATATACAGACTTATGTGCACATTTCCGTATTCCAGTCGTATACGGGATAGTATATCCAGTTTCCCGTATTTGTAAGTGTAACCACTACTGTATTGTAGCAATATACGGACTCCCGTATTTCAGAATATACGTGGAAGTATATCTAGATGTGTGCGGAATGTCGTTTTTTCGGAATATAAGGAGTTTTTGCATTCCCGTATTTCAGTTATATAAAGGATAGTATATCTAGTTTCCCGTATCCATTAGTATACGCAATACCGTATTTTAACGACATACGGATTCACGTATTTCAGAATATACGTGGTAGTTTATCTAGATTCACGTTATTTGGCTGCAAATGGTGAAAATTCTGTCCTGCGCGGAACGTTCGTTGTACCTTACGCTAAATAAAGATATTTTGACATTTAAATGTGGTAAATAACAAGAATACAGTCTGATTAATTGAATTATAAATTGTTTCTTATAAATCGGGGATCATTAGGTTCTCATGGTGTCTTTTTTTATTGAAATGATACTGTATTTTTAAGTATTGATTAAAACAGCTGCCTTAGCGTAAACATTAATGCAAAATTTCTTAAATTGCCCATAACGATCGCACACAGACAAATAAAAGTTCACTAACACCGAGGGCAATGATAAACTGCAGTCTTACCAAGGTGGTCTAAACTGCCATAAGCAATTAGATAAAATATTTCAATGTTATACTTTTGATAATTTATATTAGATATTAGAGCTTCTAAGACGGTCTCTTGGAGCTAAAATACATAAAGAGATAATAACTTGCAGACTTTCTAAAAAAGGCACATGATATCAAGTGGCACCAGTGAAAGCAATCATAGCATAAAATTGAAAATTTGTTAATATGCATAATATCTTCCATTACTGTAACATAAATATTTATATATTTCCCGAGAGCCCTATGTCGTGTTAGCATTAATGCTACCATGGCGACGTCATATCAAAGCACAATTCCAAGTCTGCTAACAGTAATTCATATTGAACAACAACCGAGTCCAACATTACTTTAACTTTGACACTATTATTAGACTCGGTAAGCGACTCGTTCAACATAGCGCCTCGTTTCATACAATGTAGCTAAATACTCGTCCTATATAATTTAGTATTGTATTCAACATTGTAGAAAGAAAAGGTCCGCAAATAATTAAGGCATGAACACTTACACAATTAGCTTGTATCAAGTGTGCTCACTGACGTAAGCTGCAGCTTTACGGCCATCTTTCTGTTTAAAACGGTTAATTTATTCACAACGTCCGTTTCCTACAGTTGACTGTTTTGATATAGAGTAAAGCTGAATGTGTTTTTTTTATTCTGATAACCTTATTAAAACGTCATGTGTGGTAAATAAGTTATAACAAAAATATTCAAACGAATTAATTTATACCTTTCGTAGATATTAATTCTGATGCCGTTTTCTTATAGATATATCTTGTTGCGTTGTGATAAGTAATATCAAATAATTTTTAGGATGAGTTTCCGCAATGAAATAAACTTAATAGCTCATATCTTGCAATACGAGTGCACATTTCGTAAATCAACAGACAGTTGTCAGTTTTATGAGAAGAGCACTTGTGTGTTCCTCCTTGTTTGCAGAAACTGCTTGTAGAGAGATATAACCGCAAGCCTGTTATAAGTGATTGAATACCCGATTATCTTTAATCCTGCTGTTTGATTTACAACTTTTCGCTTTTAGAAATATGCCATATGTATTTAACAGTGTAAATATCTAGCCTACGACAGCTGAACTTGTTATCTTGATACTAAGTAGTTTAGCTTAAACGATTTACAACACATTTAATTATTGATATAATTAAAATTGACTGAGTTCAATATGTTTTATGTAACTTAATTGCTAGTTGTTCAGCAGTATGTTTACTTCGGCAGTCTTACGGGCCGCATGTCTTGTTTAGTCTTGTCCATATTCCTGTGAAAATTTGACCGTTTCTCAACTTATTATGTACTTATGGTACGAACATTTGTAATAAATTCAATTCAATTTGTAGTATTTGCAACCATTATAAACAGCTTAAATGATATATTTGGTAGACTGTTCTTTTTATTTCCAATATTCCAATTTACGACAGTCTCAAAAGTAAGAAATTTTACATATAGTAACTGGGATATCTCTATGAGATATCACAATAAAATTAGAGGATTCCAGGTACAATTTTGTTTATCAAATAACAGAAATAATTTTTAACACATTAAAATTTCCCATTGCTTTAAATTGATTTTATTGCATATCACCTCTCTTTTATAAGATTACGTTACAATCAAATCTAATTAGTTTTTATTGCAGATACTTTTCACGATGCTCTTTAATGTTCTTTGAAAACAGTGCTATTAAACGGTACAGCCGGTGGGTAGATTGCATAATATTTTCAGACATTGGTACGACTGCAAGCAAACAGAAATAGAAAAAAAAATGATAAATTTAATGTACATTTAAAACACGCTAAGAAATTAAATGAAGTAACTAGTTCAGAGATTTGCACATTAATTAGATAGATCATAGATAGATTTATTTCTGCATTAAATGTACAATTTTATGGTAATGCATAATTAAAACATACAATAAACAAGTAACAAACATGTATGAATAATTATGGCCATATCAATTTACATAACATGCAAAGGATAACACAAAAAAGAGTATGGATAAAGTGGTCCTTTGAATATAGAGTTATATCATATATGACAATAGAAGCAATAATATAAAATCACGAAATTAATCAAACAGTTTTTGAAATCGTACTCTTTGGAACGGTTTGGGTGTTTATTAAGTAAACAAAAAATGTTTTGATGTCAAACTATTCTTATATTTTCTTGCATATCTCGGGAATGGAGCTCACAATGCCACCTTTTACAAGAACTTCTGAAATAGATATTATCGTCTAAAATAGTCAGTCTAAGACTGCATTCGTCAAGTCAGATGTTTATAATAAAACGAAATTTCAACATCCAGTTATTTCCTTTAAAATCATATAGAAAATGAAATGAAAACACCCTTTAAAAAGTAAGGAGATTAATTTTGACTCGGATTGTCAAATCAGATTTCCAATATATTATATAGAAATAATGAAAGTTATAGTCATTTATTTAAGCTATAGCTTTGAATAAAATTTAATTTAATGGTATTAATAATGCTAAATGTCTTTAATAAAGATATCATGGTCAATGTCACTTTCAAGCACAAACTTTGAATAATGCATATGAGCTATTTGTTGGTTCGTTTGTACGTGTTTCTCAAAAGTTCCATTAGCACTCTAAATGCTCATATACAACAATAAATTCATGGATTGAGTGAAGATAGAACGATGATCTGTTTAGTCTCAAATAATGTTGACGTATATATGTCGTCACATCTTTTCTAAACAGTGTTGTCACACAGAGTATCTTATTTTTACAATACAATTCAAAATTCACTGTATTCTTTTCTTTTTTGCCACTATATTCATATATGCAGTATTTACATTCGATTTTAAAAGCAATCAGTGATCATTTTGTAATAAAGAACGGCCAGTTTCAACGAAAAGGTTTCATCCTTGGTCATTGTAGAGCTTCAGTAATTGTTAATCCAAAGTGCAAAAGTCACAAAAACTTGTAGTTTTTATATAAAACAATACGGGACCATCTGATTACGGGTTCAGCGATGTGGGCATTGTAAAGTGGCCCTAAATGAATCGCCATTAAAGTGTTCTGCTTTGATAAATATAGCTTGAGAATTTTGTCTAAAAAAGACACACACACACACACACACACACACACACACACACACACACACACACACACACACACACACACACACACACACACACACACACACACACACACACACACACACACACACACACACACACACACACACACACACACACACACACACACACACACACACACACACACACACACACACACACACACCTGTTTCATCATTTAAATCAGAAAAAGACGAAGTTTCATTTACATTTGTTCATTTGTGTCATTTTTCCTAACTGCAATTATCTAGTGAAACCAATAAAGATTGAGCATTAGGATTCGAAATGAATGCTTTTCATGTAGCTATCAGGTTAATCGGAATTCCATAACAATAAAACTGAAAGAATTTACAACAACAAGTGCTGACTGCGGACTTATTAACATAATCATAGGTTATTAACTTGTGAGAAAAGAATTGTCTCACTGTTCCAACAATTAGATTTATCAGTTCCTTTTTATTTCAAATTGAGCATTTACATAAGGTATACCTAAACATCTATTACGTCAATTGATGATGTTAACAATTTAGTCTTTGTTTCTGTGTTGTGTTTTCATCTTAAAATCTGTTCTTTGATTTTATATGTGGTAAGGTGTATTAAAGGTTGTCTGACAGTTGGCAGTGAACAAAGTTCAAACATTCGTGAGCATCTGGATGTCTCAGAATGTCAATTATTTTGAAGTTTAAAACAGCCGCTAAGATGGCATAAGACATATTTTTATTGTAAATTGTACTTAAGTTATATCTATTCAGTATTTGTATTATATTTGAAGCTTTGGATTTTAAATGCGGTATGTATTTCGAGCATATAATTTGTTATTCAAGCACAGTTATTTATCATTATCTAAGAGAATTTGTGTTTAATACAATAACGTGCTACACTCAACCTTTTTTGTAAATAATATTTACAAAACATTTAAAGCTGCTCGCTGGCGAAAAATAAAGTTTCTTAATCTGTCTGAAATTAACATATTTTAGAGCGAATCATCAATTGAAAAGGTTCCAGTATAAATGCCTGTGAAGGTTTCTGTATTTTTGATATTATAAGGTACCAAATTATAAAGTGTTGTAGATGCTTTCGAAATCCCAGTATGAACATAAAGTATAGCGATGCATCGAAACAAACTCACCATCATTTTTAAATTAGCAGATTGTATGCATTGCTATGTTCAGTTTCACTTGTGTTGTTGCATTTACGTTTACATCTTAGATTTATATTTTTAAATATCGGTTGTTTTTCACCGGAAATTTTGAACGAGCAGCTTTAAAAGCATCATATGTTTCTGGGTGTTTATCGATAATAAATAAACAGAGACAACCACCCCAAATATAACACCAATGAATCTGACGATGGCGATCATTTGACGTATTTTATATCTCTCTTGAAAAAACAAACTTTACATTAGATGGTAAAAATAACAATTGTTTCAATATGTTTTATTTCAGTCACAACCAATGCACATACATGTAAAAAATCATGTTGTGTCGAATGTTTGGCATAATGTTTTATCAGAGGTGCGTGAATATACAGATTTATTTTTTAATTAATTTATTACTGAATCAAATGCACATGTTAGCCCGCTTTACTTTTAAATTTCTCTTTTGACATTGTCATTCAGTTCCTCAAGAATGTTAATTTAATTAATTTAATGTGATCAAAGAAGTTCAACATGATTGTAGTTTACTGGTAAAAACACCTAGCACAGAGCTAGCTATCATATAAGTGTTAATTACTAGGAAATCTAATTGACTTATACGCAAATGTGTCCAAATTTTATTTATATAAATTAAGTGTTATTTATATGTTAAAATGTGGTTCGTGTTTGTTATGTATGCATATGTGTTTTGGCAATGTAGTAAGAACGCCAATACGGTATTTTCACACATTTTTGCGAAAATGCGGTTTAATGAATATCGATGAGGGACCTGTTATACGCCATTAAATAAATGACGAGATTGTTAAATTTTCATAATTTAAATCATGTTTTATTGAAGTAATTAGATATTTTTACAGTCAATATTTAAAATGATCAGTTAAAAGTTTAACGATGTACACAGTTCTCAAAGATATTTCCATTTAAATGCTGTGGTTCCTTTACCTAAATAGTTTGAAAATGTTTTTGTCTACATTGTGGTATGATTTTAAAATTACTATCAATCTGTGAAGATTAATACAGATTTAGGTTCATTAAGTAATAAATGATTTTTTTTGTTTTGGTCACCTGTCTTAATATCTTTTAGTTAAATGTCCCAGTACCACATTGACAAGTAGCTCATATTTTTACCGAGAAAGATATCGATTACCGGCGGAAATGGCCTAACATTCATTACTTTATTTTTAAAATCGATGTTCATGTTAGAAATATAGAGCAGTATTGTTTCAATGATACTGCAAAAAATAAAAAAAAAGCTTCCTGGCAACTGTTTTCGTGAAAAAAGCGACTTAAATACAAAAGAAATAGATATGTCAACACTGTTTTAAAGTGAATAGAACATGGTTCTACAATTATCCTATTAGTATATTTATTTTACAATATCAGTAAATTCAAAAAGATCCTGGGACTTTAAATGTGATATAATATCAAAATTTAAAGATATTAATAGACATTTGATATACAGATATATTATACATTAAGCCAGAAGAAGGAAAAACGTTTGTCACACGCGCCCAATTTTTCATTTGTGTATTTTTATATGAATATCACTACTATGACGACAATTTTACAATTGTTTTTAAATTACTGAAAACTATTTCAATATGTGTTTTATTCACTTGTCGGATACAAGAGGAAATAATTATAAAAATTATATCTTTACCTATCTATAAACATTAAGTTGTAGAAGTAAGATTACATTTTTAGAGTAGTTTTCTTCTTTTTTGTATTCATTTTTTTCCTTTCGGCACTATACGCCTCTGTGCAACGCTATGGAAACACGTTTAAAGATGTTTATTTAAACTTCTATTAGCTTGTATTTCATTAAGTTTTCAAACTGATTATAAGTGGTTAAGGTGAGAATCTTGAATAATACATACTTTAAACACTATAAGAAAATTAAAACAACTCTTTTATATGAATGTTTCGGCAATATTTTGGCATTTTTGTTATCTACATACTGTACATCTTTATGAGAAGCTTGTTTAAATAAATTTGAATAAAAAGTTGTTTTAAAGGGGGAACATTTATTGTTTTCGTTTAAAATTCACTTTGACATATTCCAAACAGTTTTATTAAAAATTAAATTATAAATTCTTTACTCTTTTGTTTGAATAATAAATAATATAGCACTAACTGTATATATCAATGGTTAATACACAAAACGCGGTGCATAAAAAAATATTCACTACATACAAATTCCTTCATTTATTTAATACTTAAGTTATAAATCGTGCATTATCTTTTGAAAAAAAAGTTGTTTTCGGTTAATATAAATTTTTTCGGTTTTTTTTTTTTTTGTCTTTTTTTGGTCTTTTTCGGTCATTCTATGCACTCAACAAAACGCGATAGTCTCAAAGAAGAATATCGGCAGCAGTTTGAGGTTTTATGCTTTGACAGTAGTTGCTTTTATGTTTATTCAATGTTTTATTTATAGTGAAAATGGAACTGGTATTGTGACAATATCGTTATAGGAAGTTTTGATTTTGGCCATATGAATTGCTGGCGTTATAAAACATTGTAGCAACATTAAAAATTGAGTTTTATTGTAAATAAACACTACATATGATAAGTTAATTGTTGTTTTCACTTTTCGAAGTGTGAAGACTTTTGGTCACCAATCTTTGAAATATATATTTTGTAAAATCGTACATGTAGCAACAAATATGCTTAAAACGCTTAATTTACATAATTAGTGAATTTTCTTGTACACAATATTTTTTTTCATTCTCATAAGTTCAGTCCAAAATTACTGCAATGTTAATTAATTTACACTACCTTTTACATTGTAATTATGAATAATTCACAACAACTATTGCTATTTTCTTCCAATGAGTATTGATCCTTTCACTCTTTCTGTCTGTCTTCCTGCAATTATAATATAATTATATTTGGTACAACATTTTACGTTTTATAACACAAGAAGTCAAACGATAGAAGAGTCAATAAACTTAAATAAAAAGTGGAACGATTTTCAAATCGTTTTAACAATTCTTTTCCTCATAAACTTGTAAACTATGAGTCATTTAACAGCCATATAAACTTAAAAAATATTATTTTGTTGCAGTTAAATGGGCACAAAAATGAGTAGATATACCAAAATGTACTACATCAGCTTACTCTTATCTTTTCGTTTTATTTTAAAATATCACAATACTTTATACAAATTGTTAAGGTACGAAATTTTTTCCTTCGTTTGCCTTTCATTTATATCGTATTTACCATGTCTTTCTATTTCTGTTTAATTGGTAAGATTAATATGAAATTGCTTTCATTTCGAGAATTTGAAATCCAAGTTCAGAAATGACCCTTACAAGAGAATTTGTGGGTATGTTCGTATAAATATCAATATGAAATATAATATAACATACCTTTGCAAAAGAAGACAAACTTGTTTTTTGTTAAAAATGATGTATAATAGACATAAATAGAGCAGTGCATTACTTCCTGTGAAAAACAATAAATATATGAAGCCAAATAGTCTAGGCAGAATAAATATGGAATACAAAGAGATTAGAAAAAAATCCAAAATAATTCCTCTCATAATTGAAGACCGCAAGCATTGGTGTTTATTTCATCTGTACTGTACGGTGTAATAGATCAATGTTCAGATTGCTAAACTGTCATTTTCTTGTACGTACAAGCTCACTATCTCAATATATTTTGCTTATTAACTAGACTTTTTATACTGCAATAAACGTTATGTCTTTGTAACGAACTATCTCGCTGGGAAATTAACATTGTACTGAGTGCTGTTAATAAATTATGCACTAGTATATATTTATTTTTAAGCGGTTTATATCTTTTACCAGAATAAAAGCAGTTAAAGTATAGGAATTGACAATTATTGCGGTAAGATCAAAGAAAGTTACCAAAGCTTCTCCAGTACAAAACCCCCCATATTACTTTGTGAAGATAATTTTCAACATCCGGTACGATTTAAACTTGAAATTTTACAAACTCATTTTAATTTGGTAATTTTTAGTCTTCAGTTTAGTTTTACAAATGCTCTAAGGTAAAGGATGTGTCCTTCAATAAGCGAAACATTACTGGTGCAAAGTTTCATTATGTTATAACTAGAGTGTTGAAATGTCTAAAATATATTAGCACTTCGGACCATTTACATTCGGATTCCTTACCTTATTTACAGTCAAACATGTACTGTTTTAGTTATGTTGTATAATCCTTTTAAATTGTTTTAGGATCTGGTATAAATTTATCTTATTATGCCAATAAATACCTGATTAAAAATACTGATTCAAGTTAACCACTATCAAAACGATCATTTTTTCTTGCATTTATTAGTCAAATGTTGGTGCGGAAATGTGATTATACTATTTCTTTTGGTTGAACTAACAGTTCACTTGAAACATTTAGTATGCATGATGATAAGTTAGCAAAAGATAATGAAATAAATTCTCTTATTAAGGGCAAGTTTTAGGGAAATTGAATTTTATAAAACGACAGTTAACTATATCATGTTTTGTTAATTGCTTTAGTGCAACAAAAGCACACAGTCATCATTTAAATCTAAACATTTTCCAAACTTTCAGTTAAAATTGTTTTGCATGACTTTAACGTCGGTATTGTACCAATTGAAAAGCAACCATGGCGACGAGGTGTGCAGTTTTAAAAGATTTATACCTTGATAATAAGGTGCCTTAAATGTGTTATTTTCAAACCAAATATATCACATTGATAGATGAATTCTGACTCCCCAATAATAAAACTTGTTCAACTTTACAGTATACATTATTTCCAAATGAAACATTGCACATTTCTACATTTTTCAATATTGAAAGATATTTTATATCTTATTCTAGACATACCATTGCAATACAATTAAAGGGAAACAGAAGTCAGAATTAAACTCGAGATAGATTTGAAGACCTTGTTAACACAAACGTTCTGTTTAGAAATCGGCTAAAATATAGAAGAGATATGGGAAATCAAAGCTTTATTTAATATGCAAATATATGCAAATTAGGCACACTATTAGACACGCCGCTTTTTCAAAACTTACTTTTGTAACCCATTTACTCATTTTCATGGTTGTTTTTCTCTGAAAATTGATAACATTGATTAAGTGTCTTTTAAGTTACCTTTTTTTTTAAATATGTATATTTAGACCTGCTGTGTTTTGTTTAACAGTATTACCTGCGATTATATTGAACTAAAGCACTGTGACATCACAAATTTCAAATGGCCGCCTCTATGAGACTCCATTTTGGAAATGTTTAATCTTCAATATCTTCACATTTTAAAATTGTCAACAGTGTATTCCTCTTCACAAATTCGTCAATTTATAACCAAATTATTTTCTGATTTGCCTTTCCCTTCAAGAAATCTAGAACCTGAACGTTTTTGAGGACAAATTATCCTATTACCTGCTTCGAAGGATGCGGCAGTAAGTGACAAAGATATCCAATATGGCAATCATACATTGATTTTTTTTATCAAGCAAAGTATAACAGGAGATTGCAACTGCTATACTCGACATACCGTCTGACTCATAGAAAAGATATCTTTGTAAAATGATCTCTTAATATGATCAACAAGTTGATGTGATAGTTTCATGCTACATTCTTGTTCTTGTTTCTTGTGTAACCGAAATCGAACTTGACCTGTAGTTTATGATCAAAAACCTACGTATAAAATCTTAATTAAATCCATGCAACCTTTCAAAAACTATTGATCGTAAACCACCATTGCAGTTGAGGTGTTTTTATAGTCTGCGATCTGATAGTCTCAACTTTGAGCCAGGTATTATTTAAAATGACAACTTTATTTTGAATATATATTGTCTCAAAATATATTGTCATTGCGTTTGGTTTTCTCAGAATCCGACTATTTTATACATGTAGATGTAGCATAACTGATAATCAGTGTATTCACATCTAATGTGAGGTACTAGATGTTTAAGAAATCTTTTAGAACTTCAGCATTTGCATGTACATTCCAGATCAAATTTTAAGTATTATTTTATGGCATATTTAACAGATTTAACTTGTACAAGCAGTAATAGTCCTGTACAAATATTGTCTGTAAGATTGACAGTGGTTTTACATATTTTATAATTGTGGTTTCTGATCAATATCTTATAAAAGGATGGGTTTCAATCATTTCTTTTTACGGATGTACATAATTTCATATAAAATACTCGATATGTCACGTGCAAGAACCATGACCCTGGTCACAGCGCATATATGAACTTTAGTAAAACTTTGTAAACTTTGTAAAATGATAATTGTTTGTGCCTAACTCATGCTAATGAGTTGTTTTATTTTTGCTCACCTGTGAACAAAGTGCTAAAGGTGAGATATTCTGACATTATAAGATGAAGATGTGTTTTGTACAAATGGTCCAACCTTAAAGGTCACGATTGTATAAAACTTAGTTGACGTAAAATCCTAAACGGGGGCATCCGTGATTGATTGAATTTAATTTTATAAAGGTTCGGCACTGAGGGTAAGTTTGTTAACTTGTTCATCAAATTGAGACCCCTATCCGTGTCCTATGGACACATTTAAATAGGACACATTTTTAGTTAAATTCAAACAAATAAGCGGTGTTCTTATTTTTTATATACCGACAACACTTGTGTGTTATAGGATAAATTCAAGGGAGAAAATCAATGTTAAGATTTGAATAAGCTACGCCGTGATTAATTATGATAAAGTTCACATTCTGAGTATAAACTGTTTTACGCCGACACGATTTTAAGAAACTTTTATGCAACGAGCTGCTGCGATAAATTTTTCGATTGTAACTGCAAAGGTTAAGGTTACATTCAATGTATCATAGAATACAATAAACAGTTAAAAAGAAGATCATGTCACGCTAACCAAGGATGACTGTAACCATTACATCGATTGTCAAATTGATTACAGATCGTACAACTGCAACACAATTTAATCCATTTAGCGCTTACATAAAAAATGCCTTCGAAACTGATGCGGCCGTAGCGTTGTCAACTGTAAACTAGACTGCCATGATGATTCTTTCTGTCAGAAATCATCTTTAGGACCTGCTTGCACACTAGTTATCTTTTGAATGACGAATAAACGAATGAACTTCCTATCGTGCTATTATTTTTCACCGATATTTTGCCAAAGAATACTTACCGATGAAGTGTAAAATGTATATCATATTGTTAGCCTCCAAAGAGGATGTACCAAAATTAATTTAAAAGTGTATAGCTACTGCAAGATTAATACAGACTAGTCTGAATCGGGATACTATATGGTCTGAAACAAGCAAAGCTCGCGCTCATCAGATATGGATAGTTGCGGGAGAGGTGCCTTCTCCGGATGGTCTAAAATGGTATAATGTCTGGGAAAATTTTAGAATTGAAGTATAGGAGTAAGTTTGGCTTTTGAAATTTGCCAGTTTAAAATATATAATTGCTACATACATGTAGATATATTAAAGTTTGACGTTGCACATAGTAAACATGCAAATTTATGTTTCAGCAACTGACCATACTTTTCCCGTATAACTGAGAAGTTAACGTGTTAAGGAGAGTTAACACACACAAACGGTTTACGAAGGTCTTTATTTTATTTTTTTAATAAGCAACAAAAAATTTGTCATTACCAAGCATGAATAATCGGTATGACATATATTTATTTGTAATTTTGGCGAAAGTCTATTTAGATTGGCGTAGTAGTTTGAAGGGGATATATATTTTATCTATTTTCTGTTTTAACTCTATATACGGCAATTGTAGTATTTGAAATGGGGTTGAATAGTTTGACCAACTTAAGATGAAGACCACACAGTGGATCTGATGCTCGTGTAATCTAGCCATTTATACGCAACTCGAATAGATAAGACTTTGCTTATCTACCGAGTGTTATAACATTCCGTTTATATCTGTCTGAAGTTATTATGTCATGATCTTTCTTATCGGGTGAGTTTGAACAAATAATCTGCATAGCATGTTGATAAAAAGTAATATGTTTTGGGACCACAGACTCATAATAAAAATAAATGTATAACGCAGAAATGATTATAAGTATGAACTTAGTCTAATGATTTCGTTTCATAGAACAGTTTTAAAAAGTATTGCATAAAAATCTGCATTCTTGTCAATACTAATTTCTATTTTTGAAAAAAAATACAGGAGGAGTGCGCTGAAAACAATACAGATATAGAATTTGGAAAAAATAGAAAAAGGAAAGTACGAAAGACCGGTGGTGACATTTCAACTTCAATATTGCACGATTTCACGAATTCACGATTTCACGAATTCACGATTTTACTTCACGAATTTCACGATTTCACGATTTTACTTCACGATTTCACGAATTCAAGATTTCACGATTTTACTTCACGATTTCACGAAAGATCTATACTCAGTTCCAAAAATAAGTGTGCACTTTGTTTTCTGTGATTTTTCATCGACTACTTTTCTGAAAGCCTATATATTTGGTACCAAAATTGAGATCTGTTTACGTACAATATGGCGAACATTTTAGATTTTGCAATCGATAGATGACAAATACACATGAGATATAGTGTGCTAAAATTGAAGCCGGTACGTCTGTTAAATACTGAAATATTTAAAATTAAGAAGTGCACACTTTCTTTTGGAACTGAGTGTAAGTTCGCTATTCGTCCCTAAATAGTTTTTCAGCATTACGATACGAAATGACAACCCGTAAAGAACGAAAGTAAAACTCATGCACCCTACGAATTGTAAAGCTGTGACACATTTTCGATTTTTAGACGTATCCTCTAGAAATGACGGTTGCGCTGCTCTGGAATACATATGTGTAATTGCTAGATCGCTATGCCGTTCCAGTTTGAAATTTTCGGAAGCTTTACCTGACTATAAGAAAAATTGCAAACTATTTTAACTCACCTGGCATAAATACAAACTTAAGGCGAATTATAAGGACGGTCCGCCGTACGTCGTACGCCGGTCTGTCCACCATTTTCCTTCAAACGTCATCTCTAAAAACCACTTGGCTAATGTTTATGAATCTTGCCAGGGCTGACCCTTGCATGAAGCTCTTCCAAAGTTGTTCAAAGAATTCCATTTTATGCAGAACTAGGAAACACTAATGGAAGGGGATTATTCTTAGCTATTGGAATAGTAGTAAAATTGAGACGCTTTTTAAGCAATTTTATAGCCAGCACATTAGAACAAGTGAAAATGTCAATTCATCGTTATAATCAATTATATACGCAAGTTTAGAAAAATGTCGACAACTTTATACACCACCTATATACCAATGTTTTGTGTGTTTATGTGTATTTTATTACCCATAACCCTAATTCATTCTTCTTATTAAACTCAGCTATTGGACTGGATGAGCCAGCCCAAGATAAAATTTTCTCTTTGCCATAAAGGGGAATTAACTGTTGCGGGAATATGGCAAACTCCCTGCAGCTGTTAGTTGCCCTTACAAAGTAAAATTGTTTTGTGCGTTCATGTTAAAAAATACTACATAGAATGCATTCAGATTATTGTGATAATGAAATGGCAATGGAAAATAAAAGGATCATGATTGCCCTATATCGCTCACCTGACGTGCCAGTGCACTTACCTAAGGAAGTCACTTGTTGGTAAAAGGAGACAGTAGTTGCTACGGAAGTCACTGGTTGCTAGGGAAAGCCACTGGTTGCTAAAGAAGTCGCTTGTCGATAAAGGTCACCAGCTGCCAGGAGGTAATAATTCGATCAATATTAGTAGAAGTCAACTAGGCAACTCTACATGCTAAATATCTAAGCGCTAGGCCATGTGGTTGAAGAGGAGAATATTTTTAAGTGTTTCCTATGTGTTGCCATAGGAACTAGAGTTCTGCATGGAATTGAATTCTTTGAACATCTTTGATAGTGCTTCATGCAAGGAACATCATTGTCAAGTATCAGTGGTTTTAAAGGAGATGTTGTTTGAAGCAAAGTATTGACGGACGACGGAAAAATGGACGACGGAAAGTTGGCGGTGGGAAAAGCTTGTTTCAAGTCAGCAAATTGATGTCTCATAAACTTTGAGACATGTTTTTCAATTTAAATCTCACCGAAGTATTTAAATTGTGTATGAATAATTTTTGGTGAAATATGAAGTTTGCACAATCCCATCAGAAGGGGATTGTTGATAATACAATATATTACTCAGTTCAGGTACATCGAAAAGAAGGAACATTGCTGAATTAACCAAATATAATCGTTAGTGTTTGACCTAATTTGCCCACCAATCAAATCGCTCAGGTTTTCAAATAGACGTCTTTCTTTTTTATTAAAACTAACTACTGATATAAGCTAATTGTGAAGAGTTCGCTCTTAAAAGAAACCCTGCGCATTCACCAGAAAACACTGCAAGCTCCGCCTTATTGGTAAAAGAATTTAAGGAACAACCTCCGTGAAAGTAATAAAAAAGGCAAACGATGATCGAATGTATTTAACCAAAAAAGAATCCAGTTTAAAAAAAATGAATCCATTATGTTAATTTTTGTCAATTAAATTCATTTTCTTTGTACATTTTGGAATATTAGCTATTGGTTTTATCAGATTTATCAGATGAGGCCATCAATTTAACTTTGGACTTTTGTCAGAGGAGTGTCATTTTTCGCCGTTGCTATTATTGCTGTGACTTGAAGCTGTTTTCGTCATATCACCTTTAACCTGTGGCTCTAAACAATTTCTTATATCGTTAATAAAATGCTTCCCTACAGAAATGTGATCATTTTCAACGGAAGATTCCAAATTAACGACTTTGATTGTGAATTACATTACTGACAAGGTCGGCTAATAGTTATGCTGTTTAAGCTTTTATAAAGTAACAAAAATATCGTATATCGTATCTTATATTAGGGCTTTATCGTTGGTACCGGTTTCCCATATGACCAACGCCTCCAGAAGAGGTTAGTTATTTTAGGTTTCGGAGGATAGTGCAATATACAGAAAGTGTCCCAATTCCAGAAACATCCCTGGTTCTTATACATGCCAGGTGTATAGCACCCATACATGGGACCTCGGTTTTAGCCTCATCCGAAAGACTGTTAGTTATTTTTGTTGGTCATCCCTGTACATATATTATTTTATACTTTTTATACCATAATATAAAACGAAGTCTAGACATTCGTTCTAACAAAGTAAAGGTTTTCAACTAGGCAGTCTTAAAGACAGCTATGTCCCTCGCCGTCGCAAAAAGGAACATTGAAGCAATTAATTTTACCGGGGGTAGTTTTCTGTCATAGGTGTACATAGTGGATTTCTTAAGGCAAAATAAAGTGAGGTGGACATTTTGTCAGAGTTGCATTCAATTCCATCAAGTGGTTGAGGAGATATTTAGCGGACACTAATTCAAGACTAAAAAAATTGACCTTAAGTTGTGTCCTTTACCTTGAGTCAGTTTGACCTTATCATGGGTTCTACACACTGTCTCAATGAGGTGATCATTTAACTGGATTTTCATCTAAATCCTTCAAAGAGTTTAAGAGATATTGAGCAGACAGACTCAAATATTTGGCCTTAAGTCGTGACCTTGACCTTGAATAGGCGTGGCCAGATCATAAGTTCTGCACATTAACTTAATGAGGTAACCATTTGACCACAGTTTCAACAAAATTTTTGCCCTCCATTACCTTTATGGACTTAAAAGATGTTAACGTTATGATCATTATGTATTATGATAATTTGATTAGGGTCATTTACTGGTGGAACTAAAAGGAAAACATTGTGCTCTTACTGTAAATCTACTTTGTATACTGAACACTTTAATGCCAAAACTATGACAACTTATGTGTATGGTTACTGAAAATTTGCAAAATTCCGTTTCTAGTTATAAAGGGGAAAAGCGACCTGCAGACTGAGATATTTCGTGAATCAAACAGGTGAAGAAAATCAGTTTTCTGGATATTTTTAAGTGTAATCGATTCGGATTAAGCAGTTTTACGCCTTTTAGGAAAATAAGAATGGTATGAAATCATAGTAATGTGCAACATTTTGAATAGTGTCCCCACTTAATCAATTTGATTAGCGGATCAGTTGTGACAAATAATGAATATTGGAGTTCTAAACCGCAGCTATCTGATTTAATACTGTGTTTTTCCGAAACATATCAGGAAGCATATGAACCAAACAGTCTGTCTTTATTTGTTCTAATAAACTTATAAAATTGAAATTTCAAAGATATTTCACCCTACCCACCAAGTCAATGTTATGCCATTTTGGCATCTACTCTCTTCAGGCGCTTGCTGTTGCTGTATAATGCATAATTGCGGTGTTGCCGTCTAGGGTTATGAACGAGTATAAATGCCTTTTATAAATATTGTGACATATAATGTCATAATCTGACACAGAAGTAGTGTTAGAAAAGTTGTTGGAATTTGATTCTGTGGTCCTTAATCTATTTTGAGGAGTATATATATAGTTACAATTATTTACACAAAAACATAAAAAAATTAGCATGCACGCATGCGCACATGTGTGTATGTTTGATGGAAAGATCTGTTATGACGACATAAGAAACATATATAAAATAAGTAAGCAAACGTTTTCATTGAGCAGTTGTACATCTTTGCAGTTGTGGATTTCATGTTCGGTATGTACTTAAGTAATATATATTTATTAATTTGAAATTCTATTATAAAATATTTTGACTCAATGTTGTTAAAGAAGTACTTTCTTCACACAATATATTTCTTTTATTGTTACAGGAAATTATGAAAATCAATAACATATGTCGTAAAGTAGTTCATAGATAACATGTAATGAAATATTGAATAAACGGAAACCTGAAAAATATATAAATAATAATAGTAATAATATTTATAGTTACAATAATAATTAAAAATAGTAATAATAATAATAATAATAATAATAATAATGATGATTATAATGATGTTTATGATGATGATGATGTAACGTAATTTCTGTCGCTATTCTGTGTAATACAATGTTGACATAACCAAAGAACGTCAACAGCATCACTGCTTCGGGTTTTTTTCTGATTTGTACATTATGTAGATTTTGTGTTTTAATTCCGTCACATGACGCACATCCATGTGATGTTTATAGTTTGTTATTTTAAGATGTATATATGATACATATTACAGGGCGTACTTACAATTTTTAACTGTTTTAGCGGTGTTCATCGTCTAGCTATTTAACCAATTTATCATTCAAAAATTTACTAATCTTTACGGTTAATTTATTTTATGCTTGATAAAAAATCTTTCGGATATTAAAATGAATCAACTGGTAAGCTAATGGTTCGAAGGCGACAACGTCCGAATCAGCCTATCACCTTATCATGCGTTTCTAATGCGCCTTTTTGGCGTGTTTTACCTCAATGTGAATGTGATGCTCTTGTGAAGAGAAATACCTTATATATTTTATTCAAAGGTAAATAAAACGCAACTTCTTTCATTTTTCATATAAACGTCAGCACATTATTTTTCATGAAAGCATGTAGGAAGTAAAGTCTGATTTCCTATCAGTCTGCAAAAAATGACAATGAACAGATAAATATCTCGTGTTAATCTTTTCCACTTTTTAATTTGCACAAGGCATCATAAATTCTAAGTTAAGCGTTAAAGTTGCGCTTCTTTTGCCGGTCAGTATATACATGTATTTAAGCTGCACTGTGTACATCTCATCACTGGTGCTGTTTTTAATTGTGTTGTGGAATTACTTTCCTATTTACGGTCTAATTTTATTGGCCACCTACACAAAACATTTCAGAATTAAAGGTATTCAGGATGCTCATATTTTCATATTCTAAGTACATTCTTGAATATGTTTCCTTCGAAATCAGAACATTTTCGATACCGTTTTTTAATTTGATTGAAGTTGTGGAACGAAATATAGTTTTGCATTATGCTGCTATTTTTAACTGGCATTATGCAAGAGAACTAAAACTTATGTTTAAACTTGTTCAGAATATGCATGTTTATTTAAGGACAGATCTAACGCTCCAAATATAATGTTGATGTAATACTTTTCAGCTCTGACTCATTTTTATTTCTCGTTTTTAAGGTTGAAAACAATGTGTTTAAAAATTCTTTGTAAACAAATTCTAAATGAATGTCCTTTTTATTAATTTATTACTATTTGACAAGAAATATGCTGCTTACGATCTTAGTTTTAAAATTTAAATTGCATAACGCTTGGATTATCAAAACAAAACAGTGATAAATGTGGAGCAAGAATATCTAGATGGTTTTCTATTTAAAAATTAAGAAAACGTCAAAATAGGTAATGTTTCTCACTGTGGTTATAATATTGATTTTAAACTTTGAATGTGTAGTTTCCGAAAATACTGGTAATATCTATACAATTTCTTTGTATGTATAAGTTCTAAATAAATGCCCTCTTTCTTTATTAGTTTATCATCATTTTCATTTGCAGTCAAGTTGGTCCATTTCATATCTTGATAATTCTTATTTCTTTTTAAAAGCCATAACAGTATGAATAATCAGGGAAGAAACAGTTAAGCGTAAGTGTTGCTGTGTTTCGCAATTTAGCTCGAACTATATGCAACTGCAACAGAAATAGATTTTTCTGTCATTTCTTCAATACTTTAAAAATTTTAATTCTTTAGGTCTTCATATCGTATTACAAGAATTATATAATAATTTTGACACAAACAGTAAACACTTACAAGGATGAAGGACGCTTGCTATGGTTTTCTATATGTACAGTATAGGGCCAAAATTGTCCCTTTCATATAATTTCTTCAAACTTGGCATTTTGACTAAATATCAAATTTAAAATAGAAATCTGAAATAAAAAGCATAGGTCATCTGCCTAGATTTTGAATTATCTGCCCTTGAACACAGAAATTTGTTATATTTTCTGATTTTCAAGGGCAGATAATTCAAAATCAAGGCCGGTGACCTATGATTTTTATTTCCTTTTCCTGTTTTAAACTTGATTCTTAGTCAAAATGCCAAGTTAGAAGAACTGCTATGAAAGGGAAACATTTGGCCCTATATACATATAGAAAACTATAGTAAACGTCCTTAAATATATATTAAGCTGTTTTATATATATCTCTATTAAAACATGCACATTAACAGGTACCCGTTGGTGCGTGCAAATCAAACCGTAATTTAATTACACGACTGTACAGCTAACAATCTACCTATTTATACATGCACTGACTGGTAGAATAAGTCTTCCGTTGAGTTGTGCTTAGAAGAATGTCATGTGTCAATCCATCTGCACAGGTGATGACATACAGTTACAAAAAGCCTTATCTAGTAATCATACTAAATTGTAGTGAAGCAGAACAATAAGCTTCTGTGTTCTTACACTTCGTGATATAACAAGCATAAAAAGTGTCTGTATTTTTTTCAGAACTGAGACATACCTCGAAGACATACAGGCTGGAAGCAGACATAAGATTACTTGAACAATCAATAACAATTATTTTGTGTGATGATGTTAATCTTGTAAATAATTTACAAAATGAATCAGTTCCATTTACTCGTTACGCTAACCGTTATATGTAAGACTATGAATGTACATTCGGCTAAAGTTTCTAATAACTCAAACAGTTGCATGGTCAGTCTAATACTTCCGCGGGAAAGCATCAAGTCCGTTTGTAACGACGATAAATCATATTATGTAGAACAGAAATTAAAATACGTCGATAGTCAGTTATCATCATACAGGCGTGAAATAAATAACATCAATGTAAGGCTTGCCTATACCTTGGCACGAAATGCAAAATACAAAAAGCCTGTTTCAGAACACATGCGTCATGTCAAAGACAATGCTGCAGTTCTTTCAGAACAACCAATGAACAGAATAAATAAGAAATACAAAACGAATTCGACTGAGAGCGAACAAAATACGATGAAAACAAAAGGTCATGGAATAAAAAATAATGAATCAGAATTAAAGGGGTATGGAATTACAAACGCAGACAGAAGAAAAGTAATTAGAAATTTGTTGCAGAGACAACTGAAAGGTATAAAAGGGAAAATTATTACAGAAATTTTGCGTAAATATAAATTCAATTTCAACATGCAGAGTGTAAATGTTCTGAACAGAAATAAAAACGATGACAATGCCACATTCAGGGACAAAACAAAGGTAGCCAAAGGAAACAAAATTTCACCAGAATATCAGGCTGGTGGCGTATTCAAAGAAACTGTAAAAGGAGGCAGTAAAAAGCGTATTTACGTACAAATAAAATCGAAGCGCAAAAGATACAGACGTAAAAGTAGCCAAGAAATAGAATATAAAGTTAAACTTCAAGAAATTGAGCGTGATATTGAAACGCTGGCAAATGGGGTGACATCTTTACATGAAAATATGTTTGAAGTTGAAGACGTTAAGAAACATTTTGAGACTGAAAAGATAGCTATGGAAAGTGAAATACTGGCGAATGTACGAAACGAGTATGGTCAAATGTATTTAAAATTAGAATACCTAGAAAACCAAACCAAGTTATTAACAAAACTCCTTCGGGCAGCAATAAAGGCACATAACCAATTTCAAGCAAGCCTTCAAAATTTCAATGCTACGTTCAAACTCAGAAACTATGAAATCAAAATGGATATAGCAAGACTTTCCACAGACGTCAATACTCTCAACAGTACTTTTAACCCAAGTTATGCAGATGCTCTTTCTTTTGACGATGCTATGACTATCTTAGATTTGGAAGACACTGTTAATTTTGTGAAAAAGATGAAAAAGATATGGCCCGCTGCAAAGGATGACTTGGCAAATATTAGACTACAGCAGGAAAAACTCTTTGATGCACTGAACAACACTATCAGAATTCAAAATCATAAGGAAAGAAACGTCCGTAACGATAATGTGGAAAAGAAAAAACGGAACACATCGCTTGAAGAAAACAATGTGCAGAGAAAAAATGTCGGCAAACGTTTGGAGCTTTGCGGTTTCACAGTAGTTGTGTATGTATTCATTCACTGCTTTATTTAGATCAACAATAGAAATATCTATAGATTTGTTAAGTTTATTTTTACATATAATATATGACGTGAGTATCAATTACCAAATATATTGTTTATCATGCATCCTCTATTTTAAATTAAGAGACTTCAAATTTACAAGAAATTCATGTAACTAGGCAAATAATAAGTGCAATAAAAATATGTATATAATGTACTAATATTATTTTCCAAATTATTTTTGTTAAGAAATAATAACTGTATCGCTTTATTTTATCGCTGTATAAAATACTATCAGGAGTCGGATCCAAAGTAATCAAATCACGAGTGCATAGCATCCGAATAAATATAGGGGTACATTTATTATTTCGATTCTAACACGTCATTTTCTTTAAAAACTACCCCCACCTTTACTAAAAGTGTAACAGTAAAAAATCAATTTATCTGCTTTAACAACCTGATCGAACTCTATGAAACACCATCACGCGATAATGCACAACTTTTAATCAGTAGTTAACATCGTGTCCTCTCCGCGATCTGACTTGCTGACGAAATGTTATCCGATTTCTTGATTATAGATAGTAAATCTACAACAGTGATAATTTATAATTGTTGTAAGAATGTCATCAGTCAAAAATATTTATCTCATGCACGCACTGAATACTCAACATGACGAGACGGCTTTTGAAAGATTAACATAGCAGTATAACATTGTGTTTACTTACATACTAAAGCATACAAAGAAAATATGAGCTGCAACAAGGGGTCTATTCATCATACAATTTTGATATTTTCACCTAGCTTGTGTCAGAGTGAGCTTTTGCGGTCGCTCACCGTCCGTCCACCATTTTCTTCAAACAACATCTCCTCTTTAACCACTTAGTCAATATTTACTAGCTCTACCTTTTGTTCAAACAAACTGCAAGACCAAAGGCTGACATATTTGGTGGGTGACATTGTCTAGTGGCCCACTACGCAGATTATAAAATATTTAATTTTATTATTAATTTTATTTAAATAATACCTGAACACGGTGAAACACCATCACCACACACTGTAAGCAGCTTTGATCGCTTGAGCGATAATGTACAACGTTTAATCATTATTTGACGCAGTGTCTACTCCGCGATAGGACACATTGACCAAATTTTGTCCCACGTGTCTGATTTGATCAAAATTTGCATCGCCCAAGAGTCACTTGTAAGCTCGTCTGAGCACGAAATGGCCATGGTGAGCTATCTTGATCACCCTGTTTACGTCGTCAATCGTCCGTCGAGTTTCATATGTCGTCAACCATGTCCTCCGAATCCAACCAAACTTCACAGGAATGTTCTTCTGTTGTCCTCTATCAAACTTGTTCAAATAAGTCTATTCCATGCGGAATTCTGGTTGTTATGGCAACAAACATGAACAATTTATACAATGATCTTCTCAAAATCCGACCGGCATAGAGCTACGATATTTTGCATGTAGCATTGTCTATTGGACCTCTACCAAATTTGTTCTGCTCCTGAACCTCGGGTCAAAATTGACCTGGGAGTCACTTGATTTGACATATGTTTCTATAGGAATTTATTTTTAAATTTTCTTTTCTGAAAGCACAAGGCCAACAGCTTAGATATTTGGCAAGTAGCATTTATCAAGATTGCTCAAATCATTACCTCCGGGTCAAAATTGACACCGTCCCAGGGGTCACTTGATTTTACATAGGCTTATAGAGTAAAACAAATAAAAATCATCTTTTCCAAAACCATATGGTATACGTCTAGTAGACCGCAACCAAGATTGTTCAAATCATGCCCCTCGGGTTAAAATTGGCCAAATCTAGGGGCCTTTTTTATAGACGTATATAGGAAATTGTTTTTAAAAAATTCTGCAAAACCACAATGACTATTGCTTATATATTTAGCATGTAGCATTGTCTATTGAACCTATACCAACATTGTTAAACTCATACAAAAGGGCGGAAACTAACCTTTCCGGTTGGTCATATGCTTTTCAAGGCTTTACATACGAAAAACTTTTTAAAACTTTCTTCTCAAAAACCACAAGGCATAGTTTTTAGATATTTGGTGTGTAGCATTATCAAGTGGACCTCTACCAAGTTTATACAAATCATTACCCTGGGATCAAAATAGACCACGCCCCTGGTGTCGCTTCTCTGTGAAAAGAATGATAGGAAACACTTTTAAAATTTTTTTCTCTGAAACTGCGTGGCCCAGAGCATTTAGCATTGTCTGTTGGTCCTCTACGACATTATGCCCTGGTGTCAAAATTGACCACGCCCATTTGATAACAAGATTAAACTTATTATGTTTAAAAACTCGAGAAGCATTAGCCATAGGACTTCATCTCCATCTCCAGACTTCATGGATATATTGATCTTAACCAGTAGGTGACCTCTATTGATATTGATGTCAGATCTATTCAATAACTTGAAAACCATTAAGCCTATAATCTTCAAACTAGATGGTGAGGTTGGTCTTGACCAGTAGATTACCCCTACCGATTGTGAGGTCACATTGTCAAACCCGGGGTCACTTGGCCTACTGACCTACTTTCTTGTTTTTTAAGCTACAGACATTTGAACTATATGGGTAGTTTTTGCAACCAGGTTACCACTTTGACCTTTGCTGGCCTACTTTGTGTTTTTGAAAATACATCAATAATATTTGGACCATTTATACAGTTTTGCATGCAGATTTCAACTCCGATATCGGCTGACATTAACCTTAACCTACTGAGCTACTTTCCTGTTTTTGAAGCTACATCAGTGAAATTTGAATCATATATACAAATTTGAATGCAGATTTCATCTGATCTTGACCTAAGTCCTAGATTTTGTTTTTCAAGCTAGAGAGATTAAATTTGGACTATTTGTATAGTTTGGCAAATTACTCCCTAAATTCATATTACTGGCCTTAACTACCTTTTGATCTACATTTAATGTTTTAAAGTGCAACAATACGCAGGTGTGCGATATAGGACCATCATGGCCCTCTTGCTTTCTCATAGTACCTGTATGAAACAACTCTTTATTTCTTCTGTGCTGAAGCAAGACGCAAATCTAATTAATTTGAATTCTTTACTTGAAAATGTTGTTACTTTAACTGATTCACCTTTTTTCAAATAAAAGTATGTCACAAGGTTGATAAGCTCATGACCAAAAGTTTAGTCATCAAAACCGTTTACAAAACGTACCAAACAGAAATATATATTAATGACTCCGTATGACCACCTTTTTTCCTGACAGTAAAACTTTTATACTAGTGTTAAGAGTAATGTAAGAAAAGATAAATGATGTTACTTCATTTTACAAAGTGCACTTACAGTTTTGTCCCTTTGCTAATATATACCGAGAGAGATATATGATCTTACATAGCTTAAAGAAGCAACGAAATAAGCCGAAAATGTCCTGAAATTTAAATCTATTTTGTTACTCCAGAACTGTCAATGGCATTTTGATGAAACTTTACACAATGACGGAGGACATTCTGTGAGGCAGACTACAGATCTATGTTCCTTAGTATTGGGATATTTTTTCTTTATTATTTTTTCTTGTCAAGAAAATATTTTCAAATGTGCTGAAAGAAATTTATTCAAACTGTATACAAATATAGAGAACAATGAGGGTTAATGTAGTCACGGACCTATATACACATGGATTGGCAACTTCCGAAAATCGATAATGCGATATCGGACTAGATGTTACCCATCATGCTTTGCGCGCGCTCGGTGTTTTTCGGAAATTTTCAACAAACTCGATAGCAAGTACGCGCTACGAAAAAAGATATAGCTTGGAATAAGACAATAGTTGCATAAACAAAGAAAAATACAACCTATTGAGCCATACATATTGAAGTAGACACGATTAAATTTGATTTATTGTTTACGTTTTCCCCCGATACGTTCCAAGATAGAGGACGGCGGGAAGCTTCATAATTTCTACATCGCGCTGACAAAATTTTCAACATACAAAATCGATAAAAGTTACGCATTACGAAAAAAAGATATAGGTTGGAATGAGACTAAAGTTCCATAAAGAAAAAAAAAACTATTGAGCCATAAAAACTGAAGGAGACACGATTAAATTTCATTATTTTTCACGTTTTCCCCGATTCGTTCCAAGATGGAGAACAGGTGGACGCTGGGAGTTTCGATTTCGGCAAAACTCGGATATTGTCCATCGATGCTAAAATCTCGCATAAAATCCCGGCCTCTGCGAGAAAAAAGTTGAACTTGTATAGGAAGATACGAGAGTTGCCAATCCATGTGTATATAGGTCCGTGATGTAGTGTTTCCCGAACTCTACATTGAAGCATTATAAAATTATCATTATTATCATAAGTTATCATTACTATCATAAAGCTTGTCCGTAACATAATCCGAAACGTAGCCAGATATCAAACATTCGTTTGTAGCGCGGTTTAAATCCATTGATTTGGAGACATCTATAATTCAATTGAAGAGGTCTCCATTTGAATTGGAGACCTCTATTATTGTTTTACAGCGCGCAAGAAATAAATTAATGATATCAAAAAATATTTTTGAGAGGTCAATAATTGAATTGTACCGCGCTTCAATTGTTTTATTTGAGAGCTCTCTTTTTCAAGGTTGTTATTGGATTGCGATTAACAGTATTGAGAGGAATTAAATAAAGACCTCTAATCAATTTTTTACCATTAATTCATTTCGGTGCTGTAAAAAATATAGAGGTCTCTAATTCAACTGGAGACCTCTTCAATTGAATTATAGATGTCTCTAAACCAATGAATTTAAACCGTGCTACAAGCGAATTTTTAATATATTTTATTT
>JAFMSR010000007.1:42098662-42196162 GCA_022818135.1 Saxidomus purpurata
TGAACTTGTATAGGAAGATACGAGAGTTGCCAATCCATGTGTATATAGGTCCGTGATTATACCATGTATTTTTTTAATTATTCTTGTCTCATAAAGCTAGTACAAAGTCTATATTTTACAAGTTATAGCATTCCAAAAGTTCCTTCTAGGGCACATCTTTCTATATATATTATTGAAGTACAAACTGCGACAGTCTAAGCCAATTCAGGCATTAGTATCTACAATATTTAATACTCCACGCACCTGTTCTACGTCACGCTAAATCTGCTTTTATATGGTCACATGGTAAGTTCGCGCCAATACTTCCAGCAACAATATTTCTACGCTATGAAAACGATATGTAAATTAACATTCTTTCAGCTATTTGTCAAACTCATAATGCAAAAGCAAACGCATTGTCGGGCGATTTCTGCAAGTCCAACTGCAATAGCTTATTTTGTATATGTGTGCAATAGCTTACCTAACCTAATTAATTTGGCGTTTCAGGGTGACCCCTTACACAGATCTGATATTTTATAACTGTCACACCATTTTGTAGAAGGCGGACAGCTACAGCACAATTTACTCATGCATCACCTGTGATAAACAAGTCACATGGGACTACCGGGCGAGCGGTAGTTTGCGACACGTGTGACCAGTGATATCACACCGACTATCAGGACGTTCACACAGGCACCTACATTATTCTGAGTGACGAAAGTTCTATCATGTGGGACTGCATTATTTGTAACAACCCAAATTACTCCACCATTTGTTTTGATCTCCACTCCATCTCTACTAGTATACTGCCAATCAGTTCTACAAGTCTGCCAAGCCCAGACTCGAGCCGTAACATAAAACCTCAGCATTCATCCACTCCTGATTGTAAAACGGCGTATTCAAAGAAGTCGAAGACGACAGCTCATCCACCAATTTGTATCCTCGACATCAACTGCTAGTCAATTAAGAAAAAGCAGGATAGAATTGAGAACACCATATAATGTACCAAGCCTGATCTTATCATGGAAACAGAAACCTGGTTGGACCCATCTATAACTGACAACCAGATATTTCCTTCCAACTTCAAATTATGGCAAAAGGATTCGCATACAGGTAAGCGACGCCCTAGCGGCGGCATACTTTTAGCCATCAGAAAAATTCTACTTAGTACAGATGTACCAGAGCTACATACTGATTGTGAGATCATCTGGGCTAAGATTAATCTGGCGGTTTCTAAAAAACTCTACTTCTGCTCATTTCACAATCAAAGACTAGCGACAGACACAGTCTTACCCAGTTTGACGAATCTCAGTATATCGAGAAGCATCCATCATCGATGCTACTATCATTATTGGCGGTGACTTTAATTAAAGATGGGACTGAAAATCTAAAACGTTGAAATCAAATGCCTCACACACCCGTCTTTATTACAAATTTCGAAATTTTTAGATGACAATAGTTGAACACAATTAGTTGAGGAGCCAACCCGAAACAACAACATCCTTGATCTCTTCATCACCAGCCTTCCAAGTAAGGTGCTCCGTATTTGTGTAGTGCATGGAATCTTTGATCACGACTCCGTCCTGGTGGAACTAATGACATGCGGCCTTACAAGAATGCCGAATGGGATAGCATACGAGCTAATACAAACCATCTCCATGTACAGATAACCTCATAAGTGAGCAATAATGAAGATATTGATGTGGTATAGAACACCTTCAAATACAGTCTAAAGTCTAGCATTAACCTTCACATTCCATACACAATGGCAAGATTAAAAGACTCTGCACCTTGGATTACTCCTGATATCAAGAAACTTGTGAAGAAAAAAGAGCATCTCTACAAGGCAAAGAAGAAATATAACGACCTATCCCACAGCTGATTTTAAATCCAGCTTCTCCAGAAGAAACTTCGTCAAGTATATTGGTCTTACAGTGACAACTTGATTACACCGCAGTCCACTGATACCGACAAGAGTACTTCCTAACGTTTCTGGAGCTGCATTAAACACAAGAAAAAAGATGAAACGTCTAGTTCTGGACTGAGGGAACATTCAGATCCAATAGCTGAAGCAAACATCTTCAACCACCAGTTCAAGTCTGTTTTTTTTCTGAAAATACTCCTTGCTCCGATCATCAATTCATCACTGGGGAATATGTCCCACCCTTCAAACATCCAGAAGCTCCCGATATCTCCATCACAAACAACGGGGTGGGAAAGCTACTCTGCAACTTGAACCCCTACACATCTCCAGGTCCTAATGGAATCACTCCTTAAGTAATGAAGGATATATATACTCATCTAGCTCCTGTTTTTACCACCATCTTTAATTACTCGTTCACTACCAGCACTATACCTGATGAGTGGCGGAAAACTACTGTATCACCAATATATAAGAAAGGGAGCAAGTACAACCCTGAGAACTACCTTGCTATCTCCCTTACATGTACTTGCTGTAAACTACTCGATTATATTATTACCAGTCACATTATGCAACATGGGGAAATCAACAACAACTTGAACCCACTACAACATGGCTTCTGCAAAGGTCGATCCTTCGAGACACAGCTCATAGAATTCACGGACGACATATCACTAAATCTGGAAAAGGGTAAACAGCCAGACGTTCTTGTCATGGATTTCTCCAAGGCGTTTGACAAATTTTCCAACATTCTTCTCCGTCACAAGCTGAACCATAGAATAGATAAAACATCACCTAAATGCTTGAAGACCTCCAATGGACGTCGCTACCGGACAGCATAACGATCTCTTGCCTTACCCTCCTATACAATATCTCAAACGACCTTGTTGCCATCAACAAAACCAATCGTCATTTAACACATTCTTGTCTGTCCCGACATACATCAACACACTACTTCAAAATACCACAATATTCTACAAGTCACCGTCAACAGTCATTTTTCCCTCGAACAATCAAGGACTGGAACAGTCTTCCACCTGGACAGCATATCAGTAGGCTCAGTTCATGCCTTCAATGCTCAATTAGCCACCCTCTTTATCTAGACTCTTAAGAATGCTTTTATTTTTATCCTTCAATATACATACTCTCACTTTTATTATTGTCTTATAGTCTTTGCGCTACCCACTGGCAATAATATTCAGTCTGTTGAATGTGGCCAGTATCTGGTAGAAGTAGAAGTTATGTAATAATTATTATTTAGCATTTAAAGGTTCTTTTTCGGAAGGCCAGTGACTGCTTGTAAAGGTAAGATTTTCACAGATTTGCATACTTAGCATACTGTTTATTATTGACCTGTTATCTAACTACGAAAACATGATAAATATCTCTGTTGTTCACTATGTGGAATATAGTTCTTTAATTCCCAAAAATGACTACACATTTTAAACCATTGTTTTAAACAAAACTTTTTAAATCAATTCTGCATAACTAGATATATATATAATATATATATATATATAAATAGATGTATATAACACTCACTGTAGCAAATATTTCATCGGGTCGTACCGACTATTGCCTCTTTTGAGGATGGTGGACCCAATAAGCACAATTACAAACAAACTCACTGCAGCACAAAATTGCAGTTTGATGACTAAATGTCTTTTTAAACATTTATTTAGTCATCTTTTTTACACAAGGAATTAATTTATTGCATCTTTGTGTAAAAATGTAATAAATAAAACTAAAAAATACATAACTTAATGCGACATCTGGCTTAATATTACAAAATTATTTTTTGGCGGCCATCTTGGATTTTGGCGGCCATATTTGATTTTTACTGACATGAGTGTGTGTCTTAATAACAGGTTACACACTGAACTAGCATTGTGCAAAGTTTTTACCTTTACAGATGATATAGAAAAAAGTTATGAGCGGATTCCAGAAATTCTTAGTTTTATTTAATTTTTTCAACTTTTCACCCCAAAAAAAGGGATTTCGCACCAGCAGATTTTAGTAGATTCTGGTATGTAAGCTCGTATTAAGCTAAATATCACACGTGCCAAAAATCATTTCTGTAGGATTTGATTCCCCTATTTTTCATAAATACCCTCTACTATACAGCCATAGATATATCAGAGATTGTATGCGGAGATGTTCTTTTATTACAGTTTATCGTTTCATATGAAAAAGAAGATACGTGATTGCAAAGAATTTGTAATGATGCGGTCTTAAAATATCATAAACAACAGCTGCATTTTATATACCTGTTGTTAGGCAAACAAATTTACATTATATAAATAACTGATTGAATTGCAATGTGCAAATTATTAACTAACAAAATGATGATGTGTTCAAAGTTCTTAAGAACAGCATTATATTTTAGCTGGAAATCAAACGGATAGGAGAAAGCTGACCGAAGATACAGCCGTCAGTCTTTGAGACAGTGGAATGCTACTAAAAAAGAACGTGTATTTTACAATTATTATAGCGTTAAATTTTATCGCTTGTGAAATGTTACATTTAGTTCAATCTTATACTCAACTAACGTCTTTCAAAGTGCTTCAAACAGTAGGTCGCATATGTTACGTTTTTCACATTATTTAACAAATTTATATTTAACACTCCTTAAATATATAATTACGTTATTGATAGTGTCTCACATTGAGACACTAGGCTTTGATTCGAACTCGGATTCTATCTTTTATTGATGAACATTCTTTGAATTTCGTCCTTTCTTCGCTTAGGTGTTTCTTGCTCATTGTAGTTCAACAAATTCCATGTCATCATTTAATTATGGATGCATTTTATTTTATTTGTTATACAGTTTTCACAGTCTCGACGTGCAACGAGCAAGCTTATTTAGATGTTCTAGAGTGATGAATGATATTTTTGATATCACTGGAATGAAGTTTTAAAATGTCTCAAAGAGAAATGCAAATGTTTATACTTTTTATTCTCGGGAATTGCCTTGAAAACTTCATTTGATAAAAACCATTTTAACAGTTAATATTTAAGTTTTGCTATTTCAAGTAGTAAAATATATGGAAACTAGTGAAAGAAAACAAAAAAGTAAAATATCAGGGCATGATTGAATGAGCCAAATATCTTCCGAAAGTTTAAAAAGTGTGTCACTGAATCTGTGGATAAGGGAGAAGCCAAATGTAAATCTTGGTGTAGCATGTGGTTTACGACGACTAAAGAACAGACAATACTTTTCCATATAGGACAACATGGTCGATAAAATGTGGTATAGCTTCATAAAACATAGGATATTTTTATCTGAGCGTCAGTTAACTGATTATGAAACATTACAGCACCTTAAGCGGACCTATTGATAAAATGTGGAAGCAAATATATCGAGCTAATGTCTGAAATATTTCAAGGTTTTTGTTAAAAAGAAAAACATTAACGTTAAAAAGAGATACTAAAAGTGTTAAAACTAGAAACTTTAAGGCTGCTTATTTAAAGTACTATATAAACAATTTCATTCTTCAACATCTAATCCAGCTGATTCCTTATTGGAGTGTCGATCCATGTGTGATACATGTATATATCCATAAATTCAATAATTGTTAAAAGTACTTAGTACTTGTAGAAAAGTCATGGGTTTAAAAACGCACGTGACTCGAGGAATATCGCCGATTCAAAATTCCAAAATTGTAATCCAAGCTTTAGTCATAGTTTTGGGACATTTATCTTTAAAGATTTGCATTTAATTAAGATATTTTACCGGCAAAGGACTATTAAATTATATTATTGACTCTGGATGTTCAGACCGTTTCTCACGCATCCAAATGCTATCAAATAATCTAACGGGGGTTTTCCTAGCATCTTCAGCGTTAAATATATGTAGGTTTATTCCTGCCACAAACAACAATATTCATAATACTAGTATACTGAGACACATATATGATAAAGTGTTAAAACTTTTCTTCGTAAAACAAATGGGTGGAATAGTCGAGCTGAAACTCGTTTCATTTATACATTAACATCTTTTGATGCTGCAGTTTTTGGTAGTCAGAATGTAGTAAACTGGTTTTGATTTAAGTTTATTGATGAAAAAAGGCATGCCAGTAAAATTATCCGCAATTTTGGCAATTTGCGGGATGTATACTTCAGCACAATTAATACAGAAAGGTAAATGATATTAAGATTTGCCACAAATCACTTATTTTGTTAAAGTAAGTAAAACATTGACCGAAATCACGCTTAACATATGTCAAATTTTAGTGTGAAACATGTTTCTTAAACTCGTGTGTTTGTACCCGCTGCATCAATTAATGTCATTTTCTCCATCATTTTTCTTTTTCGCTCTGCTTTTTGTGTTATGTTTCTATCCAGGCTACTGGTATTTCCCAATGATTGTCTTTAGAGTTTAAAATTGTTTGTAAATGTCTACAATGTCGAACATATTTGCATGCAAAAATCTAAAGCCATAAATTAGTGCGTTTCAATCTCCTGTTCAACGTTTTAAAATCTTCGTGCTCCACTTGATGTTGATCTTCATTCTTGGTTTTTCAATCATTTTTTTAAATAAGTGTTCCTTTAGTTTCCATCCATTGTAGTTGAACAACTGGGCATTTTATTTTGTCCAGCACTTTTATGGCGTATTCCTTATACAGGATTTTTTTGTGAAAAACCTTGCTTTGCAGATTATACGCTGAGATAAAGTATAAGAAAGTCTTATGCTGATGTCGTAAATTTTAAGCTTGGACAAGAATAAGTCACTCGCTAAATATTAATTTCTTATCAATGTGATATGGTTTATATGTCCCACAAACAGTTTTGATATTTTTCTTCAGAACTGTTTGTCTGATAGTACAACTGTTTTACATTATGTTAAGAACACCGAATACACATTCACATTCATATAAACTATGGATAACATTGTGACTAAAGTAAAATGATTCCTTTGCATCTTGTTCTTGTACATAAAAATTAATTGCCATTGTCTCGTTGAAGAAGCAATTTTCTGCTACTGTTCCATCTCTCTTTCACTCTCCACCTTTTATAAGCTCTGAAAAAGATTTTTTTAACTTTTTTTAAACGCTCTGATTACAATACATCAACAGTCAACTTAAAGATAAAAATTACTTCTGGCTTTGAGCATTAAGGTCACAGAATCTTAAATACAACAAATGACAAATAAGGTATTGCATTTATCATTTGGTGGAATTTTAAGTCTCAATTCACAAAAAACAGTGAAATATTTCATATTTCCATATAATGACTTTCCGACGCCATATTGTATGTATCTGTTTGAAAATATTCTTATCACATGGAAACGTTTAAACAAATTGTTATGTTTTAACCCAAAATGCTCTTGTAAAATGTGACCATATGAACATGACATTCGTACTAAGGACGGTCTATCGTATTGATAAAATTTTATATCGGTTTAATAAATGTAATACAATATTTAGGTCTTACTAGCTTTAATATTCATTACACGTTATAAAAATTATGATATATCAAAATGGGAACAAATAGCGGAACGGCTTATATCATTTATTGGACTGGTTGAATAATAAGTTAATTACTGGTAAGATCGAATGATATGTGCAGATGACAATTCTCTCATGATTGACAAATCAAAACCCAGATCATTCTATTATGCAGGGATAGCAAATTGATTATATAGCAGAATTAAACATGTAACTACAATTATAAAGTGGATTCTTTTCGAACGGAAAAGCAATAATACACGACACATTTAATTGCGATTGAGCTATATATACTGTGTTGAATGTATTGAGTTGTTTTAAACCTACTAGAACCGTTCATAAAACACGTAAAACACAACAATTTTTCATAACTTTCTATAACTTATGGCCCAATCAAAATCTAATCATACAAATATGTCTTGACAATCAACACGTCGTCTACTTGGCTAAACTAATATTTACCTATTTACTATGATTTAATGTGCCTCAGCTATTGATTTTATCTTAATTTGCTAAAACTGGCATTGTTCGGTTGTTGCATATATACATACGAATGGCTATGTTGAAAAACAGCGTGTTTATTTAAACCATTTTAAAAACAACTTAATTATCTTGTCTTCAACTTGATAACTGCAGTAAACGACAAACTGTTTAGTGGCTAAAATTTAAATTATTTATAAGTTTAATACATACCTATCATTATCCACGAAAGCAAATATGAAATAGGTTCTGTTGCATTACATACACTTATTACTATGATTCTCTTTTCGTCATAACAGAAACCTTTGACCTTTCATTGCTATCAAAGCCGGGCGCATGCGTAGACATGATTTTTATAGAAAATGCAACAACTTTCTTGCACCTGCAAAGTTGCCTTCGATTCATACTACTATTTTGTCAAATAACAACACATGAAATCAAATAAAGAAAATATGCAAGATGAAAATTATTAAAGGTAAAACGGGTTTTAATGAAAGCAATTACTATCAACTGTTTATATAAAAGATAACTCCTCCTGCTTTCTGAAGAGAAGTAGACCTTATAAATGCAATAAATTCTTTAACCTGTCACGAGCTTTTGAACAACTTTTGATAGCCGTCTGTGCTCAACAAGCTTTATAATATTCCCTGTCTGAGTGAACTACGTCACATATTCTTGATATACGTTGTCAAATTGATTTTAGTGTATAAAATTTATTTTAACAGTAACAGGGGTTTACATGTTAGAACGTTCATTATTTCTTTCTTTTTGCTGTCATGAGAATCATTGTCTATTTTAGCTTTATTTGATTTGAAATTATAAAGTTCTTTTTGAAAATCTTTAGGACCTGATTTACATGCTTTCTACACATTATAAAGAATATATAAAACTTTGATTGAATTAGGCGAATAAGAAAAGAAGCGATGGCTAAGATATAACGACTTGTTCATTCACGTTTCTCCTTACTCAAATTGTACATGTCAAAGGATGGAGAGCTCTATTATAAGCTTCAAAATGAAACATGGTACATAGAAAAACCGCGACTGAATTTCATTTTGAAACAAAACAGATATTAATTTGTACTGTCGTGAAATAAAAGACTTTTCTCAGAACCTTTGACGGGAGTGCATTAAAGCATAGGTTTACAAAAGAAGACGAGCACTATATGCATACAACAAGTGAAATCCACCGTGATAACATCTTGTACTACGAAAATATAAGAAAAATGGACCACTTCCCGTAGCCCTTGATCTTGGTTTGCAAATATACTCGCATTGTTCTTGGTTTGAAAATATTCCCGCCTAGCAGAAATGGTGCCTTTTATGGATTCATAAGAAAGAGCAAACATTTCTAGGAATGTCTGTCTAGATTATTATTCACATTGCAAAGTACATTCGAAGGAAAAGTCTTGCGTTTTCAAAAATAAAATGGCGGACAGCAACTGAATTTCTTCCCATATTTTCATATTTTCTCTTAATAAATAACGCCACCGTGTAACAGTCACATAATGAGAAAAACATGATAAAGAAAATATACACGATAAAATAGTACAATAGTTTTCTGACAATTTTCGTGATTTATCTATTGTTGTTAGGTAACAGAATGCCGTTTTATTCATATTCAGTAGGAACGCATATAATAAAAGGTTTATTCTCCCGCCAAATCAACTCGTTAGAAGTAATATGTTGCCAAGACAACATTTTTTAAAAATTGTTTACAGTCCCGGCAGACCGTGGGATTTCTCCCCTGGTGAGCTTGTCAAAACCCTTTATTGACTTTCCTGCGACATTGATCGCTATTTATACAGAACAAAACCGTTTCTAACTTTATTTTTAAATCAAAAGTAAATGCTATAAATACAGTACCGTAGTTTTAATTATATTGCAAAAAAAGAAACACTTACTACATGTACAACACTTTTTTCGTAAGAAACAACATGAATACGGAAGACAAGATACAGAACAAAATAAACCATAGTTCTATCATATGTCTTTCAGTAAGCGAGCAAATTCAAAGTGATCATATATGTGCTATATATTTGGAAAGTGTTTTACTTACGTTTATCTAGTTCTAGACAAGTACAGATTGATCAAGGTGAAATAAAAGAAGCTGATTATGAGAAACGGTGTACCACGAGACCGAAACCTAATCTAAAACACAAGCTGACTTTGCGGATGTAAAACTTATCAAACTTTCAAAACTGCATGAGATCGTAGAATATTAATTTAACAGTGTTATCTAATGTACTTTGAACTTGAAGTATGTACCTAAAATCTAGAATATTTGTAAGTCTTATCGGAGTTTCAAAAATGCACGCTATCACGGAGTATAAAATTCACAGTTATTTAAGATGCTTTGAATTTGAGGAATATCCCCTAAGGTCTAGAACTTTGGTTAATTTCACATATGAAAATCTCATCAAAGTTTCAATTATTAATTTTACACTTTCATTTTATAAGTTTTGAATGTTTAAACTTGATAAGTTCATATCACATGCACTTTTTGCACAAAACTACAGGTCATAAATCGAAAACAGAACATTAACTGCTGAGGTAAAATAGCGCACGATAAAGCTAGAATGCATTTTACAGGTACGGACTTTTCTAATAATGATTTTGAGGTAAGGATAGTCTTAAAGAATGCCAAAAGTATGTACTGTGTTAGTTATTTTAGTAATAATAAACAGCTGAAGCTGGGGTGTGGGGCTACCCCCCATAGGCTTATGAAGTAGAATAAACAGTTGTAAATGCGTATCGGTAAAGTACAGGTGTCCCCGTGATAATGCAATTGTTATCGGTAAATAATATTTCCTAATGTAAGGCGAAGCAGGTGTTGTATCAATTTTAATTCCGGTTTCAGGTGGAAAAGCCAAATAGCTCTGTGGCTCAATACTTTCTGCCGATTTCTCACATTTTCTGGAAACTATGGCTGTGTGTTTTTGATATTTTTTCTCTTCTTCTTTCATAACAAGCAATAGCTGTGATAGTTGTATTCACATCTTTTGTTTCATTGATATTATATTTTTGTATTATTCAGTATCCCGTTTGTCATTTAAGCAATAAATCATTGCACGTTTTTATTAAGACAATTGTGCAATGGTTTCAGGAGTGTGATTTTCACTCACCTATCAACTCTTGAAAATTGTGCATTATACTTGCGATAATCTTACACACAACAAGAAGAAAACAGAGATTTGAACTGCGAACCATCGACCTATATTTGGCGTCACTCTTCATACCACTAACCCAACAGATCGTCGTGGTAAACATAACGATTATAAGGTTCAATATGTGAATGAAGGTTTATAATTGTTATGGTTCATGATTATAAATTGAGTCCCTCAAATTCAATGATGTTGTGATTACGATAAGGTTCAAAACAGAGACAGGGTTCACACATAGCCTAGGAATGACGGAAGAGATACATATGAGTACAGAAAGCTGACTGCAGGATTCAGTAATAGCTTGTTTTTGTTGAAGGGTTAACGATCCGGTATGTCACTTAACTTTTCGTTCACTAAAAGTTTGAACATTAACAGATCAAAAGTCTGAAACTACTGGGATACAATATTTATGTCAAAATTAAATATTGCATGTTTGCCAATTCATTAGGGGGAGAATGAAACACTTCTCTGTTGTGCTCTTTCATTTAAAAGAGATAATTTATTGAAATTATAAGATCATTATGATTGTACTTTTCATTTTAACAATTTATGCTACCATTAATGCTCAATGTAAGAGTGTTGATATTTGTCCGGAAGGGTCTGTAGTTATCTTCTGTGATCTTACGAGAACTATTTTCCATTTCTTTGCCAGATCTGCTTAAAACTCTGCTAGAAGATGTAATACCACATCAGAGAAAACTACTTTCTAGTGATAACGGAATTACTAAAGTGTCATTTTTAAAGAAAGTTATTCCTGTGCAAGCACATAACGTTTATTATAAGTTAGAAATCGTAAGAAATAGCTAAATAAGCCGAGATCGACAAGATAAATACTCAAGAACATGACAACAACACTTAAATAGCTACAAACCCTTGAGGTGTTTATATATTAGACAAAATATCATACGTGAAGAAACTTTATTGCTAGAAGAATTCTTGTTTCTCATTTCTGTTGTTACCACAATAGATATTGTTTCCCATCTTCTTTGTATTTTTCGATAACCACTGACAGTATAATAGGTTTTACAGATAACTTAACTATGGGTGACTTTTCATGTATAATGTCAGATACCTACAATCATTTAGGTCAATTAGCGCTGGTGGCAAAGGTCTCTGGTTCTTTTGTGTTTAAAGTACATCATCAGGTGTTTTCTCAATTTTGTCCTGAAAAGACACATCCTAAAACTGTATGCAGCCTGTATCTGAGGTCACATAATTGCGTTCTCATTCTTTGCACGAGTTGGTGTAAATATCTGGTTTTCTATTATTTTGTTTATCATTTTGTTTATATAGAAAACCACTCTAAAGGTTAAATATGCTCTTCTTTAAAGTTCTGTCAGTCCGTCCACTGCCCAACAGGTTTCCCGACTGAAACTCAATACATCCTAACACGGTATATGGCTATTTCTTGTGACAAGCACGTTGCTGCTTTCGATATCGAGGTCAGTCTGTCAAATGGCAGTTACCTTTATCATGGTCAACATTTATGAGTTCAGCCTTCATACTGAATATTGATTTCAGCACAAAACTTCAGAAACTATTGGGAGTAAATGATTTTAACATCACATGATGTTTTCTCTTTACTAGTGAATTTAAGGCGGTTAGCGCTCCATGTGAACCCCCCATAAACATTAGAAAATAACTGCTTTTGGGGTTCTTGAGTGTAATTATCGTGATAATATATCGATACCAACAATTTTTCAGATTTCAGATAAAACGCATTTCTTTACATGATAACTTTAAAAAATGTGATGTCGGATTGATTAAGAACAAAAATAACATTTGGCCATATATCACGCCTGATTTTGTTGAGTTCACAAAAACAGATACTTATTGAAGTTCCGTCTAAAGATTTTACCATTCATATATGTAAACTGGTGGTTTGCAAATCCTTAACTAATGTTCATTGTATGCAATATTTTCCATTCTGTACAATTTCGAAATATCATATGTAACGATATGTATTTTTATCAATGCGCCAATGCGTTGTAAACATCATGATAACTCAACCCACATATCTCATTTTTGATGTTTTGCTTCATAGTTTCATTTATACTTGTTAAAACATTTGTTCACCTTTTTTTTCTTCTTAAAACATTATTTGAATTATGAGTTATATAATTATGTGCTTATACATTGAACATTGACTTTGTTCATCAAAAATATTTCCATACAATATTTACCGAACGTGGCTGTTACCATCAACCTACGTAACTGTTCCTCTATTAGGAAAAGGTCGTATTTACTGTTGTTAAAACTTGTCACCTGACCCTTTTCCCATACATTTATTGTCATATGGTGTATTTTCCTTAATAGTGTAACTATCATTGGAAATAAAATATGTATAAACTGAATTTTATTTCATTTTGTCAGAATGTTCCTGTTAACATTTCGTACAAGAACGCTTAAGTACCAAAAGGAGCGTGCGTTTAATTCCAAAGCCTTTTATAAGATATAACTTTGACCCGAAAAAAACACCTATCTCCCTTGACACCGTTTTTCCTAATTTGTTCTTCCCTACCGGAAGTTAGCAACAGATTTACCTCACTTCACCAGTCGTGAATGTGGTACGCATGTATGGGCCCTATATATGAAGAAAGTTTCTTCTATTTAAGCACAGGATAAACTTTTGACAGTGCTGCAAATAATTTCAAATATTCTAATGTTTATATGCTATACAATCAAGGTATCCGAGACTAATAGTGCGGAGAATGTGTGACCACACTTTTAAAATAAGTGCAAGCATAGACATGAATATAGCGAACTCCTTATTTGGATTTTTTTTTCAGAAAAGCTTTATATGATATTAGTTGTAATATCAAAAAATTCACAAGTCAGCAAAATTGAAAGAACTTTTTAAAACTCTTTAAAATCCAGTGCACTATCGTCAAAGCGGCAAAGAAACAAAACAAATACTAAAACTAGGTATTTGGAAATAATCTGGTCGGAGAAAAACTATTTATTTAAATAATATGCATAATTTAAAAAGGGATTTTATAGAGATTATTAGTTTTTTCTTTATTTGCTAGGACTAAAGCGGCAGGCAAAATTTCTTTCTGCTGCTGCGCCGTATCCATAAGCCTAGAAATATAAATAATTATCTGGTTTGTAAGGTCCTTTGTTAAGATTGTTTATAGTCCCAGATGACCCTGGTATTTCTCCGCGGGTGAACTTGCCAAAACCCCTATGAATGACGTGCATACAGGTACCTAAAGAAAATTGAAAAGTTAGGGAGTTTATTACACGCCGTCCTGGAGACGGCGTGTATATTGGAATGCAGTAAGTAAAATTTCCATGGGGTGACGTAACTACTTTTAGACTGTAGACTGATTTCACAGTGTGTTCTTTTGTAACAAGCGGTCTTTTGATTTGAGATCGCGAACCAATCTAAATTTTACGGAAATAGCCGATTCGAAACGAATGACTACTAACAGATATTTGAATATACTTTACGAAACTGCCAAGTTTATGATGTGTCCACTTTTTATTTAAAGTGTCTGGGAAGTTAAATTCGTTTGTTTACATAAATTTGTACCGCCATTCCGAAACAAACGTCTGTATTGGGGAATAACGAAGTTATACGCTCTGAAACTAAATGCCTCGATAGCGCAGTGCTATGTATCCCCGCGTGGCACGCGGGAGATCAGAGTTCGAAACCTCGCCGGAGTGGAATTAACTTTATTTATATAGTGGGAATAAGTTAATTTATATCTTGGGAATAATTTTTCTTTCGTACAAGAATGATATAAATTGAAGCAAATTTATATGTTAGAATTCTAGACTTAGGAAACTAAAAAAATATATTATTATTTCAATGATTTGATAATTCAATACAGAGGAAACAATGCCTATAGACTTGACGTAGAATCATCTTTTTTTAGCATTAAACATTAACAAATGGTCAGCCATATACAAAATTAGAGTGCAAAAAGATTAGGTTTGGTTAATCACCATACATTAAATCCAACATTACTAATTATCGCAACCCCCACTCCATTTGGTCTTGACTTGGTTTAACTTGACTGCAATACCTAGTCAGTTGTATACAGGTGTGCGAGCGTACAGACGAGACACACATTGTCAGCGTATGTTCTTGCTTGAATTACTTTGGCTCTGTCAATATCGCTTTTAAACAGTAGGTAATACTTTGAAAGCTAACATTTTTTTTTCTTTCTGTTCCTTCCACTTTTCTTGTCCTGTTTTATCTCTCTTTTTGGATCGATTGAATTTATTCAATCGTATCCAAAGTTAACAGAGTATTTCAGACCCTTACGGCCGAACTCTTAACACAATTTTTTGTCGAATACGACCGAAAAGTAGTTCTATATATTCAATTAAATAAAAAGAAATTGTAATGCATTACCTTGTATTCTTTTTTCATTATGATATATTGATGAATAAATGTAAAACATTAAAAATTACTAAAAATGAACGAGGTATCTGTTCTGTATGAAACTAGTTTCCTACGCGGTTTTGATCAGAACAGTTTTCTAAGTCAGACCGGAGACACTAAAAGACACCTAGTCAGGCCGAATAATGTGTCTTTTATCCGATCTTGTGTTTGTGATCATAAACTATCGGAACATCGTAATACGTTATCGAACCACTAGGTACTCTTGAATTTTAAATTACAAAACTCGGAATTCAACATAAAAAACAACGATACTTGCCAACGCCTCTATCATCAAAAGTGCTCGGCCAGACTAGTTGTCATTTAGTGTCTTTAAAGATTTTCCGAAAATGCCTTCATGCGTTAAGGTATAAAACTGAAACTTATCAGCAAATTTACTCTACAGAGGCACTTGTAGATGTCTTTTTGAAAAATGACAACATATTTTTATGCTTTAAACACGTTGTAATTGTTGTATTTTACGTAAATGCGTGGTTCGAAAATGGTACGAAAATGTCCGCATTTCGGCGAAGTCGATTCGTACCTGGGTACGAATAACTGTAAGAAATCACATAGATCTACATGTCTTAACTACGATTTTTAAATATAGACAGAAATGCAATAATCGAAAGGGAAAATCAAATTCATTTCTCTGGATTATGCTGTCATTTACAAAGAACAAATATTAACTCAATATAAATTGTAACTAAAACTTTCAAACTTTACAAAAGTAGGAAAATGAATTAATATATATTTTCTTTGAAAGCTTATTTTCATACTCCATTTATATTGTTACACCTTTGCACTATGTATGTATATATACTATGTATTTTCGAGAATAAATATTGTTTAAACTAAACTTTACCACGATTCTTTTGCTACACTAAATTTTGGCGTGTACATTCATACATACATTAATTATATAGGAACATAATAATCATCATAATCATCATAATCATCATCATTATTACTTGTTACGAAATACTGCTAGAGTCTAGTATATGTTAAATATGAAAGATAATAGCCTGCTATTAAAACATTCAGTTGTTGTTTTATACAAGTTATGAAAATTTAAAACAGTATGGTAGAAAGGCTGATAATGACTAGGTGTGCGCAATAAACCCGGTATATTGCAATTCGCAGTATTTTGGAACCGCTCACGGGGATAGTTAATGTAAGCTGCAAGTACTTGTTCTACAATAGGTATATACTGAATCAATTTATAACAAAAGATTGATTTATCAATTTTAGCTTTTCTTTGAAAAACAGAAGAGCCATTGTCATAACCTTCTTGACGTCAGTCGGCACTGTCGTTTTGAATCTGGTTAAGCTTTCTTAAAATTCACTTTCTCGGTAACCATTAAAGCCTTGAAACTTCAGACAATTGCTTGGCATCAAAACAATGGCATCTGTTGCCGAGTGGTTGAGGTCATTGACTGATGTTTACTTGTTCCTCACCGCTGTAGGTTCGTGCCCTACTTGGATCGAATTATTTTATGTCTGGGAGCTATCTAGGTTCTACCCAGGTGCCCGTTCGTGACTGAAATAATGCCAGAATTGGTATCCAGGGTATTCCTCCTCCATGAAAGCTGGACGTTGCAATATGACCTTAGCTGTTGAGTGCGACGTTAAATCCGAATCAATGAATTGGCACAATACAATCAACCCTATGGGCATATCCCATAACTTTTGAATGGCATTAAAAGTTGTTCAAACTATGAATTTTCAGTTCAGTTTTGTCAAAATCCATTTCTCAGTTACCATTCACAGCTTAATACTTCATAGGGTAGTTGAACATAGTCACTGAATACAAAATGTAAGCACATGGGTTCCTACCTATAAAGTAAAGTTTACACAAATGGTTAAAGGTCATAATTTGTGGACAGTTGTGTCTCCAGTTTATAACTTTACTCGTGCAAGGGTTGTCCTGATATTTACACATGTGATGTGTACAATCTGTGTTGTCCTGATATTTACACATGTATGTGTGCAGACTGTGTTGTTCAGAGACAATCGATCCTCCAGCACTTTCAGTTCTTTGATTTTAACTTTCATCAACCTTCAAAAAATCTTTTAACTGCACAGGAATAAAAATATTGTAACAGCGTTCGAAAGGTAGATTTCCTCACTTGTTCTATAACAACGTTTAGTGTCATGCTTTACAATGTACATTGACTACTTTATATTATTTGTATATTTTTTTGTAATCTGTGTGCTTACATGAAACAAAAATGGAAAGAAAAAAAATTTTTGCATTTGTTAAAGATATGCTTATTTCTCATATACTAGTATTACAGCTGACACAGAAATGATGTAGGAGATACCTTTTCTTATATGTGCAGATAAATGGAAGGGAGTCAATCGATGCTAATATTTGTAAAAGGCGTGCTGTAGTTATGTTTCACGTTTTCCTTCGTCTTCATTTAGATTGTTTATGATGCAGTTCCGGTCGGCTCTCGGATTTCTCCCCAGGTGAATTTGCCAAGACCCCTTATGAAAAAGTTTCTTCCGGTCATTCTTCGTAATAGCAACTTATTATTTTTAAATGCATTTTATCGCATATTTTCCACTTTTTACAATGTGACTGGAGGTCTTTTACCTTAATATCATGTGTATACCGTTGCCTTTCTTCCCGATCAGGCGTGAACACTGAGTTAAATTTTAGTGACCCTACAATACACTGTTTGACAGTTATCTTACCTTGCAATTTCATAATGGTGGTGTTTTTCGGACAATTTTACTTTAAATACCCATTTCTTCAAGTTCAAATAAAAGGTTTTAATATTTAATGGGTTTGTTTCAACATTTGAAACTTGGAATGAGAATCTGCGTCACGAATGTGCCATAAAATATACATTTCAGGGTCGGTTCCACACGATTGATAGCTCTGCAGATCTTTGAAAGTGTATGGTTAATTGTATGTAACTTTATTCCTTTGCTTTTGAGTAAATTTGTTTTTATCTTTTTGAAATTGCCCGTACAATATAGAGCTAAGCTACATCGTTCAAGTTATATAACGCCAGCATCAATGCTTTATTCCTTATTTGGAGTCGGCATCTTTATACATTGGCATTGACATATTTTAATTTATATAAAATACCTGCTGTCTTGGGGATTACTTTGGTGCTCAAAGTATTGCCAGACAAGTAAAGGACATGAGCATATCTGTCTTACGTCTACTTTATTCGAGCCTTAACGATCTTGGATCAATTAAGAGACTACAGGTGTTCGTGGATCCTTTCATCCGCTCGCAATCTTCTCTCCAGTGAGGTCCACAGACATTGTCCACAAACAATTTCTCTAACAATTGTTAACGATTTTTGTCTGACTATAACACATGTGACACACAGCACACAAGTGGCTATCTCAAAGGTTACACATTAAAATCTATCACAAACAATGTAAGTACAACAGAAAATGTTGAAATTAATTTATGTACATTTTTACTACATCAAAGCGATGTGTCTAGTGCAAACCTTAGCTATTTTTTCGAAAATCATCGTTGAAATTTGTCTCAGTATTATCACAAATAATTAAATAGATGAACATCATGTCTGAAACAGTTATGTGTTTTGATATAAAGTAATTTCTACATTATAACTAAAGGTTTACACAGATATGGATCATTGCACTGCAATGCACTACTCCACCCTTCGTTACAACCCCAGTTAATTTGATCTGACTTTATTGACAGTGAAAGAATATTTTGTTTCGTTCGCACTGGTTTTGCCATAATAACGGATGAAAGCCAAAATATTCTCTTAACGTTTCGTTTATTATGAGGTAAAACAGATCCAGAAGAGAAGACAAAATACCAGATCAAATGTAAATGATAGCTTCCTATAGTGACGTTGCTACATTGTTCAGGAACAGATGATCTATTTTTAAGGATTTTAACTTTAGTTTTAAACTTTGAATGATCCTATCATTACTATGATAATATTTTCTATTAATGCTTAGATTGTTTTATAATGCGAAAACGAAGTTAATCTAGGATTGTTTATGAGCTTTATCATTCACTAACATACGCATTCAAAAACTAAGGCAAATATTTGGCGGGTTTTGTCTCAAATTGTTCAAAAGCCAAGCTGTTTCTTTGAACCAGTCTCTACCTATGATATCTGCATTATCTTTGTCCTTCAGGAAATATCGTCTTCCTAACAAGAATGAAGATTCAAATAGCCCTCTCCCTGCTGCTATAATTATAAAGAAATGAATTGTGCATAATATGTCCTATAAGATCATCGGATAAGCACAGTGGCAATTTTGCCCACATCAATGTCTACTAACCAATGCTGATATTGCTACTTTTCAATGTTGTATTTCAACAATCACAGCTGTATGATATCAAAGTGGTTAGATAATAAGTGCAAAACCACAATATAACCGTTTAGTTTATCGTAAAGTGGGAAATTATACTAATATAAAACTAATGAATCAAGCTGAACTAGGTATTAAAGACAAAATGAAAGACAACCAGGGTAATCTAGTATAACTGACAAAGATCACTATGCCGTCATCACTCTTTTGCATTCTCGTCAAAAGTATTTGATTGCTTCAAGCATTCTGGAAACTAGTCTTGCCTCGATTGCATTCATATATTTATTTTATTCAGAGACCATTCAAAATACATGAGAAATGTCATAAGTATGCAGACACGAATATGGTGTCTTGGTGTGTGCCAGACCCAGAAAATCTTTCATACGAAATATTTATTTCATTTATGTCACTCTCTGTTTTTAAAATCAACAGTTGCTTTAAGCTTAATACTTTTAGAATGAGGACTTCTGTTGTTGTTTTTGTTAGGTATATCTGGTTAATAACCAGTCCGAAGCCTAGGTTTTGTTATAAACATTACATTCACTTTACCAGAGCAACCAATATCTGCATTTTTCATTCATGTAGTATTATTTAAGTCTTACATTACGTTAACAATGTAACATTTTAATATTACAGTCAACACATTTATAGTTTAATACCTAGTTGGCACTTTTGATCAAACTTTGTCTGCAGAAATGTATTGAATGAGTTTTCGTCCTTTGATCATTCTATGGTGTGTTGGGTGCAGGCATAGCGGTAATATTGTACTTTTGGTTGTCGTGCCTGTTTAAAAATCGTGGTTTACCAGCTATTGTGTCGGCCTTGTGGTGCCATCCTTGATATAGATGCAGTTTGTATGACCAATACGTGCATGTTTTATAAATATCGTGATCACCCTAACACTATCTTTATAAGCTAAACCATCTGTAGTCTCCATCGTATACAGACATAAAATCTACAGAAGTGTGAAACGTTTGAGGTTTGGGGACATTTTTAATTTATCTGTTCTGAATACATGTTTTGAAACGCCTAAATATTTTAAAACAGTTGTTTAAATATTAGTATAAAAACGATAAAATTGATTATTTCTCGTTCTCACTACCTCAGAATTAATTATAAAGATATCACGCGAAGTTTCCAAATGAAATATGCCTATCTTACATTGCGACTAGGAGTATATGAACAAGATGAAACGCTGAAACAATAAAATAAAGAAATTTGTTACCGTAACAGTATTTCATCTAAAGATAACCGATCATTTCCCTCAACCATTTACCCATTCAGAAATTCTTATCTACTTTCGTTTAATACCAATGATAGTCAATGAATGCATTTTGTTCAGTTATATCACATCTAAATAATCTGTTAGCTCTGCTTCACACAATGTTTCATTCAGGGAACAGGTGAGTTATCTATAAGCAGAAAATAAAAATAAAATAAAAGCAGATTTCGTCTGTCTAACGACATAAAATGCGTGATTGTCTATCCGTATCATATGTTAAGTCCCTAGTGAAAAGTTATTTGATCAAAAAGCCCTGGCTGATAATCCCAGCGTTACCTCATAATTGCTTAGAAATACACCTTTATTGTGACGACTTTATTTTGAGTAAGCACTTACAGTGTGAACATGATTATGATAGTTTTGTTCTTCCTTTCGTTGTAATATTTTCCCAAGTAATATCAGGAGTCTCTCGCGCACTCTTCTTTCAAATCGTTACGACAGAAATTTACTTTTTATCTTAAAAAATCTCAAAAATGCCTCGAGTGTTCTGACTTGTTGTATTAGTAGATTCAAGAAGAAATTTACACTGTAACTTGTCGTTGGTAAAAGACATATTTCATCTCATCCCTAATATAAGTGGTAAATCTGGTGAAATAGACTTAACAAAACTCTACTTACTCGGGAGATTTCCCCAAAGGTAATTCTTGGAATTTCTACCTTTTGTTTCAATACCTCCTATACTATTGCACGGCCGACGTTGTTCGACAAAAGCGTCTTTAATTGTTTCTCAAGCAAGAGTAAGTCACTGCCGTCCAAATGAAATAAGGTTTCATCAGCAAATAGAATCCCTACTCTGTCAAATTGAGTGAACTATAGAAGATACTTGATTCTCATGCAATGAGGGTGGCATTGCTACTGATCAATGCTTGAACCTCAAGATAATCGAACAGGTCTGTGAAATATTTGGTCAATGAGCACCAGACAGACATGTGTAGTCTTAGCAAATGATAGACTAGCATCTATTTTGCATAACTGGCTCCTGCATAGCTACTGTTACAGTCGGTAAAAGTTGATAATGATGATGTACATGATTAAAATTGCTCTTCTTATTTGAAAAAAAAGATGAATATGAAGAAAAATTATTAATTATTTGCTTTTCAATAGCATCTACATGTACTTATATGTAACGTAGATGGTGGTTAGTACATTGTAAATGTAATAATTTTTATCAAAAGATATTTATTTTCTCTATCATCTTGAGTAAAGTGTTGAGTTATGTGAATAAATTACCCAATTAACTTACTTTTGCTACAGTCTGAGAAGTCAGCCAGGTTAGGTAGAGCACAGGACTTGTATTTTTAGGGATGTGGGTTCGATTCCAGGGGCTGACAAACTAAAATTACTAACAATATTTCGGATGAGACTTAAAACTGACGTCCCATACATAGGTGCTATGCACCTGGCATGTAAACGAACCAGGGGTGTCTCTGGAATCGGGACGCTTTCTGTATTTTGCAATATCCCCTAAAAACCTAAAATAACCAACTTCTTCTGGGGGGGGGGGTCATATGGATTATCCGGTACCAACGATAAAACTCTAATTATACACACACAGTCAGGGAAAATTTCCTTAATTCAAAAATAAACTGCAGCAAACAAATTACACTAGTTTTACAGATGGTCAGAATAAAAACATTGAAGAAAATCTGTAAAAATTAGGTTTAACATAATTCTCTCGGCGTATCAAAGTATAAAAAACGACTGTACAGTACATGTGAAATGTCTACTTTATAACTATAAAATAAAATATATATAACTTTAGAATGATAATTATGAAATGTATTAATTATCATTTCCCAAAAATGATCAAGTTACACTCAAATATTGGCCTTTTTTTCGTATACATCAACGTCGTCCGTGCCTAATGACAAAGAAGTTTGTGTTGTTTTCTTTCTTCTTTTTTATCTTTATCAGTATAGCGAATAAACGTATTGGAATAAGTTTGTTACGTAAGAATAATTTACGTCATTATATAATATAAATCTAAATGATAATACCATTCCACGGTTCGAAGTTCAAAAATAAGTATTGGAGTAAATGTAACAGTGAGATGTAATGTTTTAATTACAGCCCCTTTGATTTATTAAGAATTTCTGAAATTATCAAAATATGTTTACTATTTTATTTTCATAGCAGAACTTGTTATTCTTCCCGAATTACCAAACAATTTATGTACAATGTACTCTTATAATAAAGCTTTATAATACTGATGCGATCATATTTCAATAGATTGTTTAAACTTGTGTTTAGTGAAAACTTGTTGACTAAATAGCAAACAGTGCAGATCATGATAAGATTACACAGATGTAGAGTCATTTGCTGCCAGTATGTTAGAGGTACCATATAAACTTGGCATCGCTTCATCTTCTATTAAGATAAAACTTAATTGACAGGATTTATTCGATGAAATCTGGCTACCTATCTCTTTCATATACTCAAAATCGCGCCGACCATCTTTCTTAAAGATAGTCATTGTTTCCATTCAATACGCTTATTCATTTTTTTACTGAAATATTTAAAGATTTTACATTCAAATAGAATAAAATGATTCTTTTTTATCAGTCGCTAAAGAACTAGCATTTGTTGCATATTAATCTAAAACCCATCAACAAAATTCCGAAGTAAATTTGTATTACGAATTGAGCAGTTTTTATTAGTTCACTTTAAATAAAAAACATTAAATTGCACCAATTGGTACATATTTTAGTATGATTACAAATTGCATTTGGTATCTTCGCTTAATCAATTACATGTATGAAATGCGCATTTCAAATCATATATTTGCTTTGAAAAACGAGTAAAGTTATAAACTGGAGACACAACTATCCACAAATTTTGACCTTTCACCATTTGTGTAAACTTTACTTTTGAGATAGGAACCCATGTGCTTACATTATGTCATTCAGTGACTATGTTCAACTACCTATGAAGTATTAAGCTGTGAATCGTAACTGAGAAATTGATTTTGACAAAACTGAACAGAAAATTTATGGTTTGAACAACTTAAAATGTCATTCTAAAGTTAGGGGATATATGTATTGTGCCAATTAATTCGAATTTAACGTCGCACCCAACAGCTAAGGTCATATTGCAACTTCCGGCTTTCATCGAGGAGGAAGACCCTGGGTGCCAATTCACTGTATCATAATTTGGGGGTCATTTAGAAACTCCGAGGGTCATACCCTTTATTGTAAAAAAATAAAAGGTATGATTGACTATGTGTTAAAGAAGTTTTATTCAGTTTACTTCTGTAAAACTGCATGTGATACATCACAAAATGGTGGGTAATCAAAGGGTTGGCAAGACAACAGGTGTTTCTCTTTGGATGCTTTCCATTTTGTCACTGCATCTCAAAAGTCAAATTTGTCCACAAAGCGAAATGCATTCAACCATAGACATTAAACTTGGATATTATTTGGCACACTCAAACCCCTTTCAATAGTGACAGTCTGTTCGAAACGACTACAAAATGATCATTAAAATCACTCAGAAAGACGTTTTTGTTTCCCCTATAAAGGTTCGTCGACCATCTCTTGTTGTGCGTCTACGATCTATGATGACGGTATCATAGGAATCAACACACACAAAAACGCTATGGTACAAAATGCGGGTCGATCCGGAATCAGACGACAACGGCGACGCAATAGGGTCAAAATTAGACATATCCAATACCGGAAGCGTATTTTATCAACAATTTATCTTGCATTTCGAAGCGTTTTGAGAGGTTTTGCAATGTTGTTATTGTAGTAATTTGATCATACACATTTTAATTGTGTCATAGAAGACGCTCTTTACTATTTCTGTTGCGTCATTAACAAAATGAGTGCGTCAAAACCGCAGAAAACGCGCTCTCGCGGAAACACTGAATTTAGTGTATCCGGTGTAGCGATACGTATTTCACGGGTCTTACATTTCTCATGTCACACCGGTCTGACGATAAAAACCGCGTAGGAAAATAGTTCTATACAGAACAGATACCTCGTTGATTTAAGTTACAAATTATAAGAAAAACAACAATATAATATTATGCTATTCTGTAATGTTTTGATATTATTTAGATCTGTTACTATATAATTTTTAAAACAGAGGATAGTAATAAAGAACTACTTTTCGGTCGTATTCGACAAAAATTTGTGTTAAGAGTTCGGCCGTAAAGGTCTGAAATACTCTGTTAGTTTTGGATACGATTGAATAAATCCAATCGATCCAAAAACACATATTATTGTATGCTTATCTGCCATTGAAACGAAATCAACAGTAGTTTTATCTTGCTAGATGCGATTACGTGTCAGGTATGTTTAAGTATAATCTGATACGTGAATTATATATTACGAGTAGTTATTTATTATATATACACAGAAAATCACCCTTTATTGTTTAACAAAACAAACACATCGTGGTATTGGTTTCATATTAGATCATTCATATCACATAGTTGAAGAAAATTCAAACATATGTAAAAACATATTATCAAATTTGGAGTGATGTAATTAATGATGGTAATAATGATGATGACGGTGAAATTATAATTATGTATGTTAATAGCTTTTGTTTTAATACACTGGTTAACTTAGAAACTACAACTATTTTACTTATATAAATGTGATTAAATTAGGAAACGTATAACATTCAAAACGGTAAAAAATGTAGGATAATTGTTTGATTTAATTAGTGTTTAATTAGTGTTAAATTAAACTATATTTCACTGAAATGGAACAAAAAGTGTTGATGTCTAGTAGCGTTTACGCTATGATTGAAGAAAAAAAATATATGTAAGTTAACGATTAAATGCAAACCAGCAAATTGTGATCGTATAGTAACGCCATAAATTAAACGTACAATCGCAATCGCATCACTACCGGCGACTGGGAGATTCAGTTCTACCTAATTTTTCGTAAATGTATCGGCAGCATACAATTAGCACCTTTACATTTGGGTTACTGTTACTGATCTTACGCCGGAGAATAAACTTATTATGTATGCCCTTATTTGGGTTACAGGACATACTTTGAATGGTGAGTTTTACTCCATGTAATTCAGATCTCCTTTTAGACTTTAAATTTACAAAACACTGTCTCCTCTCTTATGTCTACTGAATAAATGACACCATTTTTCATTCAATTGAAGGTTGAAAAAAGATTAAAGTGTTCATTCATTGGGTTTTAACAGGTGGTTTTACAGAAAAAATATCATCATATGATCTCACCCTTGTGCGTGCATGTATAATATGAAAAAAGCGATACCATGCCATTTATAGATGAATAATGAACATTATCATTAACAAAGATTCTGAATTTGTATCTATTGTTGTTTTTTTAGAGTCCAAATCAAAGTTGAAGAGAAATCAGGTGTTGTCACGAAAAGCCAGCCGACATTTTATTACTTGAACAAACAGCAATTCTGTCACAGAGGAAACAGTTGCTTAATATAGTAAAATGAAAAATTTCTGCTTATCTGTGCTATTGACCATTGTGTTTATGACTGTGAATGCTTATTCGGTTCGTGTAAATAAAATGGCAAACGACTTTTTGTGATAAGGCTAACACATATTACATTGATCAGAAATTAAAATCTGTAGACAGCAGGTTGTCCTCATTTAAACGTGAAATAGACAACATCAACGTAAGACTTGCTTATACCTTAGCTCGAAGTACAAACCACGAAACAGATGTTTCGAAACAAACGTTCCTTTTACAAGAACATGTCGAAAAACTGTTTACAAATTTTCAAAAAAGAAGAAATAAAAATAAACAGAGGAACCTTACGGAGAATGACCAAACACTGGTGAAATCAAGAAGTCATGGAAAAAACATGGATGAATCAAATTTAACAGCACGCCTGTTGGCGAAAAAGATAAAAGAACGAGTGATCAGTAATTTGTTACGTAGAGAACTTAGAGGCATAAGGGGGGAAATGATAAAAGATCTTATGCGTAAAAATGAATTCAATTTCATCTTGCAAAGCCTTTCGCATTTGAACAAAAACGACGAAATGTTAAGTAAGGAGAAGATGTTTTTAACCAAGCGAAATCACGCGAAAGACGTTACTTCAACAAGATACCGACCACCTGAATATTTGCAGGCTGATAGTTCTGTCGTTGAAAATGGTTTAAGAATCAAAGGTGACTTTGACATGAACTCTAGGTTTGAAGAAATTGAACGTGATATCGAAACGTTAGCAAACGGTTTTATGTCGTTACATGAGAATATGTTTGAAATTAAGGACGTTAGGAAACAGTTTGACACCGAAACAAAAGCCATGTAAAATGAGTTACTGACGACATTACGCGACGAGTACCGGATACTGGATATGAAATTGGAATACGTAGAAAACCAAACTATAATAATATCAAGACTGCTTCAAGCTCTAGTAAAAACACAACACCAAATGCAAGCACGTGTTCAAAATTTCAATGCTACGTTCAAACTCAGAAGCGCTGAAGATATAGCAAAATTGTCGGCAGAAATAAGCGCTATAAACAGTACTTTAAATCCAAATTATTTAGATGCTCTTTCGTTTGATGATGCTATGACTATTTTAGATATAGAGGATACTTTTTCTTTTGTTAAAGAAATAAAAAAGACGTTGCACACTTTAAGAAATGACTGGGCAATTATGAGAGATAGACATGAAGATCTGTTTAGTACGTTAAACATCACTGTCAAGAGTGCTGAAAATCTACTGGAAAGAAAGGTCAGAAACAACGAAACAAAGAAGAAAGAAGGGAAGAAAATGAAGTCAATTTATGTGACTAATGAAGGAACAATAAATTTGGGCAACAATATAAGACTCTGTAGTATGACAATAACTGTGCTTGTTTTCATTCAGCGTTTTATTTAGAATGACTAAAAAGTTTGAAACTGTTTTTGTGGCGCCCTTTCGGTCCGTCCGTCGGTCCGTCCGTGGGTCACAAAAACTTAACGTTGGCTATAACTTTGCCATTTCTTAAACTTTACAATTATATTGCTTATGACAAAAGGGTCGTGATGATGTCAAATGTTGTAGGTGAAGGTCATATTTGACATAATTATGCTCCTTTTGTACTTAGGTTTTGTCACGAAAACTTAACGTAGGCTATTACTTTGCTTTTTCTTAAGATTTCTTCATCAAACTTTCAAATTGCATTGCTTACGACAAAAGGGTCGTGATGCCTTCAAATTTTGTAGGTCAAGGTCATTTGTGACAGAGTTATGCCCCTTTTTGTACTTCGATTTTGGCTACAACTTAAGATTTCTTCATCAAACTTTCAAATTGCATTGTTTATAACAAAAGGATCGTGATGCCCCAAGCTTTGTAGGTCAATGTCATATTTGACATAGTTATGCCCCTTTTTGTACTTAGATTTTGTCACGAAATTATTGGTTATTCTGACAAAGTGTTAGAGGGCGACACAAGTGTTCTACTGAACACCCTTCTAGTCTTATATTACAATTATCTTCGCGGACTTAAATACAATACAGTGAAGTAAATCAAGATGTTTTCATTCTGAATCCCGGTTTATAATCTGAAGTCAGTTTCGTACGAGTTTTGTATATTGGTCAGAACACAATATGCCCGAGGAAACAATATGTTAAAATTATACAATGTCGGTAGATATGTTAATCAAAGCGCTTATATTAGTGGTTGGAAGTATAATGATTACAACTTGAAGTGACTATCATAGACATGATAAAATGTTAAGACAATTAGCTCAATAGTATAACTGTTAGTAATAACTAATCATATTGTTGCATTGGCCAAGCCCAAATGCCTACTCTCTAATTAAAAAACATTACATTAAAACATGATAGTCCTTAACGTTTTTTTAAATTAGTAGACAGAGTGAAACTCAAAATATATCATGTTAAATTTAGATTGGTGATACAGGACAGTGTGTCATGACAGTAACTTTAATAATTTAATTAAAAACTGACAGCTAGTATTTTGTTTCTAACGTTCGTGTAACTGTATGTTAAGCTCGACTGCGAAGCAAGTTATCTCCAGTAATATCTATTTATCTTGAGACACTTCCCATGATAGAATCAACCGCTCATTGTAAGAGAGGGAGGGAGAGCTAGCAATACTCGTTGTTTTGGACTTAGGACTGTATTTCGTACAACCTACAGTCAGTTTCGGCGGTAAGACATCTTTCTGCGTAATATAAGAGCTACATGTTATTTTTCATTCAAAGTGCCTCTGTGGCTTTAATCTCATGAAGTATCTTAAATAAGTTCCGAAGTATGCGCATATGCTTATAAGCACGCCTTGTCATTAATATGGAAATGCATGCAAATGTGATTACAACATAAACAATCAAAGATGCAATGTGTTTCCAGTATATAACGGTTCAACGCAAATCATAAATGAAACCTAGACCTTAAATATCTAAAATATAGATCAGTTATTGCAGACTTAATTCTTCGATCAAATAACTGAATTCTTGCCGTATACTTACACTGGGAACAAACATCAATTTGAAGTCAGTACGTGTATTTATGGTTGTTTTACGTTTCATTTTAAATACCCTACTCAGTTTTCAAAGAAAATTTCTTTTTTCTTTAGATTCGCGTACAAATAACCTAAAACGCATCTGTCTAACGAGTTCTTAGACATGCTATTCATTTCGGATCTCTAATAATGTATGTATCGTTTAAGGTTAAAATGCACTCAATGTGAGGCTTATTCCTTTCTACGTTCTACGATGATGTTTTGTGTAATACTACTACATGTAGTATTCACCTGAATCTTGTTTTGTCTTTAAAGCTTATTTCTTGCATACCGGATTAGGATATTCGCAGTTTTCACAAGACTTAGTGCTGGAAAATCTTATATAACATCCTCCCATGTAATATGACTCTCGCGCTCTTTAAATGGCGTTATTTCGAACTACTTTCGGACTACTTTCGTGTATTCAATATACATCAATGAATCAGCGAAAGTAAACATTTACTGCGTTAGAAAATAAAGTATATAAAATGATAACAGAAAAAAACAGATGTTGTTTTTTCTTTTGTTTGTTTGTATTTTTTAAACATTTTAAATTGCATGTAATCCACAAAATATATATATAACTACTCTAATGATTTAACTTCCGTAAGCGTTGAAAGCAAGTACAAATATCAACAAGAGAGTTCAAAATTGGGGACATTGTGAAAATAGGTTCACATGGTGTGAAAGGGCGGATTGTTGACGTTGTCAGGCCCGTAGGAACCTTTGCAATGTACAAGATTCACTTGTAAACGACTGGTTGTGTGTAAATTGCTGCCAAACATGAGTTGGTCAAGGGCTTTCCTGATTATAATTTCCAGGATCTTTTTGATTGCAATAATGATTTGTTTATAAATGATGACACCACTCCTTGTCGTCCATCTGCAACTGTTACTAAACCAGCTGACTGTACTAGTACTAGCCCATTTGTCAATGAACAACAAGCTGGTGTAGGCCTAACGGTACCAAGTTGTGTTAGTTTTTCTACTGCCAGTACTGGTCCAAATATGGCTGCTACAAAACCACTGATGGATGTTACCAGTACCATTTCAAATGAGCCAAATCCTACATTCCTTAGACACGCCAAAACATCACCAGGTAGTCGTGATGCAGAAAACATCTCTCCTTCAAAAGAACAAATGACAGTACAGATATGCCAGCCTCAAAGCGGTTTGCCCCAATGCCAAATGACCCCAAAATAATGCAGGGCGGAGAATAAAATAAAAACACTGAAAGTAAAACCAAAAGTGTTTTCCCTCATGCAAGGATTTTTATGCCAAAAAGTTGAAAACAGGGCGGTACATGAGATTCCAAATGTACTACAGCGACATTCGTCGTTCTGCGTTTATTTCTAAACAAATTTATAATTATTTGAAAGCGACAAAAATATGTCCATTCAAAAGACAAAGAGTGCAAAAATGACCCTGTCTTATAGCCATTTATCGAGGGGTCTCATCCATGTACGTGTAAAATTGACTTTTACTGGTTGTAAAGTCATTTACGTTTTTCACAAACTCTGAGAATACATTGCAAGGCACCATCATTGTTTATATTTCCGCTGAGCTTCAATGTAAAAGCTGGAATACAATTTATTAACTCTTTCGGTACACTACACGCCAATACATAGCTGAAATACTGCTGAAACTCGCGTGAACCCAATGAAAGGAAGAATCGTCCCACATTGAATTTCGCTACGCGGTGCAAATGCCACTGCTTAACAATAACTGTGACAGATCACAAGGTAAATAATGAATAGAAGCATGCAGCCATACTACTTCTTTTATCATTAATTTAAAAATGAATACTGTTTTAACCAAAACTCCATCAATTCTGTGACTCTTAATCCATTGGTTCGAACAGATATCTAGAATTACGTAGACACTGACTGAATAAAACAATTATATAATTCACTATTTTACTTGACATAATTGTTCAGATTCGCAGCACATTATAATTTCTATCTGAATTTTAGATATGTTTCCAAAGGAAATGACTCCACTAGCTTTTGTCACAATACACAAAACTTGAAGCCCAAACAAAACTATCAACACTATTCAACATAATGCCATTCTGCAAGAACTACGAGAGACAATATAGCATAATTTCTTTATGTAAGTACTGTGATAACTTAAACTTAAAAAAACAATAACACTGTATAATGCTAATCCCTTAACTAAAAACTGCCATAAAAGGAAACAAAAGTAATACAACTGCTCGACTGTGCATGTAAAACAATTACCTTAAGAAATCAAACATCATTCTTGATCAGATTAGTGATGCACTGACTAGCAATGCTTAGCTAAACTTAGTCTCAACTATGCAGATGATAAACAACACGCTTGCATTGTAAAAGAATCGAGGCGAGGGTATAAGATTTCGTAATCTTAGAGAAAATTCATTAGTATGTTTAAATCCTAGATCTAGTGTTGATTTCAAGCAAAGCATCCAGAACTTGCCTTTACATGGTACGCTTTTATCCAGTCATACAAAAACAACGGTTTATTGCTCATGGGCGTCAGTTCGTTTGTGATCTTACATAGTTCGAAAAAGGGCAAAGTTAATTCATTCAATATGTAAATAAAACGTGAGATATTATAATAAATTGTTCTTATTATATCGTTTGCATACAAATAATATTATTTAAACATCTATAAAGCTGATATTTTTAAGAATTCAACAGGTTCGAAAACATCAAATTTAAATCCTGACATTTCATAATGTCAGCCATTATATGATTAGGCTGTATAACTTAGCTAGATCATTTTTCATTGCAAGTCAGTTTAGTGGATTGCTAGTTGCATCGTGTGTATGTGTGGCATGAGACATTCAAAAATATACTGAATAATGTGGAAATTCAAACTATGTAAGTAACATTCAAATAAAATTGTAAAACAGTGTGGAATATATAGTAAGACCAATAGTGACAGAGAAAACAGTTTTAAAATGGTTAATTGTTCAGTCCTTTTGAATTACTTATTTAGCTTTTTGATATTTTTTACAACATCATTGGTATCATTCATCACTTGATATAGAATAAGTTAGAGACGCCAATCACTGTTTTCCAATATACAGATCTCTGTATTACAATATCAGAAAAAATTCAAAGACTGACAATAGGTTATTATTTGATTGCAAAGAAGTGTTTCCCTTCACCTGGATATTATTGACCACAAAAAAGATTAAACAATATTCGTAATAAATTGTGGTTTAACATGTTGCTTTCCCCAGACATATAATCGGAAAAGATTTACATTTCATTTTACAAGTATTAATAAATACCAAAGCGCTAAAAAAATAAAACAGTTTTGCTTTCCGCAGCAACACATGGTATCATAACAAAATGAAATCACGTGGTCGAAATGAATTATCACTAAGTAGCTGTTTCATTCCCTGCATGCTAAGAAGTTAAAAGATAAGAAAAGAAATTGCGAAGCTGGGTGTCCGGTGTATAGTGACTTTATAGACAGATTCCTGTGAACTGCTATTAAGGGCAGATGCTCATTTATAGCTACACGTATTACACATACCGTCTGACAGAAAAAAAAGAAAAGTTAAAAGCAAGTACAAGTACGTGTAATAGTTACGATGAATGTTAGAACTATAGACCAGTTACCAATATTAGATTTTTCAAATTTTACTCTCTTTTTTCTCTCTTTTTTTCTCTCTCTTTTTTTCACTTATTTTCTTCTTTTTTTAATCTTTTTGTGAAATTTTTCAACAGTCACTTTAGTTGCATTTTCTCTGTCAGATCTTTCCATCCAATCAGGATTTAAATTATTTGTTTTTTTTTTTCTGAAATAAGTATATCGAATTTAGAGCGATTAAAAGACAATTGAACAGGGATGTGAGATATGTGGCCACAAGGGGTCCAAGCAGACCTGTGTATTCACAGTAGGGGTCTTAGCCAATGATAGACTAGCTTCTGTTCTTCATAATTGGCTACTGCATAGCTACTTCTACAGAAGTTAAAAGTTAATAAATGATGGTGTACATGTTAAAAGAGGTTGAAAATTTCTTATTAGAAAAAAAAAGGATTTCAATGAAAAAATTAGTATGTTTATTTATGTTTTTTAATAGCAACTAGGCAAATTTAACATGTATGGTGGTTAGTACATTGCCAGTGTAATACCATAAAGGTATACATTTTCTCTTTCAAAGTGTCGAGTTATGTAAAGTTTGCTATGTTAATAAATTCAAGTAAGTAAGTTTAAGGCTGAGAAAATTCTTAAAAAACAAACAATATGAAATAAGCAATAAATCAATTACCTCTACATGTCAATAAAATCAATGGTCTGTTTATTGGACTAAATGTCCAGTCTAAAGACACCTAATCAGACAGTATCTTATCTGATAAGGAGTCATAAAACAATTAAGTGATTAGACCTCCTGTTGTTTTTTTTTTGGGGGGGGGTCACTTATAAAGGAGATTTTAATTGTCAATTGTCTTTTAGGTAAAATAAAAATACTCTTAATATTAACAATACCATGACAATTTTCGTACAACAATGATTCGTCAGCCATAAACTAAAATTGCATATTTAAACATATATTTTACTAGTCACATCATCCTTGTAAAAATGTCCATATCTGTAAATGAAATATAAAAAGTCTTTAAAAATGTAACAAGATGCTAGACATTTAATATGTCTTATATAATATATGGGAGTATAAATGGATCTTTAAAATTTATGTGTAACTGATAACAAACAATGACCATGCAACTGCAAAGATCTATTTGTCTTGGCTAGCCATTCAAAAATGCGTGACGGTTTTGGACTATACGATATTGTACAAACGAGTAGGAAAACTGAAACCTAAGTCTTTTTAGCTCACCTGAGCTGTAGGCTCAGGGTGAGCTATTAGGATCGATGAATGTCCGTCGTCCGTCGTCTGTCGTCCGTCGTCTGTCGTCCGTCCACACTTAGTTCGATAACACTGTAGTGGTCACATTTTTGCCTCAATTGTCACGAAACTTGGTCAGGATGTTTGTCCCAGTAATTACTCGGACGAGTTCGAATATGGGTCATCTCGGATGAAAAACTAGGTCACATGACCCAAAAATAGAAAAATCTTGTTAAGGCTCTAGAGGCTACTGTTTCAGTCCAAATATCCTGGCAATTTGTCAGAAAGGTTGTTTGGTTGATTTCTAGCTCAAGTTTTAATATGGGTCACCTGGGATCAAAAACTAGGTCACACAGCCCAAATAGGAAAAACCTTGTTAACACTCTAGAGGTAACATTTTCAGCCCAAATATCCTTAATTTGTCAGAAAGGTTGTTTTGATGATTTCTAGCTCAAGTTCGAATATGGGTCATCTGGGGTCAAAAACTAGGTCACACAGCCCGAATATGGAAAAACCTTGTTAACACTCTAGAGGTAACATTTTCAGCCCAAATATCCTTGAAATTCGTCAGAAAGGTTATTTTGATGATTTCTAGCTCAAGTTTGAATATGGGTCATCTGGGAGTCAAAAACTAGGTCACACAGCCCAATATGGAAAAACCTTGTTAACACTCTAGATGTTACATTTTCAGCCCAGATATCCTTGAAATTTGTCAGAAAGGTTGTTTCGATGATTTCTAGCTGAAGTTTGAATATGGGTCATCTGGGGTCAAAAACTAGGTCACACAGCCCAAATATGGAAAAACCTTGTTAACACTCTAGAGGTAACATTTTCAGCCCAAATATCCTGGAAATTTGTCGGAAAGATTGCTGTGATGATTTCTAGCTCAAGTCCGAATATGGGTCATCTGGGGTCAAAAACTAGGTCACAGAGCCCAAATGTGGAAAAACCTTGTTAACACTCTAGAGGTAACATTTTCAGCCCAGATATCCTGGAAATTTGTCAGAAAGGTTGTTTTGACATTTGATACGATGTATCAATTGAACCTATTATACCGGTTTTCGATTTATATCGCATACCAGTACGCAGCCCTAGTCTCGCACACATTAACCAGGTCCGTAACAACTTTGTTAAAAGCAGTTGTACTCGGGTGAGCGATAAAGGGCTATCATGGCCCTCTTGTTTAATAAGTTTAAGAACATGTTTGCATTTGATGCACGTAATTAAGTGTACATTTAGAGTAACTCGACACGTTTTTATTCTTTTTACACTCGAACATCGGTATAATAGTAGTATATGTTTGATAACTCTTCATTATTCTTATCAAATTACGCCAATTATTCTCAGTAGTGCGACCACTTTTATTTGAAAAACTATGAAATATTTAATCTTTTTTAATTGAATCAGATATATTCGAAAATTAATGTACGAATAGTGAGGTATTTGAACTAGTTTTAATTAACGGAATTGCTCAAATATTTAAGTAGTCAAGATTCAACCAATCGAGCTGTAATAGAAGTATTTAAGCAGACCAATGCATATATTCGAAATATAGATTGTTGAAGTCTTTGGCCTTATTTACGATAAGTTTTTCCCTTAAGTTTAGACCAATTCAATATATTAATAATACACGTTTGATCCTTTTTTATAAAATAACAACATTGGTGACGTAAACAAAATTGCCACTGTCAATGGTTACTTTTGGTGTCTTCTCTTTCTGTAGTTTTATTCATTTTCTATAATGAAGTGAGTTAAATTTCCCTATGATAATACAATTCTGCTGCATCCCCTCTTTCGTCATAAATGAACACATTGTTTCATTTATTTCATATGTTTACATTTTACAAAAAAAATAGTTTCCCTTACCAAAATCAGAGTTAATTATTTCAAATATTTTTCTTTTGTACTACAATTAAACCAAATCAAGGACAATTAATTCTCGGATATTTAATCATATTAGTACGGCGCCCGTGAAGTGACATGTGACACTTTTTTTTATTTCGTAATTACGAAATACATTTCGTATAAACGAAATAAGATTTCGTAAAAACGAAATGTTATTTCGTAAAAACGAAATCTTATTTCGTAAAAACGAAATCTTATTTCGTAAAAACGAAATCTTATTTCGTAAAAACGAAATGTATTTCGTAATTACGAAATAACATTTCGTTTTTACGAAATAACATTTCGTTTTTACGAAATAAGATTTCGATTTTACGAAATATATTTAATTCGTTTTTACGAAATCTTATTTCGTTTAAACGAAATGTTATTTCGTTTTTACGAAATGTTATTTCGTAATTACGAAATAAGATTTCGTTTTTACGAAATAACATTTCGTTTTTACGAAATAAGATTTCGTTTTTACGAAATGTATTTCGTAATTACGAAATAAAAAAAAAGTATCACATGTCACTTCACGGGCGCCGTATATTAGCTTTCACAATTCTTTATTTTGGAGCGAGTATCAAAGCAGCGATGAATGAGCATAGTTTCATAGGCTGTTAAGTGGCGCACTCGGTGAAATTATATATAGGATAATTGTTGGTTTTGATGTAATATCACGTTATAATTTCACCGAGTGGGCACCAAAAGTGATATTTTCACGAGTGGCGCAACCACGAGTGAAAATAACTACTTTTGGTGTTCACGAGTGAAATTAACGTGATAATACACCGATACCAACAATTTTTCTGTTAATTTTGTGGTTAAAACTCTACTTTTATTGAGTTTGTTTCTATAAAATATCGAAAATCGCGGGAAACGTCATCCGAAAACATAGCACAAATGACGTCATTCTAACGACGTCATCGTCGCATGGTTTCCAGCATTAATTACGCTCGGTATACTTTTTGACGTAAATTCGGGTTAAAGATTGCAAAAACAGTGAAAATAAAAATGGTAATCCACTGTTTCAAAACTGTGAATTATCACTTTTATTTCACTGAGTAAACTCTATAATTCACTGGAAAACATAAAATAAATAGAGGATATTTGTTTGTTTTGAGTGGATATGGAATATATCTCAGCGAGAAGTGATACAATTGTAATATTTTCACGAGCGCGAAGCGCGAGTTAAAATGTGAAAATTGTATCACTTTGAGTTTCCTGTTAAATGAAGGTGCCAGATAAGTACAGGTTTTAGGTCTGTATGTATTACAGGAACAAGCAAATGTATTGCAAGGGAGCGTTAGTAAACCGCAGTAGAAGTTTATTATCTCCCCACAAACAAAGTTTGGGGGTATATAGGATTCAGCTGGTCAGTCGGTCGGTTGGTCAGTCAGTTTGTATGTTGATCAGTCAGTCGGGCGGCTGATTTTGCGTCAGCTCCATAATGTCCTCAACCCCTTGAAGGATATTCTTGAAATTTGGGTCAGTTGTTCATCTTATCAAGATGACGTAAAGAACTTATATTCCAAGCCTGTTGGCTTAAGGTCACACTTTTAATAGGGGTCATTGGTTTTTAGTGTTCCCTCAATTTGAACGATTTCCACGAACAGTTTGTCAAATGTTCATCTTATCAAGGCAACATGTAGAACCCATGTCCCAAGCCGGCTAGGACAAAGTCAAGGTTTTCAAGGATTTTTGGTCAAATGTTTAACTCATCAAGATGACATGCAGAACACATATTTCAACCCCATCAGCTCAAGGTCATACTTAGGGGTGATTCATTTTCAGAGTCTGCTCCATATCTTTTAACCCCTTAAAGGATTTTAATGAAACTTGATATGAATGTTCATCTTACCAAGACTATGCACCTTAAGGTCAAGGTCACACTTAAGGGTCAAAGGTCATGAGACTATAATTCTCAAACCTCTTGAATGATTTTCTTGAAGGTTAGGTCGAAATGTTGCCTTGATCAAGGTCAATGTCACATTTTGGGGGTCAAAGCTTATTAGACTTTACCTCCTTGACCCTTTGTAAGATTTACATTAAACTTAGGTCAAATCTTCAGAGTATTAATGTGACACGTAACACATATGTTCAAACTGTGCCAGCTTAAGATCAAGGTCACAATTAAGGGTCAAAGGTCATGAGACTATATTTAGTGATTGCTTGTTATAAGAATTTAAAGCCTGTTCCTACATATTTTGGTCATTTTAACAGTTCACCGAACCATTGTTTCTGGGAAGAACCAGTACTAGACTCCTATTCTCCGTACGAAACTGCAAACTTTTTCTTATAAAGAGACATGGCTTGAAGCAGAGCTCGAACCCATAACCATCAATCTATGCATGAGAGGTTACAGTGATTTCCAGTCATCAACTCTAACCACTTGACCACGGAGGCGGACTTCAGTAACAGCTCTACATGTATTTTGTTCCTGTTATATGAACCCATAACTGCTTACAGTTTGTCCTACCTACAAAGAGTATTTGTATTGAAATGAATTGAAAATTAGGATCGGGCTTGATTCTCACTGATGACAAATCTAGAGACATTGTGCTATACTTTTTACAAAATGACAAGCTACTGTGCTAAAGAAAACTAGAGAATGGTTTTATGTGCTTTAACTACCTCTACTGTTGTTTAAGGTCATCGCTCTACCAGTACTTTCAGTGGTTTGATTTAAGAAGGATTGTAACATTAAAATGTTCATTTTGCATTTCTCAAATACATTTATACTATATCCACAAATTTGTAGCTAAAGGATTGAAATTCAAAAGATGGCAAATAAGCAGTGTTTTTTTTCGCATAAACGTGATGTTTGAAATGCGATATTCTATCTGCTGATTTTTTCATAAATTATTTAAAATCATTTAAAAGATATAGTTTACTTTGTGTGTGTTAGTATATTAGCTAGTGGTGAATTTCTGATTTATATCAATTTTTTAGATGAGCGGGTAAGATTACAATCTCAACAGCAACGTTACAGCTTGCAATCTGGAAATAACAGGGATCAGGAGAGGGAGATAGAAGCAAATGGTGAGGCTCAGGATCAGAAAATTGATGAAATCATAATACCTGAAAGAGAACAAGCAGAAAACACCTCCAATATCCGGCATCCCTCTGACAAACGTGCGAGAACTGACTTTGAAAGAAAACAAAAGAAAACAATTATTTCGGAGGAGAAAGCTAGATTGGAACGTGAGAGAAGACAACAGGAACTGCATAGGATTGAAAGAGATGCTGCCATGAAAACGATCGTAGAAAGAAGCAGATACGAAGAGTATATTAAACTTAAACAAGATATCGATAATGCTTTCGTTATGTTTTTATTTATGTCGAGTTTAAATAATTGTTATTACTGCTGGCACTGTGGAAATTATCACAGTAGGAAGACATACAACGGGTGGAACGTCAACTCGAGTTCTACAGAAAACACCTTTACATAATTGAATACGATACCAATGTTTAAAAAATTTACCATTGACTGTTTTAAATGCTCATAAAAGACAAAGGGAGGCTTGTTAGTAACTAATACTTATTCGTTCAACTTTGCGCTGACAGTTTGAAAGCAATCAAAGCAGTTTAAACTCAGTTTAAACTGGAACATTGGAGGAAACTGTTAGATATTTATACTACAGTAGATTACGAAAGCAACGTTGAATATTGCTATTTGTTTATCGCATCACGTCGTTCAAGGGACATGTGTCATTAATATAACCGACTTCATGGGAAAGATGAACACATTGTGTAGCGTTTGATAACTAATAAACATAAATTTAAAAATGCCAAATGTCTTATTACAGAACATGGTAATAATTTGTGTAACGCTTTTACTATTGTTTTCTATTAAATATATATTATTTAATTGGTATATGTATTAATGAAAATAAGTTAGATAATTTACCAGTTAATCATATACTTTCGTTACATGACACGTTTGATCATAAAGAGCTATATATTATGTGGCTGATATTGTCGTCATCAGCTGAATTGACTAAAGGTTGAAAAGTCGTGGACCTATACAAGCATGGACTTCTCGTGGATATTCATAATGAATTGGAAAATATGTGAGCGATCATTTTTAAGAAACTGTTATTAACTTTTGTGTTAACTCTCTCGGTTTTTGTCCATACATGTAATGGCAACTTCATTTTATTTTACACGCAGGCTAGATCTTATAAGACATTTGTGGCTTTTGCCGATGACGATGACGGACTGGATATAGAATATGGGGTTTCGTAAATAATAAATAAAGTTATAAAATGTGAAGGTCAAACAAAAAACAAAATCAGTTTATTGCTTTCATGGATTTTATTAACAAAGTAGAAAAAGTATCAGATCTAAACTTTTGTACTGTATAACTTTATTTACCTGGCACAGATAAGCATTTGAAAGTAATGGCGATCTTTGATAGTTCACTAAAATCGTACAATATACTATTGCATTTCTCGGCAAAAATAAACAAACGGTCGTTGGTTAGGTTGGGATTGTCCTGGTTTCCATGACCACTGTATTAATAACTGTCAAACATAGGTCATCGCATTAATTATTGATATAATTATAATATTCAACCTTCAGATAGGGTAGCATCAGCAACAACACCAATTGCTTTCAAAGATTTTATTTGAAAAGTTCTTGCTGGTGAATACAAATAATACACTCAACCGGTTTAGAAATGCAAAAGTGGCAAAATATTTATGTTAACAGTGTGATCGTGTTTCAAATTTATTAAAATTTCATACACAACAAAAAACAATATAAAATTGAATTCTTGTAAAAGTTTCAATAATTCATCGAAAAAATGACTTAAATAGAAATAAAAACAATAGGCTGACGTCATTCAAATAAAAATGTTCAACAGGAGAAAACTTTGTGTTTCTAAATCGGTTAAGTGTATAGCTTTGTTTACAGGTTAATTATTTCAACAAAATGTTATATCATACGATGTCTGACCGGTCCCCCAACCATCACATGTGAAGGTGCTGCTCTGGTCATCATACGCGTAGCTATATGCGTCTGGACAAGCATCTTTGAAGATTTTTGAGTATCTGAACGGCGGACATGTGTTTGGCTTATTGTGTGCCCCAGTGCAACAGTAGTCAGCACGGCGATATTTTAAACATGCGCTTTTACAGGCAACAGTTCCACCTGTACCAGAGACTCGAAGCTCGGACGGGCATATTCGATTGATGTCTGACTTGCAGCCGGCTTTTTTGCAGTAGTATTTTCGGCTTGACTGATCGTTGTATGTACCATGTCGTGGCTGTATTGACATTGGAAGATTGAAACCATCTACAAGACTGATATCATAAAAGTCCTGTTTGTTGTTACTACCAGCATCGAACGTAATCTCAGCCAGTGTAACCGGTGGTACTCCTCCTGCACCGTTACACTGGATCCTTCCACCACCACAGTCCCCGGTCTCACATCTGCCATCACGGCAATTAGTTCTTCCCCAAACTCTACCAGACCATTTGTTTGGAACGTGAGTTGTGCGTGATTGCGTAACTCCTAACTCAAAACCACCTGGAATAAATAGAAACTTTTATATCCCGCAAAGATTGAAAGCTCAACACATTTACAAATGCACAGCGAAACAAGTAAATAGTTTTTAAATACGGATGTAGGTAGCCATTAACACTGAATTGGTACCCGCGAGTATGTCGTATTCAGTCACACTGACGACATATACATTGTAACGTTCTTTAAGATACAATGTACTAGTATTCCGTGCAAAACAAAATGTCCGTGTTAAAAGCATTCAGTTTTCTCAGCACACATAATTTAATTTCCCGTCGTTTAATTGTAATGAGATTCTTAAAATATGCTTTCTTTATCATTTATTTTATATTTCAAAATGCACAAAAATGTTAACAATTAGATAAGGAATTATAACTAAGTCTGGCTCTTGTATCGATGTTTTGTTATAAAGAAAGAAATGTGTATATACTTAGTTAAATTAATGTGAAATTTAACAGGATTATTACCACGGCTGTATACAAAATATTAGTGATGTAATTAACAATTTATTTAACATCCTTGTCACACAGGAAAAACAATCATTTGTCATTGTTTTTACCGTGTCCTTTTTTATTTTGACACCTACCAAAACTACGCGGAACAACCGCTCTCATTTATATATACGTATTGAAGAAAATAAATATTAACTGAATTATTAGTTAGGTTACTTTTTCTGTAAGAAAGTAGTGATTCCAGATAGATGGTATTTAAGAGAACAAATAAGTATAGGTTATAAGTCTATATTACAGGACTGAAAAAATCAAGGTGGCGTCAGCGAACCGCAGTAATAAGTTTGTTTATTCCTGTAATATAGACTGTAATCGGCGAACAGTTTGTCCAACCTACTGACAGTAAAGATATTGCATTGCAATATATAAAGATTAAGGCGGAGCTTACTGCTTATTGGGAAAATATGTGAAATAATTATTTTCATACCGGATATACTTACTCAACATGGAAAATAAATCTAACTTTTTAAATGAAATTAATTGGAAATTAGTTATCACAATTAATGGTTTCTATGCTTTGAATTGTTTTGTATTGAATATTTCCCACAATGAATATCAGCCAATCGAAAATTTCATACGAACAGATGTTATTGGTAACCAAAGTAATGGACGCACAATAAATGTAATATCAAATTGAAGAAAGCTTTTGAAAAGAAATAAAAAGTTTGTGCGGCAAAATACAGAAAGATTCTTACCCAATAAAAATACAATTACGTAATAACATGTAAATGCATCAATGTATCATTGCTCTGGCAAAAAAGAGATTAATCAAATAGTAATTACTAAACTTTAGTGGTGAAAGGAAAAGGAAACGGTGAAGTCAGCTGCACTTTACCTTGGTCTAGTTTTGAATTTCCGAGAAGTCCTACCCAAACTGTGTGTGAACATCTGTTTTGGATGTAAAACTTATGAGAAAAACATGCTCCAACAAGCAATAACAGGATTAAAGTGTGGAACATCATAGCTGCAACAAAAAACATGATTGTTATCTTCTATAGATGCAGCTAAATAAAACATCATGGAACTGACAAACTACACGAGCAATGTATAAAAAATGAAAATCGTCAAAGGATGTAAACACGCTTCTGATAAAAGCTTGTAAATGAAATGGAACCAGACATCAATTAATAATTTTAAAGTTCGTATTTAGACGAGAGCTCAAAATAGGTATGTCTGCTGTCTTTCTGTATGTCGGTCTGTCCGACTGTCCGTCTGTCCGTCCGTCCGTCTATCGGTCTGTCGCTTTGTCTGTCGAAAAAGGAATATCCATGTATACTAGCACTAGTTATATATGAAATTCAAAATCTTTTACAAACTGAAATTCAAAACTGAAAATACTGTTCGTAAACTCTATAACAATAAAAACATTTACCTTTAACGTATGACTGGAACGCAATATCTCTGAAAAAGAATGCACAAATCTGCAACATGTATGACATCTATATAACAACACTGTATCCGGGAACAGTGACTTGGCCGGATATACCTATCAATCTAACTTTGACAATTTTACAATGTAATCCGGATTCATTACGCGTCTGCATCGTTTACACGGACGACTGTAGAGAAAAAAACGCATCAGGATAGAAACTAAAATAAACAATTGTTAAATCTAGATGTATCATCCCAAATTCAATTCCGTGAACAGTATAGAAAAGAAAAGAAATATATTGCTTCAACGAAACTGAAATATATTGCTTTAACGAAACTGTAAAGTAGGTTGGACAAACTGTAAGCCGATTGTATCATCTCAAAAACAATTCCGTGAACAATTAAGAAAAGTTGCTTCAACGAAACTGTAAAGTAAAGGGAAATATGTGTGACGAATATCTGGCCTTGACATCAGTAGACATCCTCCAATAGTGTTGAACACATTTATCTGGTAATAGTAGCTGAAAGAAGAGTATTTGTTCATGTAAAACTATCATCATACTCCGTTCATTACTACTTTAGAAAAATGGTCCCAATACTAACAAACAAGGAAGGAAAATGTGTATATTTTGTCATATTGTGTTGCAATGCGTAACGTTACTGTCTGCGCAGAAAATAACCCATTGCGTTTATTCATCTTTTTGTAATATTTGGTCATGTTAAAATAGAAAATACTGATAACTAGACAAACCTAAACTATACTGGGCACGTTTTTTTTTTCATTAACGTCCTTGGGTTTTGAATACTATGGACTGGTCGAATACCATGGTGTTTTCACCTTGTTTATACCTATGATTCGGGAGTGGCTGGTAGCGAAGACAAGATTGAGTAATTTCTCGTTCCTGTTGGATTCTTCAAGTATCTTGATAAAGTAAAAATCATTCGAAGCGTCAATATGGTGTTGATGGACACTTCTATCAGCAGGCATACTGGGGACACACATAGGGTGTCCCAGGTAGTTAAAATCGCCGCAGAGATTTTTCGGGTTTTGGTTTAAAAGAAAAACAAAGTATAGAACGTACAACTGTGAAAACATTTTAAGGAGGAACTCTCTAAAACTGGATATATGTTAAAATGACATATAAACCTAAAAGTGAAACGTTAATGGTAAGAATGTTCTCCAAACAGAAAGGATTCTGCCAAAAAAGCATCAATAAATGGTAAAATAAGAGAAATCAAGACGTGTTGTCGTGCTTTTTTTTAAATACTGGAGCAATTACAGCATGTCTCCAATCATTTCGGACAATACTTGTTTCAAGGGATATTTGAAAGATATGTGTGAGTATCGAGGTGACTTCTTTGTGGGGCTCTTTCAGTAATCTTGGTGAGATTTGATCTGTGTCAGAAGCTTTATTCGGGTCTCGTTAACTCCTTCTTCAGTAATGGTGACCTTAGGCATGACTGGTTGATTATGTGAGGTAAGCTTCTGTCTACATGATTGGGCTAGACTTTAAGGGCTGTGGCGTGGAGAAAACCGATTCAAATTGTGAATTTAAGATGTAAGCCTTATCAACAGGATCTGTAAATGTTTGACCTTCGTGTTTTTAAGCAGGTTTTTTCAAAAAACCTACTTATTAGAATGGCGATGTCGTATGTCGGGCGGGCGGGCGTCAAACATTGGTTTCCGTTGGATAACTTTAGTTAGGAGTGACCAATTGCAATGAAACTTGGTGTGTAGGTAGCTTGCGTGGAGACGCCGCTTGGGATTGCATTTGGGGTCACTAGGGTCAAGGTCAAGGTCACTGTTACTAAAAATAGAAAAACGGTTTCCGCTCAATAACTCGAGCTAGGAGTGACCAATTACAATGAAACTTGGTCTGTAGGTAGCTTGCGTGGAGACGCTGCTTGGGATTGCATTTGGGGTCACTAGGGTCAAGGTCAATGTCACTGTCACTAAAAAAGAAAAATAGTTTCCGCTCAATAACTCAAGTTAGGAGTGACTAATTGCAATCAAACTCAGTGTGTAGGTAGCTTGTGTAGAGAGGACGCTTGGGATTGCATTTGGGGTCACTTGGTTCAAGGTCAAGGGCACTGTTACTAAAAATAGAAAAATGGTTTCCACTCAATAACTTGAGTTAGGAGTGACTAATTGTAATGAAACTTGGTGTGTAGGTAGCTTGCGTGGAGAGGAAGCTTTGGATTGCACTATGGTCAAGGTCACTAGGTTCAAGGTCAAGGGCACTGTTACTAAAAATAGATTTTATTTATTTTTAGTTTTTAGATTGTTTTAAGCAAAAAAATTTTTTTGGTTAAGGTCACTTGACTCAAGGTCAAGGTCACTGTTACTAAATATAGATTTTATTTAATTTAAGTTTTTTGATTGTTATAAAAAACAAATTTTTTTCCTGGGGGTCAAGGTCACTAGGGTCACGGTCAAGGTCAGTGTTACTAAAAATAGATTTTTATTTATTTTTAGTTTTTAGATTGTTTTAAGCCAAAAAAAATTTTTTTGGGTCAAGGTCACTTGGCTCAAGGTCAAGGTCACTGTTACTAAAAATAGATTTTTATTTATTTTTAGTATTTTGATTGTTTTAAGCAAAACAAAAATTTTCAGGGTCAAGGTCACTAGGGTCAAGGTCAAGGTCACTGTTACTAAAAATAGATTTTTATTTATTTTTAGTTTTTAAATTGTTTTAAGCAAAAAAAATTTTTTTGGGGTCAAAGTCACTTGGCTCAAGGTCACTTGGCTCAAGGTCAAGGTCACTGTTACTAAAATAGATTTTTATGTATTTTTAGTATTTTGATTGTTTTAAGCAAAAAATTTTTTTTTCGGGGTCAAGGTCACTAGGGTCAAGGTCAAGGTCACTGTTACTAAAAATAGATTTTTATTTCTTTTTAGTTTTTAGATTGTTTTAACCAAAAAAATTTTTTTTCCGGGTCAAGGTCACTAGGGTCAAGGTCAAGGTCACTGTTACTAAAAATAGATTTTTATTTATTTTTAGTTTTTAAATTGTTTTAAGCAAAAAAATTTTTTTTAGGGTCAAGGTCACTTGGCTCAAGGTCAAGGTCACTGTTACTAAAATAGATTTTTATTTCTTTTCAGTATTTTGATTGTTTTAAGCAAAACATTTTTTTTTCGGGGTCAAGGTCACTAGGGTCAAGGTGAAGGTCACTGTTACTAAAAATAGATTTTTATTTATTTTTAGTTTTTTGATTGTTTTAAGCAAAAAAAAAATTTGTGGGTCAAGGTCACTAGGGTCAAGGTCACTGTTACTAAAAATGTAAAAAAAATTTAGTTTTTAAATTGTAGCGAAAAAAAAAAAAATTGGGCCCAAGGTCAAGGGCACTGTTACTAAGATAGGGAGGAGTCAAGATGACTGTTTTTTTTTAATTCTACAATTTCTACAGGCGCTGTTTAAACCTGCTTTGGCGGCATTGCCGCGTCTTCTTGTTTTTTTTGGCGGGGGGGGGGGGGCACATAAGTGTAGAATTTCTTATTTTTCCCAGCCTTCGAATCATCAGTAAACTAAATAATCAGATACTGCCAATAGGCTTCCCTTATTTCACCGTTCCACCACCTTGGCCGGCTAACCTTTCATCCCTTTAAGTGGTCAGGGAAAATTTCAGTTGTATGTATACTTCTGGTTTTAATCATGTTTCTGTACAACACATAATGTCAGGTTTGACTTGTGTTACTACTTGCTGTAGATCAGGAACCTTATTTTTAACAGACCGGCAATTTATGTTAGGCACACACAACCTTTCATTAGGTTTGAATTAAAGTTTTTTTCTTATTTACTTTGGCTTTACTCTTATTTTTTACATTTGAGTGGAGGTAGCTACCGGTTGTGTACCCGGACTGTAGTCACCTATACAAGATCCTGGAGACACGTAAATACAACTTTTATTATTTTATATGCTAGAAGCACACAATGGGGAAAACCTAGTGTTTTCACTAAGTGAATTTAATAACTGTACGAGTGATCGAGGTCGACTAATTTATATCACCACATTTTAAACAATGGCATACTTTTAAACAATGACATACTTTTAAACTTGACACATATACTTTATTGTCCTAAAATATGCCTCTAGAGTAATAAATATATTGTTTAATAGGTTTTTAGTACAAAATGTAAATGTGCCAAATTGGGGGGGGGGGGGGGGTGTTTTTTGGGGTTTTTTTTTTGGGGGGGTTTGGGGGGGGGGGGGTGTTTAATATGAGATTGTGGGGGGGGGGTGTGTTTTTTTGTTTTTTTTTTTTTTTTTTTATATAAAAAAAAAAAATTAATTGGTGTTTTATTTTTTTTTTTGTGGGTGGGGGGGGGGGGGGGGGGGATTTTTTTGGGTGGGGGGGGGGGGGGGGGGGGGTGGGTGTAAAATTTTTTTTTTTTTTATAATTTAAAATTTTTTTTTTTTTTTTTTTTTTTTTTTTTTTTTTTTTTTTTTTTTTTTTTTTTTTTGGTGGTTTTTTTTTTTTTTTTTTTTTTTTTTTTTTTTTTTTTTTTTTTTGTGAAATAAAAAAAAAAAAAAAAAGGGGAGGGAGGAAAAATTTTTAAAAAAAAAAAAATATTTTTTTTTTTAAAAATATAGGTAGTACCTTTGTGTCCCAACCCAACTTATCGGACCGACTGCTAAACGGTTTTTAGCACGTTCCGTAAGCTTGCGTACACTTCACTTCCGCTGAACTTCTCGAAACAAACCCTTGGCAAAGAAACATGGAAAGTTATGTGAAACAGTTGTTACAAGACGCCGATTTAACGTAATTTGAAATCAAGTTACTTTTACAAGAGAATGAAATATGAAACTAGTTTGTGTTTGGTTCACACTCTAAAAAAATTCAATTTGTTTTAGAGAAACATGGGTTTTCGCGACAGTAAAAAACTTAAAATTATGACTGGCGGAATTTATATTTTCGGTTTTGTTACGTTGATGCCCAGACATAAGATTAATAAAAATGAATTTTGAATTCATAATAATGAGCTCAGTTCATCTTATCAGGTCTTTGATAGAGATATAATTACTGATTATCAGTAAATTTACAGAATGATCTTTCACAGTTTCAGATGTTTCAAAACACATCAATTCAATAAAGGATTTGTGTACCTTTTTAATGATTGCCTTGTGTTTGCAAGGCCAGCTTTGGCATAAGCCAATACCAGTTTTTGGCTACAAAAAAGTGAAATTGGCTCGAAAGAAATGGAATTGGCTTGAACGTTTGAAGAAAAAATATGTTTTACATGCTATGCTAACATCGCAACATGGAAAAATGGCTTAAACTAACAAGCAAAAATCGGCCAGTGCTAGCCATTTGTTTGGCTTTCAAACAAAGATGTTTCAGTTTGGTTTCTGAAAAAAAAAGATTTTGAAAATTTTAAGAAAAAAAAAATTCACTCATCAAATTCAATGAAACTCTGTTTGAAGCCTTTAAGATGTCAAACAACTATAAATTTGTGGTCCCCCATGTGTGATTTTGCTTACAAGTTAGAAAATATTTCAAACATTTTCTTAGCTAATTTGTAAATTTACAGATCCATAAATTTTTTAATTTATACAATACATATACTGAACAAAAAAAGAAACTTCCAATTTCTATACATATATTTTTAATGTTATAAAAATAAATCAACATGTCCAAAACCCTACACATGTTCAGCCGAACGATTATGTGTCAAATAAAACCAACTATAATTGGATTTTACGCATTACACAAAAAGAAAAAGTTAAAATAGATTTTCTTGTGCATGCACGGACCAGTATAATCCGTGTTTATAAAATCAAACCTTTCAGTCTGATTTTATATACTTTGTTGTCAATAACAAAAAAACGTTGAAAAAATAAAAAAAATATAAAGTTTTCTTTCTTTTTGATATGCCTAGAATTCCACCAATTTTACGTGAACGTGTCATCGGCATGCTTAATGCTGGTATGGCGACGAATGAGGTTGCTGAGGTTGTTGGCAGTTCTAGTCGTGCAAATCGAAACCTTAGGCAATGTTTTCAAGCAACAGGGCGTACGGAAGATTTACCACGTAGTGAACGTCCGCGGGTCACAACGCCCAGTCAAGACCGCTATATCATGACCACACACCTACGCAATCGTTTTCAAACTGCCACTGCTGCTATCACCCCTGGTACACATACAGTACACGCAAGGTGTTTTTTCCAATTGTCACCCATCACCGCGATCTCCAATCATCGTGACCACGCAAATTTGGTCACCCAAATGCCCCCCTGAGTCACCCGTCACCGCGAATTAGCGTGTCGTCACGGTGACCATCGTCACCGGGAATCGCGGTGACTGGTCACGGTGTTTCGCGGTGTCCACATTCGGGTCGAGACTTGAATATTTGTTATGTTTTTTTACTGATTAACTTTAAATTGTCAATAAAAAATAGAAAAATAATTGTAATTTGATGTTTTTCGAAACTTTCCGACGCCCAAATCGTTTTAATTACGATGCCGCTATCAACAAACTAACATACTTTAGGATCAAGTAAAACAACCCCGGCAACACAATAAATCTAAAAAACAAACTTACTTTAACTATTCCAAACTTATGATCTAATAATCCAAAATATCAATCTATTGTCAATGTCTCAAACTTTTTCTTTTTAATACCACGTGCTCACTAAGATCAAAGAAACCGGCCATCGCGGCGGCATTCTTTGATCTCATAACACCTGCTGCTTTACGTTTGATATAGAAAACACTTTGCAGTAAAAATAACTTTATTTGGCAAAATGAAAAAAAAAAAAACTGGGAAAGCATGGACGTTGGCAGAAACTGAAAAATTGGAGGATATCGTAAATGACAAAACAAAAAGTACCCTGCGAACAGGAACGTAGAATATACAGATTCTACGTTCCTGCTGCGAACAAGCAACTCGTTTCGATATTCAAGATTTCGTCATTAATGTGCATTTCCGTAATATTCCGGTTGTTTGTGTTATCCGTACAAAATAATAAAATTAAATATAAAAGAAAGCATAATACGCAACAAAGAGAGGTCTCACAACTGAACCTTGCGGTACACCAAATATAGCAGACGGCAATTGTGTTTCGGGTACACAACGTTCGGAACTTTTTGATATAAATCTAGATCATTTTTTTGCATTTGAGAAATTCGAACATTGGACAATATAATTATTACAATAATTTAAATATTTACGCACTTTCGATGCATTGTCTGTCGACTTTCGTAAGACAGAGATACTCAATATCTCCGCAGACAAATATGCGTATTCACTCAACATTGACAGTTATCTTTCAGAAGTAATTGTGTCAAATAGCTTGGGTTTGCAAACAATTTTTTGAGTTAAATATGTCATCCTTTATTACAGGCGATATTTTTCACACCCACCGTGATTGACAAAAGGCAAGTTGGGATTAAAAAGATTGACCAATTACGACACATTGTTTACGTGAATTATTATTTTAAATCTACATAAACGTGATAAATATAAGTTCAGGAAGGAAAGAAAACGTTTTGAAACAATTATACATGTATCTAAAAATGATGATTTTTTTATGCAGTAATACTCGAGCGGCAATTCGGAACAGAAATACCGCGGCGACGATGTGCTAATAATAGAGACCGTAGATGAAAAATAAAAAGTATTTACAGAAATTGATGTATTCTACATTTTGTATACCAATAAATATAATAAAATAATTGTAAAATACTTTATTTCAGTCGAGTTGGTCACCGCGATTCACCGCGGTGGCCGTTTGGGTGACCAAAACTTTTTTAGGGTGACCTCGTCACCGTGACTGGTCACCTAGAATGAATTTCTGTCGCGGTGACTGGGTGACATTTGGAAAAAACACCTTGCGTGTACTGTAACAACCGAATATCTGCCCAAAATGTATTCAATCGTCCGCACGAGGGTGGTCTACGTGGACGTCGTCCTTACGTTGGCTGTGTATTGACGCGACGTCACTGCGTAAATAGTGTTAATTCGGCACGTACACACCATTGCTGGATAAGGCAACAATGGAATAGCGTTCTCTTCTCCGACAAGTCGTTATTTTGCATTCATCAAATTGATAGCAACACCTGTGGGATAATTTGGACCAGCGTGTTAGACGTCTCCCTATTCCACCTTCGAACATCAATGAACTTAAACTAGCCTTAATCCAGGAGTTGAACAACATTCCACAGTCCGAAATTAACACACTTGTCGGTTCTATGCGCCAACGATGCCAGGCAGTACTCAATGATCAAGGTGGCCATACCCGGCATTAATGTGTGATTTTGGTCTATGAGCCCTAGCACATTTAATCAAACATTTCATTAGTTTTCCGTAAACGTAGAGGGATAAAACTTTACACACAAATTCACATTGAAATACTCTTGGAATATATATAAAAATAATTTAACCCTTCTTTTCATATTTAAGTACATATGCACTTAAACACAGCGGAAGTTACTTATTTTGTTCAGTATAGTTCCCACATCTACAGTACACTGCAACCCCGTTATAACGCGCGCCGTTATAACGCGAATCCCGGTATAACGCGGTTGGGTCTTGGCTCCCAAAAATTTCGGGATCGACCAAAATCATTTCTGTCAAAAAAGCATTGTCCCTACGCAAAACAAATGTTTGAAAACGTAAATAAACAACATGGCAGGTTGTTAATTGATCTTTGTCACTTACACAGTATCAAGCGTCTGTTAACAAAGAAGTGTTAAAACAATTACGGCTTACTGGTATTTTTTCACGGCTCCGTTATTCACAAGCTGACCTCTTTGTCTGTTTGACAATAACTTGTAAATCGTGTGAATTAATATTTGTTTGCGCATCTTTGATTGCAGGCTTACCTGAACTTAAATAAATCAATTACAAAACTGTTATTGTTTGTTTTAACAAAAAAAGTACTTTCACTTTAGCCATCATTTTCGGAAATTGGTTGTACTTTCGTTTTCAATAGCAAATATTTGCGTAAGAATTTCTCTTTTATATATTTAATTTCGTGCTTAATTAACTAATTTATTTTACATAGAATCATTAATTTCTACAATTTAACCACTCAGTTTCATAAAAACATGATACATGCTAAACATTAATAATGCTTTAATTTAGTTAGGTGGGTGGGGTACTCACGTTATATACGCGTTATGCAAGAAAACAGCAGCCGATGATCAGACCGCGTTATAAAGAGAGTCTCACTTATAACGCTGTCTGACCAATTGGACCCCGACTACCGCGTGATAACGGGGTTGCAGTGTATTTACCTCCCTTGTTCTGAATTGTCAACCATATTGGTAGGCAACTTTCCATTAAGCTAATCAAGGTCTTTCAAATAGTATGGTCCGGAAACGCCCTCTATAAATGTTTTATCGTACTGATAATCTTGTCTCGCCTGGAAGCATTTATCACGCAGTGCATTTATCACGTCGAGCGAGTAAACTGGTATTTGTCCGATAGTTGTATGCAAAACTGCCCGTCATTGTGTCATTTAAATACCACATTTAATTTATAAAATGGTATAATTGGAAAGCTGATGAAATTTTCTGTAAAACTGTGAAATTAAAACCTCTATATATAATTAACTATTATCTTTAACGCGAGTTAAACACGGTCCATGCTATTCCGTCTTGGGATGGTAATTTGACTCGCGATACTGGACTACAAAACTGTACGTTATTATGTTATAAAATATAAAAACGAAAATCTAATTCATATCCGTTCAAAAATAACTCTTAATTTACATTTTAATTAGCAATTTTCCATCATTTGACCCTAAATATATAGTGAAAACCTGTGCACAAAATATCACCGTATCGCGAAAAACAATCACCATTGACGCCATTTTTAGATTTTGAACGGATCTAACCGTCCCAGAAAATTAAAATACGGGTGAAATACGAAAATCTAAGACATAACAGACGTACATTAGACTTAAATCTATGAGAAAAAGATGTTACATCAATCCCATGAACACCATGCAAGTAGGAAAGAAGCGCTAAAATTAGGTCGGTTTTCGGCTTTTGGTCATTTGTGAAAAAACCCGTTCGTATGGGTCAACTTTCCAATGCGTGAATCCACCTAAAACGAAACATCGGTAAAATATAATATTATGTAATGATAAGGGAATGCATATATTGTATTAAGGATCACTTTGTTGGTCAAATTGATTGGTAAAATATCGAGATATACGTAGATATAAAGTATCAATAATTTCTTTCTTTTTCCAAATGGCGGGTACCCGGATGTTTGTCACGTGATCCGAGGCAAGTTATTTATCGTATTACTCTCGTTTCCGGACCATACTATTTGAAAGACCTTGAGCTAATACAGAAAATTCTACTAAATGATTATGAAATAGCCAGATTATAAACATAATTCATCAATGATGCTGATACAGGCAGATGGCTCGGCAGGTTTGAGAAAATGTGGTGTCACACATAAATTTCTCTTATATTTTCTTAATTATCACATGTTTGAGAAAAACTCTTATTGATGCTAATCAGTTTTGCCTATCAAGATGGCTGACAATTAAGAACAAGGGAGGTAAATATTGTACATGTGGGAACTATGTATTTGTAAATTTACAGATAATCTAAACGATTGTTAGCAGTAAAACGTAGATGTAGATCTGCAAATATGGCAAATATAGCACTAGACTTAGACCTGATGAATATGTTATTTCATGACAAAAAGAATTCTTGCTGCAGACTACAGTCCGGATGCAATTTCGAAAATATAAGTCCATAACTCCTATTTTAGAAAAAAAAAAACCTATCCAAACTATTTGTAGTGTGTTGTTAGTACCATATTCTGACCTAAACTAGGGATGTCATTGATTAAAATTTTTGTATCGATATATCAATTTAGAAATATCGACGATACAGCGATATATCGATACATGGGCGTAAAAAGTCACTGACTACATATTCTACCAAATCTCTTGACTTTATTTGTACTAAACATATGGTTCTGGTGTATAATATATATCAACCCTTGCAGTGCTGAAATATTTTTGCCTATGAGACCACATTTCATCAAATTATCATTCGTTAGAAAAACACAGAACTCTGGGTAGAGTGATTGTTGATATTCTGGTTGAGTTTTGATGGAATTTTCGAATGTGAAACTGTAGATCATTGCACGGTGTAACATTATTTGATATACGATTTTTCAAAACGGCAATCGATATCGAATCGAAAATGTTTTATCGTTGATATATCGATATCGTTTGAATCGATTACATCCCTAACCTAAACCGAACATAAACTTGCAGTTTCAATATGTAAGAATGATAAGATTGTAACAGGGTTTTTTCCAAGTTTTTGGAAGGCAATTTCGCCCCTTAATCTGGGGAAATTCAGCATGATAATTATCAAAAGGGTACACATACTTTGGGAATTAAATGAGACTTAACACTCTGAATTTTGCGTCCCTTTTAGACAACTATTAATTTTTGCAAAGGTTAATGCATCAATCCTCAGGAGTGTAATTGTGTTCAGCTTGTCAGCATTTATTCTCAAGAGCCACCGATGAAGCATATTTAATTATTTATTATGTCAATGTACAAGTGTAACAAGAACTGAGAACAGAGTGGAGTATGTGGAAGAACTGTATCTTATCATTGGGAAAGGAACAGCAGTACACTGATCAACTTGTTTATGCTGGATAGGATCAAATACCTGACCTTTTTGTTTGTTTACATGTCAATACCAGTGATGTATCTATACTTAAAACCGATATTTATTGCAGGGTCGTTACAAAGAAGCATGTACGTATGAAATACAAGGAGCATGTAGGAAGAGAACTGTTACCAGATGAAAAATCCAAAATTAATGACATGGTCTATGCATTTGTGAAGGAGCTCTCGGCACAACAGGTAGTACTAATACATCGACTTTTCTATGAAAAGGGGAGCTATCCTACTCGCCCTGGTGTTGGCGTTGGTGTCACACCTTGGTTAAGTTTTTCGTACCACCCCACTTTATTTCAAAAGTATTAGAGGTATGGCTTTGAAACTTACCATACTTGTTTACCATCATAACCTCCATCTACAGACAAGAGTACATAACTCTGTCAAGGTTTTTGACAGAATTATGGCCCTTTTTTGACTTAGAAAGTGTATTGAGCTTGGTTAAGTTTTTCGTACCACCTCACTTTATTTCAAAACCATTGGAGGTATTGCTTTGAAACTAACCATACTTGTTAACCATCATGACCTACATCAACAGACAAGAGTACATAACTCTGTCCAGGTTTTGAACAGAATAATGCCCCTTTTTTACTTAGAAAATACATTGAATATGGGTAAAATCCACTTATTGCCTTAACCCTTTGAGATATTGCTTTGAAACTTTGAATGCTTGTTTACATCATTACCCCTATCTGTAGGCAAGAGAAGGTAACTCTGCCAGGGATTTGTTTTAAAAATTAAGGCCCTTTATCGACTTAGAATATTGGTTAAGTTTTTCGTACCAGTCCACTTTTTGACTAAACTGTTCGAGATATTACTTTGAAAGTTGGAATACTTGTTTACCATCATGATCCCAAAACATGGGCAGGAGAAGGTAATTCTGTCGAGGATTTTATATGAATTATGGCCCTTTTTGACTTAGAAACTGAGTTAAAATTTTCATTCTTGTCCACTTGTTGACTTAACCATTTGAGATATTACTTTGAAAGAGTACTTATGTACCATCATGAGACCTATCTGTAAGCTAGAGAAGATAACTCTGTGAAAATGAGTCTTGATTTGTACTTAGAAATTCCTAGTTAAAGTCTTGTGTGCCCTTAACTGTCAAAGTTTTGTTTTATTGGCAAGCACTAAAAAAGTCGAGCACGCTGTCCTACTGAAAGCTCTTGTTTTATGTCTTCATAGCCCTTTTAAGAAAAAAACTGTCTTTATCTTTTTCGTGGGGTTTATTGCCTGTTATAGCAGTAATGGACACAGTTTACTTGACCTTTAATCAGCCTGATCATTTAGAGGTTCAGCGACCTTAATCACTTGACCACAGAGATGGTCTTGCCATCAAGTTACTGATGATTAAGTACTTAGAACTAAAGTTAATCACAACGCTGTTTAGCACGACATGTTTCGACTTTATTGTACGTCTTCTTCAGGTGCAGTATATAACAATGTATATATGATAATAAACAAGTAACGTCACATCCGCTAAATGCAGCATCTGCTAAATGTAGCACGGAATGTGACATACGGCAGCAAATTATCTGTTACAGTAGAACTTAATGTTGCACTGTTGTATTTCTCTAAAAACGCTTACATTTATATTTTTATTATCTCCCTTTATTTTTGCATTGTATAACAAAAAAGTTGGTTTTTAATGTACTGTATATCAGTTACTCAGTATACTTTTGTTGATGATTAAGTAGTAACAAAGGAATTCTAATTAATTTTACAGAAGAGTCCTGAAACAGATGCACCAATCACAACACCTGATACAAAAGAAGAATCGCCTGGCAACAAAGAAAACAAACAGTCCAATCAGAAACCTAATACATTCATCATAAAAGGTAAAGTGAATCTACCATGTTCGTGAGTTGTGGATAAGGAATCCCACCCTCGGGTGGAGATACGCCGCAAAAACAAGGCTCACTGTTAATCACATTTTATCGTCAGAGCAAGAGTGATTGATTATTATTACTTTATTCTATTATATTCCATGTATTGCGCAGTAATACTTACGTGACCTGAGTACACAGCTGTTTAAATACCAGAAACATTGCAAGTTTTTCCACATTAAGAATCAGGCCTACAGTGAGTGGTTATTGTTAACTTTGTTTGTGAATTCATCATTTCACTGATTCAAAGTTTTCTAGCAATGAATGATTTCCGGAAACATATGGGATGGCTTGTTTGTGAAATCATGGTTTCTTGAATTGATTCAGAGATAAAAAAAATTGTGACCTTTTTGTCTCGCATACGTAAAGTGAATTGCAGTACCCATCCTAAAATAAATGTTGAACATCATTGTCCTGTCTGACTCTTGAGGTAGTGTCACATCTTGTATTTTAGTAATGGAAGCAAAATGTGTTATGAATGCTAATACTTTTGAGGTTTTAAATCTTAGGTCAAGTTGTAGACAGGAATGATCTGTATAAATCAAAAAGCAAAGAAAAGAAGAAAACTTCACCGGATGAAAAACATAAAGACGATGAAGTACGAAAGAAAAATGAAGCGGGTGGTAAAAATAGACCAGACAAGATGGCCTACACTAGAGAACATGCCTCTGCGGCTAAACTCAGGATCAATGAAGTAATGTCCGCTGTGTTAGGTGAGAGACAGTGTGTTATTACTTAGACGAGATTTGTTAGCAGTATACTGAAATCACTTTGACAATCTGTGAGTTGTTCTAATATGGTAGGAAAAAAATTGTGGGGGTGTGCCTATTCTGCAGTTTTCAAACAGCCATTGAAACTTGGAAAACATAGTTACTGTGAAGTTAAGACATTGAATAGTTATGTCCCCCTGAATTTAATGCTTGTGTACAGGTAATATTGTGTCACAAACTTTTTCTCATATTGTAAAGGATTGGCTACGACACTTTTCACACATAAAAACATGAAGGAATGACGTTTAAGACATACCGGTACTTTACTAGACATTACAGACTTACATTGTATGTCCTATTGAACTTAGACTTTCTTGTTGCATATCTATATAACTCTATTCAGTCTATGGTTTATCTAAAATATTACATTAATACAAAAGCATTACGGAATGATTAGTTACTGTGAAGTTGCTGAGGTATTTGTCTCCTTGGTAACTGTTGAACTTGATTTCTTGCATCCATACACTTGTTAAGGGTCTTTGGGTCAGGTTTGAAATGTTCTCTTTTTCTTTGTAAAAATAACTGATAAACGTTCTGGATATTTGGCCCAGGAAAGGATAAGTTAGACCTTGTTGTATTTGACCGAAATACAGTTGAAACGGGCGTTAAACCCATACAACAAGAACAACTTTTATTTTATGTTTTTCAGTGGTTTATCAAAATATAACGGTGAATTATATCTCGATAAACTTATTGGCCACTCAGTTGAAATTATCAAAATCTGTTACTTGGATTAACGTCAAAAAGTATATCCAGCGTACTGAATGCCGGAAACTATGTGACGATGATGTCGTTAAAATGACGTCATCTTTGCAATGCTTTCTGGTGACGTTACCCGCAATTTTCGACATTTTATTGAAAAAAAACCAACAAAAGTAGAATTTTAGACATAAAATAAACAGAAAAATTGTTGGTATCGATGTAATATCACGATAATTTTACTCGTGAACACCAAAAGTTGTTATTTTCACTCGTGGCTGTGCCACTCGTGAAAATATCACTTTTGGTGCCCACTCGGTGAAATATGATATTACACCGAAACCAACAATTATCCTCTATGACCCAAGGTGTCAATAATTTCAATACCAATCAAAATTGGACTTTACCGACAACAAATAATTGCATGTGGAAAAGTTTTGAATAGATTCTGTTGTTATTAATACATCAACCAAGGGGCGAGGTTATCACATCATTGATGTCATGTTAATTAGGAAAGGCAATTGTGTATATTTGCTATATATGTCACCTTCAGTATACTACATGTATCTGGTGTTTCTAGGGTCAGACAAAGGTGAAAGTTCAAGTGAGGTATCAAGTGTAAGCAGCCTGACCGACACTTCACTTTCCGAGGAGGAGGCTCCAGAGGCTGAGGAGCGTATCAATGAGGCCCTGCAGAAACTAAAGGCGGCACGAGACCAGAAGATACAGATGTCAATAGAGAAGAAAAAAAAAGTTAACAAAGAGAAAAAAGGTTGGGTCATGTAGTAACATTACTGTTTATGTTAAATCAAAGACTGATATATAATTATGTCTCCCCCTTTAAAATGGAGGAGAGACATATTGTTTTTGGACGAGTTGCCGTCCGTCTGTCTGTATGCCCCTCACAAATGGTGTCCTCTCCATATCGCTTGAACCCCTTGAAGGATTTTAGAATAACTCACTACAAAAATTAATGTTAACCATATTAAGATGATGTGCAGAGCGCATGTTACAACCACCTAGGGTCAAGGTCAATGTCACTATTACTACAAACAGAAAAATGGTTTCCACTCAGTAACTCGAGTTAGGAATGACCAAATGCAATGAAAATTGGTTTCAAGGTCACTGTTACTAAAAAAGATAAGTGTTTTAGTTCTTAAATTAAAATCTTTTTTGGGGCGGGGTGGGGGGGGTTCAAGGTCACTGTTACTAAAATAGAGTTTTTAAAGATTTTAATATCCTATTTAAGATGAGTAGATAATGTGAACATGAATCTGTTTTGTTCATGAGACTGTTCCTGTACACGTTTAGAGAATTGTGTAAATATGACAGTCCTATAAGTCACTTACTACATGCCTAGGGAATCTCGTGTATTTTGATACTGGAATGTATGGTTTGAAAACAGTGCTAGGTCAGATATATCAAACCTTGCAGCTGCCTGTGCAAGTCATTTGACAAGAAAGTGTTATTCTGGTGACTTGCGAAAAAGCCCAAGACACTCGGACAAGAATAAAAATTTCTATCTCTGGGTAAATATGGTGAATAAGTTTGCTTGGTGATATTTTAAAACTTTGCTCAGAAGTGGTTTCAGAGTCTCTCTGGTTGACTTTTAAGGTCAAGCATATCTTTACACCAATACAGACTTAGTGTTACTTGGCCTTTAATTTCACTTTCCAGTCTTAGCAAAGTCAATTTGTGGCATGGGTTTCCATTGAAATGCCATGCACATTTTTTTGTGTTTTTTTTAAAGCTATAAAATTATTTTGATGAATTTCATTTCTAGGGAACAAAACCAGTAAGGTAAGGAGAAGTCTGGCCATGGGGGATCCAAAATCGAAGGACCAAAATGCAAGTGAAGATTCCGAAGCTATCAGCATCATAAGTATTAGTTCTGTAACCAGTGAGACAGCACAGGAAACTGTGACAGAAAGTGAGAATAATAAGAATAAGAAACTGAAAAAAGTAAAACATTTGTTTAAGACTGATTCTGATTCAGGGGAGATTAAGTTAAAAAGAACACCAAAGCGTTACGATAAAAAGAAAGATTTGACTGCTGAAGTCTTTGAAAATATGTCTGAGAATAAGAAAAAATTAGTTAAAAGAAAAAGAAAGAAAGTTGAAAATGAAAGTGAATCTGATTCAGACAGCGAAGATGATAATCTGTCACTGAAACATAGTGAAGTTAAATACAAGAAGAAATCCAGGAATTGTAAGAAAGAAATAGTCACTATTGATGACGATTCTGACTCTGAAAATGAAACTTTAGATAAAATAGCAGCTAAGAAAACTTTAGAAAATCTTTCCACAAAGAGTGCTTTAGAAAAAGATAAAGAAGTAGCAAATAAAAAGAAGGGAGAAACAGTCACTGAGAATTCTTCCAAAAAGTCAGATGAAGACTGTGATTCGGAGTCTAGTACAGGAGATACTCCATTAGCAAAAAAGAAATCAAAAAGAACAGGAGTAGATAGTGATTCTGAACATAGCACTGGAGACACGCCTTTAGTCAGAAAGAAATGGAAGAAACATTCTGTGGTAGAAACAGACTCTGAGTCAGAAACTTGTGTTAGGTTGTTAGCCAATAAAAAGACAGAAAAGGCAAAAGGCAAGATTAACAAAAAGGAAATTGATAAAAAGGAAGTGAAAACTAGAAAGTGTAAGAATTCTGTAAAAGAAAAGGACCTTGGTGTAGGAAGAGATTACTCTAAGAAATCCAGTGACACAGAGGAAGAGCTTAGTGAAAACAGACCTGTATCTGAATCAAGTAGTGGAGGACATACACCATTAGCTCAAATTAAAAAGAACAAGACAATTATCTGTGAGTCAATGGATACAGATAGTGATTCAGATGCCAGTACTGGGGATACACCTTTAGTTCAGAAAAAGAAACAGAAGTTAACGAGATCTCATGACTTAAAGACTGATAGCAAACAAAATCAGAAAGAAGACAAACCTGAACAATCTTTAGAAAAGTCTGTAGGTTTGGTTAAACAAGAAAATGATGTTCTTAAAACTTCAACAGTGAAACAAACCTTTCAGGAAGAGAAACTTGTGAGTGGTACAGCGTTAAGCGCTAAAATAAAAAGGAAATTATCAGAAAGCTCAAATGATAGTACAAGGGTTACTTCCGCCATTAAAAAGGGTAAGAGACTGAAACTCGAGAATGCATCTAGTAAAGAGAATGATTCCGAACTCAGTGACGTAAGCACTGGAGATACACCTCTAGTTAGGAAGAAATATAATTTCAGGAATAATAGGACAAATGTGCATTTAGATACTTCAGTAACTGAGAAAGGCAAGCAGTCTAAATCCAAACAGCCAAGTGAAAAAGTGTTAGTTATCAGTGACTCAGACACTGGTGAAAGTGAGGAACTCGCTAATGATACTCATGAAGGTACTATAAACTGTGATACTACAACTGACAATGATTCTCCATTGAAAAAAGTCAAAGGTCATTGTAAAACGTCAGAAAAACTGGATAGTAGCTCGGAGGAAGAGTCTCCAGTGAAGAAGCCAACTGGTAACAAGGTAAATACATTCATACTTGTCATGCTTACTTACTTATGTTAAGGTTCCCAGCAGGAGCACAAAGGTGTGTCCTTAGGCAAAGACACTGATACCACATGTGCCTCACTCCACCCAGTGTAAATGGATGGCAGCGCTGAAAAGAACTTGCTGCCTGTCTCCGGTAACTAAGCATGATGATATGTGGAATTCATGAGTGGTAGAGAGTTTTCAAGAAACCAGGGAAGCTTTCCTTGTAATTTAAGTTAAATAAATTTGTATAAACTTCAACTTTCTGAATGAGCTTGAAGCATTAGCTAATGATTGTCAAAATTTTGCTTTAAACAGCATCTGTTCTGAAACCGATATGAAAAAGTTTACACAAATTGCTAGCGATGTTTTTTAATGGAGTCATAAAACATTGTTAGCAGTAGGTAGAGAGTAAGATTTGGTGTCTATAAATGTCTGTTTAGAAGACTTTAAAATCCCAGCAACCATTGATCTGATTTTGAAATTGATCTATTTCAACTTTGTTTGTGTCAGATTAGTATAAACTAATTCGACAGTATGTTTGACTGCCTTTGGAGCAGGCAATAGAAGTTCTTGAGAAAAAAAAAGCTTGAAATGTATACAAAAATGTGTGTCTATTTCTCAGAGATCGGTGAAGAAGAAATTGACAGCAGATAGCCAGGTAAATGGTACAAGCAGCCCTTCAGAACATACTACTGATGAAATGTCTGATGACACTGATACAGACTCGGATGATTTGCCTCTAGCACAGTTTAGTAAACAGTCCGTAAAAACCAAGGTATTATTTTAGTCTTGTTAATACCACAATTTAGTGTACATGCTATGAGTTTTCTCTGGCTTCGTGCCAACTTGGAATACTAGGAAACTTTCTACACATTACTTCAGCTCAGATTTTCATGGTCTGTACACTTCACAGACATTGTTTGAATCCAATGAATCTGCTAGTATAAAGATAAAAAAATGGCACATTTTGCATTAGTAGAGAATGATTTCACACAGAACTGTCTCCACGGTCAAATGGGAAGACCAATAAGCTGTAATGTGCTGTAACCATGTATAGCTTGAGGTCTATTGTTTGAAGTCCTAATAACATTTACAATTAATGTGTTACTTGTCCTGCTCTTTACAAGACACACACACCCTTCTATTGTCACTGTATATAGGAGATTCTGCAGTCATTAATTTTCAATAATTTACAGAAAAATGTTTAAATTTGTTAACAGTCAGGGGTGTAACTTGTTTAAGTTATTTTGAATAATTTTTGAAGGAGTGCTCTTGTGAAAAACATATGAAAGTAAAGTTCTCCAAAATATCTTATGATTAACAGTAATTTATATTATTTTTGTTATCATTTCATTGATCTATATTTCCAGGTATCTGACCTGTCATCTGATAGCGAAGATGATATTCCACTTAGCAAAACCAAGGCAGCTCAGAGTAAAGAAACCGACAAAAAAGCCAATAGTAAAAAGGTGACTTTTCTTATTTCATTCGAAAGTTTCTTTCAGTTATCGTACTTAAAAATTAAGTAATTTGTACCATTGTACATGTCCTGCAAAGGACAGAAGTAACTATTTTTTGCATAACTCTTCCTTTACTTTAAAAGGCTAAATGATGGAAGTTTGAAAATGCCATGGTGTGTTACCAGGTGATATTTACCAGTTAAAATTTTTTTATTTTTAAAACCCAAAAAAACTTAGGATGAATAGTATGATGAAAACTCTAGATTGAATTATGTCATAGGTGTGCCTGATCCTTTGTTCTGTGTTTAAAAACATTTTTTACAAACATCAAAGGGGGGGGGGGGGGGGGGGGGGGGGGGGGGGGAGGGGGGGGGGGGGGGGGGGGGGGGGGGGTGGGGGGGGGGGGGGGGGATAGTGAAAAAAAAAAAAAAAAAAAAAAAAAAGGTGGGGGGGGCGGGGCAAACTTTTTTTTTTCCATACGGCAATGCATGAAGTTGCATCCTGAATTAAGTGTTTCCTGCATTGCTTTTAACCTTTGCATACATTTACATATCAATGCACCATTTAGTTTGTTTTAGGTTTACTGCAAACAGGGTAATTTACACAAGACAAAAATTTAAATTCATGAAAGGATAGTTCTCAAATAGTAAATCTCTATAACTTTTGTGTACATTTATGTGATTTATTGTGAGATTTTTAAATTTGCAAAATGGAAAATGTGTGAAACTAGTGGAAATGATACCAATGTGAATACTACACAATTTACAGTAATTACAAATTAACTGAGCCTCCCTTTGGATAACCAATGGTACTATTCTAATTAAAGAATGGATAAGTCCATTTTAACAATGTAGGAAAGTTACAGTTAAACCTTATTGTGTTTTCTATACAGGAGCTGATTGGTTCAGTGTCGGATGCGGCCTACGTGAGATTACTGCGACAGATTTGCCGAGAATGTCAGATGTTTGTACGCAACGATCGCGAGCTAGCCGGCTGTAGCACTGACAAAGAGAAAATAGAAAAAATGGAACAAATGTTACGAAATGTTGGAATGAAGGGTATGGTTGAATATTTTCCATTGAATAAGTTTTTTATTGCACAAAATTTTACTCATATTGTTTGTACAGCCTTTGTTCTGTACTGAGACATTGACATGTAACATGTATATTGGTCTATGCAGTGAAGCAGGTTCTACACAGTGTCCAAATTTAAAGAATGTGTAAACATTGGATTTTTTTAATGGAATTAACATTTAAAGAACACAGATGATTTTGATAGAATTAAAGATTTTTAAAACGCTTAAAAATCCTTCATCATTGCAAAAATCAGATGTAATTCAACAACACAGTTAAGTAAGCCTGGACATTAATGAATGCCCATTCCTTATACAGATGAATTAATTATAGCCGTGATGTAAACAATTATGTCACATTCCAGGAAAGCCATCACTTAAGAAGGCTGAGGAAGTTAAACTGATGAAGGAAGCTAAAGAATTGAGTGCAGATAACATCATATCTAGTGAAACAGGTAGGTTTTTATATAGTTTATAGTGAAACAGAGTGATGTTACATTTTATTTTAGGTTTTTCGGTGGTTTATCAAATATGATGGTAGATTATTTCCTTATGATAAGTTCATAAGAACTCAGAAAATTATCTCAAACTTGACTCAAAATTTTCAAAATCTTCTACCTAGATCAACATCAAAAGTATAACGAGCATATTGAATGCTGGAAACCATACGATGATGCCGTTTCTAAAATGACGCCGTGTGTGCTAGGCTTTCTGATGATGTTTCCAGCGATTCTCAACATTTTATTGCAACAAATGAGTTTTAAACATAAAATAAACAGAAAAATTGTTGGTATGGATATATTATCACGTTTATGACGCATGCACCCTTTAAGAGGCTGTTTTCACTTGTGGCAGGGCAACTCTTGATAATATCACTTTTGACGCACACTCGTTGAACTATAACCTGATATTACACCGAAACCAACAATTATCCTCTATATATCTGATAAATGGCAGTGTGATATTGTATGAAATTAATTAGATAAGGAACTGCCTTCATGATTAAATGGTTGAGATCTCTGACTTGTTATGGCTAAACCTCTCACTGATTTGAGGGTCATGGATTTGAGCCTAAATTCCAAACTGGTTATTATGTGACAAAGTTGGCAGAATGGGAGTTTAGCACTGTGCCTTTAATAAGTTCAAGGATCCATGGTTAGGTGAACGGCCTGTCTATAACTCAAGTATTGTTGATTGAAAGTGGTATTAGCCTAAGAATCATTATTAGAGCTCAGTAGCATCTATAATTCTACTGTTCTATTTTGACAGGTCGAGTAATGAGGAAAGTTAAAAGCATCTGGGCAAGAAGAACTATCTCCCCGGTAAAACCTGGAAAACGTAAAGGTGGCGACCCTTTCGTGGGCCTCAAAGATATTGTTGACAGTGAGGGAACGGAGAGTGGGTGAAATTTTAAACCTACCAAACCAAGAGGGTTAAAGGCCCTTTGTGGGCCTAGCATCGTGAACAGAGAGACAACTGAAAGTGGTTTAAGAGAAACTCTATTTTTATAGGCTAAATTTTGATTCTTCGTATTTATATTTTGATATTTATGTGTCAGTTATCTTCATTTATTGAATGAAATTAACAGTATACACCAATGTCTGTTAAGGTGTGTATTACATTCGATTTTTCTTTCAGTTAATTAAACTAAGAGAGTGGTAGACATATCAATTAAAAACCATTTGAGTATTGTATTGAACAAGTGGGAATCCTTAATTTCCTATATTTCATGTATTTCTATAAGCTACGTTATAGAAAATCTGAAGAAATGGATGTTTTAAGCATCAAATGTAGAGAAACATAATTCCTAGAAGAATGTACTGTGTACGTGGATAATTACTGCTTTTATGTTTAATTGAACTGAACACATTGTTATTTTTTATGCTCCTAGAGGTGGGCATACTAAACTTGTACCGTCCATCAGTCCTAGCCCAAAAAGTGGGGGTTAAGTGGTCAAAGGTCAAGGTCACACTTGAAGTTTAAAGGTAATGAAGTCCTGTGTGCATTGTAACTCTGTCATGTATGGAAGGATTTAAACATTACATGGCACAATTATTGAGCACATGGAGAGGACACAGACTGTGAGACACCTCTTTTTGGGGGCATTCATCACTAATGGGGGACAGCTCTTGTTTTTAGATAACTTCAATATCAAAGATTTATGTGATTGTGCTCTTGTTTTCAGATAACTTCAATATCAAAGATTTATGTGATTGTTTTTACTGTAACATTAAATTTCGACTCATTTTCGAAAACGAAAAAAAGACATTATTTTTAAAAGAATCCTTTTCACTTGACAGTATATTCTTTTTAGATCCATTATCATCACCTGTTAAAAGCCTGGGAGCAGATTTCTATCAGTTTCGGTTTACAGTTTACTTACTGAAGATCCAATACTGTCTACTTGTACTGTACATGTATTATTTTTCACTGGTGTTTGAACAGTCATTTATGTGCAATAGATACTGTATAAATGTATCCTGTTGTGTTTAGTTAGCGGTACTTTCTGTTACCTTTTACTTCGTTGAAACTCCTACTTATGTTCTCTGTTCTACACATTGTCATCTGTCAAAACCTGCCTTAAGGTATCCCTGCATGATGCTGCATTTATATGTATATCCCAATTTACCTAAAATTTATTCATAAGGGAATATATTTTAAATTTATGACTTTGGTTGCAAAAACATATGTAAGTGAACAGAAATCAGTGATTTATTGATTGTAAGGTATTACACATGTTCTGAAAGAACCACATTGGGCTTTTTCATTTGACTTAATTGGAGACAGACACTAGCTCTAGGATGTAATTAACATGACGTGAGGTGTCAGTCATGTGATTTCAAAGACCAATCAAAACTGGACTTCTGCTGTGTTAGATAAATTACAAATGTAACAAATTTAAATGAATTCTTTTGATAAAATCAACAAAAGAGGCGATGTATTTGTAATTTTTTCAGAAAAAATAGTATGCAGAAGTATTGTTTTTCACTGTAACTTATAGATCGAGTGTCATGGTTTCAAGCCCTGCTACTGACCATGTCTCTGTATGTGAGAAAGTTGGCCGTTTGTTACGGAAGATACGAGTCTTAGTACTGGTTCTTCCCAGGATCAATGGTTAGGTAGACTGCCCGCCTGTTAAAATAACCAAAAATACGGTTGGAATGGGCGTAAAAGTCCTTTAAAGAAAATAAAGTGTTTTTTTCTGTGAAAAATAGAAACTAGGCAGGACTTGAGCTCTTATATTATTTTAAGTTGGCTTGTGGAATGAGAATTTTGTAACAATCCTTTGTATGACAAAGGCAAATCATTTTGTGTTTTGACTTAAAATTGTTTGTGAAATATGAGGGAGTCTCCTTTCATTTAAGAAAGGTTGAGGCATTGTTTAATTGAAAATATTATTGAAACAAATTTGTAGATAGGTAATTTATGTATGTTTTTGAGCTCAAAGAGTCATAATATTTGTATAGCGTAGTTGAAATACATGTATGTTGGTATAGGTGAGTCATTTTGTCACACTTCCATGAAAGTTAGTTAATACTTAAGTTATGCATTGTGTAATAGCAGTCTCTTCGTTGTGTAGAAGAAATTAAAACTTATTATTAAAAATCATTATTTTTGGACAGTTAAAGGTGCCAATTTCTGGGTTACAAAGCTGCATTGGAGTGCCATCGAATATTCATTGTCAGCTAAGTTATCCCAGTTTCAAAATTTTAAGGTTGTCCATTTTGAAGAAGTTGTGTGAGTTATTGTTTTTATATTAATTTTGTTTTATAAGCACGTACATCCTTTATTAAGAAATTAGTTGCCTAAGTTTCAGTACAAATTCAGCAAGATGAAATATCAGCAGTGGAAGTGTCAACAAGAAATTAACTTGTACCATCCTTGCCACAGGTGATTGTGTCTTAGCAACCAGTGTTGATCATGCTTACAATGTAGGTACAAAATATAAAAAAAGCATGTGTGTTTCCAGTCACCCGACTGACCATAACTTTTTACTGCAGACCTCCAATTTTTTTATAAGAAAATAATCAAAAAGACTATTTTTCAAGTGTTTTAGTCTGAGAGAGAAAAAGGCAAAATTTAAAAAAAAACTGGTTCCGACCGACCTTAATTTTTTTTAACAACGAGACCAGAAACACACATTTTTGTTTGTTTGACCTTAGCCTGCACACTGCCTATTATCTAACTGTTTGATAGTCAGGAATTTTCACAAGCACACCTTCGAACAGTAATATACACCCTCCAAATCTATTTTAGAAATTATTCAGGGATGTGACAAGGCTATTTATCCTGGAAATATTTTTCATTGCGAGTTATTTTTAATGGATGGAAATCAGAAGTCACTGGGTAAATAATATGAAAAAGTTGACGAAAAGTGCCGTTTCGTCTTTTGTGGATTTAATGAGCGGCTTCAGAGCATTTCAGGATTCTTTTTTTCCCAATAATTTGAACAGAAATTTGACATTAGATACTTAAGTTTGGTTTTCAGGTTTTGCTACTTAATTTATTAAATTTGAGCTTGTTTAAAACACATTTTGGTTGATTACATGTATTTGTTTTCTTGAAAATTTAGTTATTGTTTGACACTTTGTTACTTAAATTATCATTTACAAATTTAAACTACAATGTAACTACATGTATATCCTTTTTAGCTTGAGTTTTGACTGATTCACCCACATTAAATACTTGAAACATACACATTTAGATGTTCTATCTTTGCTGTACACAAAACATTATTCTAATGCCAGTTTGATTCACCGTATTTTCAGCGATACACTGTATTTCGAAAGAGAAAAATGTGTTGTAAATTGGATTTTTAGCTAACCTATGTTCATTTTATGTTGTTTAATAAATTTCATTCCATGCAGAACTCTGTTTGCTATTTGAACAATTGGGTAAAAATCTTCAAAACTAAAAGGCCCAGAGCTTAGATATTTGACGTGTGGCAGGGTCCAGTGAACCTCTGCTAGGACTGCTCAAATTATGCCCCTGGGGTCAAACTTTTTGTGAAGCATTGTGTGGTGGTCCTCTATCAAGTTTGTTCAAAACATGCCTCTGGGATCAAAAGTGGCCCCACCCTTGAGTTCATTTGTTTTTGATAAACTTTTATAAGGAAATTTAAAATCTTGTACTTTCACTTCGTTTTCTATGACACTTGCTAACCTTTTGGCCAATGGTACCCACAGGAGCAATATAGGACCATTTGGTCTATGCCTTACTTTTATGTTGATGTTGGGTATTTAAGTTATGTACTTACACAATGTATCAATTTTGTAAAACAAGTGTGTTATCATTCAAAGTTTTTCCAAATGAACCCAACTTTAATGCTTTAATTCAAGATACTTCTGCGGCCAAACAGCTGAGCAATATGTATGTTGCATTTCTTGAAATGAATCGACCCACAGTTTCACTGTAATTAATTGTGTTTAAGTTAGTTTAATCATATTTTATTGAATTGGTGACAACTCAATATGTACAAAACTAGAATACATATACATAGTTAAATCAGTGTATCAGTGCATGTATATACAATAATATCTACTGATCAAATACAATACATATATAATACAAAATGTATGTAGTTAAAACTTTTCGCATACTGAAGAATTCCTAATAGGGTGTACATTAACCACTTATACTGTAAAACATTACCACTAGATACATGTACTGTGCTGGTGGAGTCTGTGTTAGTTACTTGAAAAGTGAAAGTTACTTCTGTTGGAGATACATGTAGCCTTTTATTAACTAAAATAAGTTTTCAATTATTTTCAGTAGGCTTTGAATCATTATTTAGATACATGTATTGTGAGATATGATACATGTTTATCAAGGGTTGATTACTGAACTGTCATAACTTATATGAAATAAATAAGGACTTACGACAGTTTTGCGGTCAACCCTCGATATGTAGAATAGTCACATTGTGGTTTCTTTGAAAGAATATTAAATGAGTTTACAGGATAGAATAGTCTTAGGGTTTCAAGCATCATTATTTATCTACATTAATTAAATGTTTGTGTGTTTATATGGTTAAATCTGAATTATTATTATCTTAATTTAAGAGATATTGTAAAGAAATTCTAGATCTGAAACAGTGTTATGTTGTATCTTTCACCCGTGCCATGAGAAACTTTGTATACCTTAAGACCTATACAAAACTCTTTAAGTATATGACATCATGTCATAAAACAATACAGTAGTGCTGTTCAGGATGTTACGATTTGCACCAAAGGTTTGTTTGTTACTGTTCCTGGTAAAGTTGAGGGTATCTGTGTCCTGTGGTACAATACATATTTCTAGTACATAGTTTGATTTGGTGACATAGCTCTTGACCCTATTCAACAGACCCAGCTTTTAACTCTACCTGGAGTTCATCAAGACATTCTGACAAACTTTCATCATGATTGCTTATGAAAGGGAGCATCTTTATAAAGAGTTAACAAGATAAATGTGCATGACAACGGACATCAAGTGATCACAAAAACTCACCTTAAACAGTTTGTGCTTGGGGTCAACAAACTGGAAACAGTAATTTCTGACAGGATGTGTTCTTATTTCCTTTCAAGGGGGCACATAGTTGACGGTACAGTATGTAGTCGTCTTTTCTGCGCCCCACCTTACATAATTACATGGTTCCTATATGAATTACAATGGTGATAGAATATGCACTATGCCAGAATAGATAGTCTGAAATACACAGAATCCAGTGTCAGAATTGATTCTGTGCTAGATTACACACAGTGTTTGACGTATGTTTCTACAATACACATCAAAATAAACGCAAGAAATATTTAGGTCCACATTAATTTTATTAACTATCTAAAACTAGAGCTATCACTAAATGTGATTAATACCCCCAAAAGACTGCTTTATAAACTGAGGAAGTTCGTAGTAACAGAATACCTTGCAAACAAACTAAAGAGAGATATTGTTCTTGGCAATAACTCTGTAATTTGTCAAGATAGAGTCATGGTTCTTGTACACTGCACTTTCTCTCAATGTACTTGACCATTGTATGAAGTTGTATTAAATTCCAACCAATAGTTTTCGAATTATGCTCTGGACAAGTAAAAGTAACAAAGGGCAATAACTCTGTAATGAGTAAATATAGAGTTACTGTTGTTTTGCACTGCACTTCCTCTCATTGTGCTTGACCATTGTATGAAGTTGTATTGAATTCCAACTTGTAGTTTTCTAATAATGCTCCGGACAAGGAAAAGGAACAAAGGGCAATAACTCTGTAATTAGTCAAGATGGAGTTATGGTTCTTGTGCACTGCACTTCCTCTCATTGTGCTTGACCATTGTATGAAGTTGTATTGAATTCCAACTAGTAGTTGACAGTTGCTCTGGACAAGGAAAAGTAACAAAGGGCAATAACTCTGTAATGAGTCAAGATAGAGTTATGGTTCCTGTGCACTGCACTTCCTCTCAATGTACTTGACCGTTGTATGAGGTTGTATTGAATTCCAACTAGTAGTTTTCAACTTATGCTCCGACAAGGAAAAGTAACAAAGGGCAATAACTCAGTAAATACTCAAGATAGAGTTATGGTTCTTGTACACTGCACTTCCTCTGATTGTGCTTGATCATTGTATGAAATTGTATTGAATTCCAACTAGTAGTTTTCAAGTTATGCTCCGGACAAGGAAAAGTAACAAAGGGCAATAACTCAGTAAATACTCAGGATAGAGTTATGGTTATTGTACACTGCACTTCCTCTGATTGTGCTTGATCATTGTATGAAATTGTATTGAATTCCAACTCGTGGTTTTCAAGTTATGCTCCGGACAAGGAAAAGTAACAAAGGGCAATAACTCTGTAATAAGTCAAGATGGAGTTATGGTTCATGTGCACTGCACTTCCTCTCAATGTGCTTGACCATTGTATGAGGTTGTATTGAATTCCAACCAGTAGTTTTTAACTTATGCTCCGGACAAGGAAAAGTAACAAAGGGCAATAACTCTGTAATTAGTCAAGATGGAGTTATGGTTCTTGTGCACTGCACTTCCTCTCAATGTGTTTGACCATTGTATGAAGTAATATTGAATTCCAACTAGTAGTTTTCAAGTTATGCGCGGACAAGGAAAATGCAACAGACCGCCGACCGACCGACCGACCGACCGACCAACCGACCGACCGACCGACCAACCACCGGGTGACTCCTATATACCCCCCTAAACTTCGTTTTGGGGGTATAAATAGTGACAAATATTTGTGTGTTGACAATTAAATAAAAAATTTAACAAGTTCATATCATTTCATCCTGGTGTACCAAGTGGGGTCCTTTCAGACATGGACTTAAAGATACAATGTAATTTTTCTAACTTGTCACAGATATTCTATCGATTCATATCTCATTTCTTACACAAAACATGAATTGTAGCTTGAACTGCTTCTATAATACCATTGGAAAGAGCAAGTTTAGCCTTTTTTTTCAAAGGGGTTGTAACTCAATGAGGGCTGTTAAAAATGTTTACTGTATACATGTATGCCTTCAAATGTGTAACAAATGACTCGACAAAGAGAGACAGTCGGTATATGTCTCTAAATTAGTAACAGAGAGCGGTTAACTTTGACACACCTTTAGATGAAAAAGTTTACTGAACATGCCTTCAGATGTAACTGAGGTACTGATTTTACTGTAAATGCCTTCAAATGTTTAATGGGGGTAAATTTCCTATAAATGCCCCCAGACATGTAACCAAGAGAGGTTTACTGTAAACATGTATATAACAACTGAAGCTATGGCCCACAAACATTATCTAAGAAAATATTGCCAGTTTCTGTGGAAACGAGAAAAATGTACTTCTATATTCAGAGCATGGAGTAAACCATTCTACAAACCTCAAGACACATAAAAAAATATACAACAGTATAAAAATATATGGTGCACATTAGGCAGTCCGTTCATTTCACTTCTGTGATTTGGTGTTTAATGGTACTGGGTGACAATTTCATCAATAATCTGGTTTACCTACATATAATGGTTTAAACATATACCAGATTCCAACAGAGTTCAATTTAATTTCATATGCTGATCTATGTTAGCGGCACATGATCTTTTAATTATATCTATTTCACATATTAATACAGAACTATATCATCTACTAATTTATAATGTGGGACTATCAGAAAAAAGCTCTTGGCTATTTTAAAGCAATAAAGGGCAGTAACTCTACAAACAGGCTGATTTTAACATCATTTGGCGTGCATCATTCCCCTATACATATATACATTCTTGCCAAGTTTCAATACAATCCGACTAACTAGTACAAAGATACGGCTCTGGATAGAAAAATTTATTATTGACGGCATATATAATTCCTGTCAAATTTCAATAAAACCTTACCAACCAATACCAAAATATGCCTCTGAAAGGAAAAGTGTGACAAACAGATAACGCCAAACATGATCTCTCCGCTCTCAATGGGGGAGATTAAGCATCGTTCAGCAGCCTGTGGTCTTGTTCAAAGATTTGACTGTAGGTCATGTGTAGTATCTATGCTATGATTCTATATTATTTTACCACCATTGATAAATAACCTGTTTCATTACAATAATTATTTACATTCATGTGACACCGCGTGGCACCAGTATATACTTGGTGTGACAGATCCCCAAGTACCTAAACATTCTTATAAAAATTTAGCATCCTACTCAATGTCAATGTACAATGATTCAGTCTCAATGACTACCAAGGTAGAAGCGTAGAAAACATGATTTTTCTTGTGTAAGTGATAAAAATTTCTCATTTAAATGACACCCATATCACAGACAAAACTTTGAATCGAAATTTTATAACACAAATTATCAAGACATTTTACACGATCCAAAAATAACATATACATACATGAAGAACATCAGCAAGAAAGCCAAAAGGTTTGATTAAATACAGTGTGCCCAGCAGGCTGGATCATTCAGTATATGAATTGATTAAATTTCTCTTTCTTGGCGCCTCTGCCATGTCATATTTAACATTATTCTGCACAATTTTTGTTTGTTCAGAAATTTAAAAGTATATAACAGTAATGACATATTTAGAACTGTATGATAGTCAAGCAAAATTCACCTCTCCTTGTAATGCAAGATGAGGCAGCTAATGTTTACTGTTAATTTCACGGTTTTGTAAGCAGACAGACTTATTAGCAAATTTTAAATTTCAAAAAAGGAGAAATCTCTAATAAAAATTTGAAACAAACATTTCGTGAGATCTTAAAGTTAGCAGTGGGAATTATGCAAAAATAGCAAAAATTAAATCATTGCAAAATGACCCAGTTTACAGTAAAGTTTGGTTAAATTATTTGGACTGCACCAAGAAAACATGAAGCAACACAAGTCACTGTCAAGTTTTCTTCCCTGGATAAACCAGACCTTATATCCAGATGTGGTCATGACATATGACCCCTCTAAGGGATCCAAAACCCTTTTGTCTCTCTAAGTGGTTGATACCCTTAAGCCCCTATACCACTGTGCCCCTTGTGACAGCTTGTTCAAAACAAATGAAGTTTTATTTCATTTATGTCTGTTTATACATGAGTAACATGATTATAATTATATGCATACTTTTTCTTTAACAAATCACACTGAAAACTTCACAGTCTAAGTCTTTATACTAATACATGAAAGCGTAACTTTAAACACAGCCTATATATACAGAACAGACTTTCTTTATTCCAAACTATTCATTATAACATTTACAAATGAAAGTACATGTATATGTCTGGGATTATATAGAATAAATGAAAGCACATTGTAGAGAATAAGAAACATAAAAATAACAAAGGGTTTTCCATGTTGCTAGATTTATCTGCATGAAATTACGATTGTGACTTAGTTTTTTTACCAACATTTCTATTCTTGCTCATTTATTCATTACGCTGACAGTTCAATAATGACAAAATTTAAACAAAATCAGACTAAGAATAAATGAAGTAATGAACACTTTCATTTTATAATATTCAGTAAACTGCAACCTCTCAGGAGCGGACACCCTTGGGAACACAAAAATGTGTTTCTTGTAGGGAGATGTTGTTCTGGAGAGGTAGATTTCTTATATAATTGAAGCCATGGGAAAGAAAATGTGTATCATTTTAAGGTAGTTGTTACTCCAGGGAGATTTTGTTCGGGACGGCTGGATTGTATTAACAAAGCTGATAAATTCTGCGATAACAGAAATGACTTAACTGGAGAGATATGGCTTGAAAAATGACAATTTTAGTACTGTTGCACTTGAAAGCTATGGAGCAGAATTGATTAATGTGTAACATTTAGTTGAGCAGACTGTATGTAACAATGTTTCCATGGCAATGACGGCATTAGCTACGTGCACATTATTTCAGAATGCAGTGACATAGACTTATTTCAATAAGCAACAGAGGTATATAAAGTTACAACCCTGCCTTAAACTCTTCAACAATGCCAAAGTTTGAACGTGGTACTTCCAAAAACTGCTTATCAATAGTAATGCCCTACATATTGTTTGAACTTTCAATTAATTCGAAACAGACTCGAAAGTGGCTCGATAAGCTGTAAGCTTTCTTCACAATCGAGCTAAAATAAATTAGTATAAACTAATTAACAGTAATTTTTACAGTAAGAATTTAGCATGTCAAAACCTCACCACATTTAATCCTGAAGTCAGAGGTCCTTTTAAACAGTCAGCTTCTTTGCTTGCCTGTCTTGCACCCTGCACGACTAGTAACAAACAAATACTAGTACATATATAGTAACTCCATAAGGAGAATAATTATGAAACAATTCAAAAGTTCACTCCTTACTAAATTTTTCGACCTACTGGCCTTCTTCAGTAGACGAAATACACAATTTGTTTTACTTTTTCACATATAGTGTTATTGACATTACCGGAAGTTAACAATGAACCAGCACTACTAAAACATAGGTGGACTTAGAAAATAATGACCCAGCGGCGTTTCTATTTATAATTTGTGTAGAAATGCTACAGTCAGAAAAATATGTATACTCATAACTAAGGGTATCCCTAAACAACTTTACTGGACATGGTTTTTTTTTTTACCATACATATTTATGATTAACATATTTAATTCAAGCTTAAGGCTGTGTCACTAACGTCTTTTTATTTCTTTTCTCTCTGACCGGCATTGTATATTATTTACAATTCAATAACAAAACACTTCATAGCGACAACACTATATTGAAAGGTTTTATTGTGTACAACTCTCCCACTTTGAGTCTTTTTTTCTGTTTTGGTGTAAGGAAAGGTGTGCTCAGTTCAAAACATCACAAGAGTTACGTCCCTTGTACTCAGCTCCAAACATCACAAGAGTAACGTCCCTTGTTCTGTAGTTTCTTAATATAGTCAGCAGCTCTGGCTGAGTCCAGCTCACCACACTCTTGTATTATTGCTGTCAGTGTTTCATGTACATCACGTGCCATATTCCGTGCATCTCTGTTTATAAAATAATCATGTTATGGGATAAAAATGACGTAGTTGTAATTGTTTGGGATTTAATGCCGGTTTCAACTGTATTTCAGTAATATTTATATGTGGGCAGTTTACCTGACCATCCTTCAATGGAATGACCAGTACCAGACCCCGTTCCTCCATAAAAACTGTCAACTCTCTCACATAAAAAGACATGGTCAGTCGCAGGGCTTAAAGCTATGACCCTCAATCAATGAGAGGTTACAGGGATTTCAAGTCAGCGACTCTAACCTTACACTCTGGCAGACCCCAAGACATTTGCAAACACTTCTCCAAAACAAAATATTTTTATTCAAACATTTTTTATAAAAACTGCAATAAGCACTTTATATAGATACTCAAGACTGTGCAAATAGTTTCCACGTATTTGCTAAAATGCAAGCCTTTTTCAATGTCGATATAAACCCTGTTATGGCAGTGTTAAAATGTTGTACGTATATTAAAACTAACCTCTGCAGGGACAAGATTGTTTGTCGAGACTTTCAAAAACAATTCTAGATAAAATAGCTTAACAAATGCTTTCAGCAAAATCTCTTTTAAAGAATGCAACAAGAAGTGAACATTCAACGTAAGCGGGTAAAAAACAATTTCAAAGACCTGTTGAGCCTATATACTTACCCGCACACATACAAATGCCCACCAGCCTCTAATAACTTCCAGGTTTCCTCTGCATTCTTCCTCAGTAAATGCTGCACGTACGTCTTTTCCGACTGGTCTCGGGAAAATGCCAGATGAAGCTTGGCTAGCGTACCATTCTTCTGGTATTCTCTTAATTCATCCTCGTATAAGAAATCTTCAGACTGTTTACGACAACCAAAATATAACACTGTGTCCCCGACTGGTTTACCTGCTCATAAGAAACATATTCAGCTTGTAAGACTTATTCAGAGATAAGTCTAGTAATATTAATTACAAGAGGCCAAAGATGGCCCTATATCACTCACCTTGGTACAAGTCCACATGCCTGGTGGAAGATCACTAGATAATGTTATATACCAAATAAGTTTTCCTATATACGCCTTTGTAAAACAAATGATCCCCCCTGGCAAGGTCATTTTGACCCCAGGGGCATAATTTGAACAAACTTTGAAGAGGTCTACTAGGCAATGCTACAGCCAAAATCTAAACTCTAGGCCTTGTGATTTCCGAGAAAAAGATTTTTAAAGTTCCCCATAAAAGCCTATGTTAAACTAAGTGCCCCCGGGGTCAATTTTGACCCGGGGTCATAATTTGAACAATATTGGTAGAGGTCCACTAGCCAATGCTACAGCCAAATATCTAAGCTCTAGGCCTTGTGGTTTCAAAGAAGAAGATTTTTAAAAGTTTTTACTATAAAGCCTATGTAAAACTACGTGACCCCCGTGTGGGGGCAATTTTGATCCGAGGGTCATAATTTGAACAATCTTGGTAAGGTCCACTAGCCAATGCTACATGCCAAATATCTAAGCTCTAGGCCTTGTGGTTTCAGAGAAGAAGATTTTTAAAAGTTTTCCTACATAAGCCTATGTAAAACTAAGTGACAATTTTGATCCGGGGCTCATAATTTGAACAATCTTGGTAGTGGCCCACTAGACAATGCTACATGCCAAATATCTAAGCTCTAGGCCTTGTGGTTTCAGAGAAGAAGGTTTTTAAAGTTTTTCCTATATATGCCTATGCAAAAACTAAGTGCCCACCCGCGCGGGGTCAATTTTGACCCCAGGGTCATAAGTTGAACAATTTTGGTAGAGGTCCACTAGACAATGCTACATGTCAAATATCTAAGCTCTAGGCCTTGTGGTTTCAGAGAAGAAGATTTTTAAAGTTTTTCCTATTTGTTGCCATAGCAACCAGAGTTCTGCATGGAATGGAATTCTTTGAACAATTTTGGTAGAGCTTCATGCAAGGAACATTCCTGCATAGTTTTATCAACATTGGCCTAGAGGTTTCAGAGGAGATGTCATTTGAATCAAAATGTTGGGACGACGGACAATCATCGATCAGAAAAGCTCACCCTGGCATAGCCAGGTGAGCTAATAATACTGTAAATCGGGTAATTTTTGCATTCGCATGACGAAAAATTTCAGGAGCAGACTTCTAAGAGATTTTGAATTCGCAAAAGGATAATTCACTAAATAGTTTTAATTCTATGTCAAATGAATCTTTCGCGAGATTTTTAAATTTGCCAAGCGGGAAATCCGCGAAAAAAGCAAAAATTAGCTCATCAAGAATATTAATCAATCTACAATACAAGTTTAAAAACTTTTATTGTAATGATTCGAAACCACATCATCCGGTATTCCAGTTTCATTACTTTTCTCTTCTCCATATACATTTGTTATTTCATAAATCTGTCAGAACTAAATACATATGTACTTTGAAAACATACCTTCTGTTTTGAGGAAATGTCTCTCCTGTAGAAACCCTCTGAATGGTGCAAGCCCTGTGCCTGGCCCAATCATCAGTACAGGCATGTTTGTCTTGAATGGTAGTCTAAATTGGGACTTCCTAAAAAAGAAAGAACTTCCACTTGTCTCTTTCTTACAAGAAAGTCATTCTTGTTTGGTAAGAAGTCTATGACGGTAAAAAAGATCCTTTCAAAATTTATTGATTTCGTTTTTACAATGATATTAAACTGGCGTATCCATTCTAAATGACAGAATTATCTTATTTAAGTATGATACAATATTTTTTGAAGTTGTGCTAACCTCACATATATTGGTACAGTATATTTGGTGCCGTTATCTGGTTTCATTGTAGCGAGCCAGTTTGTAGCTACTCCCTTGGCCGTGCGACCAGTCTTTGTCTCCCACTGTACCACAACAGCAGTGATGGAAATACTTGTTGGATGTTCCTAAAATATAGATTTTTCAAAACACCTATGCGGTAAACATGATAAGTCAGACAGAAACTATGAAGCAAAGAAATAAAAACTTTTAAGTGTCTCTTGCATTTTCAGGTATTATTCTTGTTTCAACAAGTCTGAGTTACATCTACAAAAATTATAACCCTTCCTTAGATGTTTCTAGAATTTATTGTATGGTGCCGCAGCCCCTGGTAAGAAATATCTAAATTTTAGAAAGGGTTGATGGTAATTAATTGTTTCATAAATAGTTGCTAGATTACATAGGAAATATTTGTGATTGGATTTTCAAGAAAGTGCTTTCCAATCCCTTAACCTTCCTCTCTTCTCCAACAAAATTACAGTAGTCATATTTCAATAAATCTTTTGAATTTTTTATTCATGTGTGTCAGAAATACTTCCAATAATTTCTCTTGAATTATTCTAATCGGCGGTAATACACGTCCCTGACAGCCCAAGGGAAAGTGAAAAATTGGTGATGATCCGCAAGCCCGGGATGGCTGGGCAGATCAGCATTAATTGGCCTGCACAGACCGATCGTGATTTCTAAATTTTAAATTTCCTGGGGCCTATTCTACCGAATTCGTATATGAATGTTTCCCGTATATGTTGGGGGGTCGGGGAACCATCCCCTCCATTCTTCATCTTTCAAACAGTTTTTGCAATCCCAATCATATCAATATAAAAATCATTATGAATAGAGTACATGAAGTGAAATCTGTAAGTTAAAGGAGGTTGACAAAACATTCCAAGAGCCTGTAAAATGTGAAAAGAACCTTTATTACTGTATGTAGTACAAACAATACTGCACTGGTAACAAGGATTTCTGTCATACCTTTGGTGATGAAGAGATGGAATAGTATCTGGCTTGTAACCGTGGTAACAGTTCACAGATATGGTCCATTGTAGGCATTAAAGATGGCAGAGCTTCTAGGATTTGCAAAATGGTCCTATGTGACTTCATTATCCAGTCTCCATACAGACTCTACAAAAAACAAGTTAAAATTCTCATTTTGACAAGTATCGGTCTTTAACCCTTACCCACCAGAATGTATAAAATGGAACAGTCCGTCATTCAATTTGGACAGATCCATCTGGTGTTCAAAGGGGTGCTCACTGAAAATTTACTGCCTGAAAAGCAAACAGTGCAGATCATGATCAGACTGCATGGATATACATGTTGTTCATGATCTCCAATGTTCAAAATGTCAGGATAACCTGTCACAAGCATGACAAGGATTAACATATACACATCCCTAAACTGATTTAGACAAAACCAACAGATGCTACGATATCTGCAACTAGGATGATGTTACTGTAAAACATACTGTAAATCACGACATATTCACGATAACTTTATTTTTCACGTTTTTTTCGTGAGATCACTTCTTCACGAATTAATCATTTCACTAGTTTTAAGTTCTCAGGAAATGATCGATAGTGTTACAACAGTTTGAACCAGGGGAATGGCTTGTTTGCAAATTCATGGTCTAACGAATTGACCACGAGATAAAAACTTCTTGTTTCACAAATTCAAAATGGTTGACAGTATTCATGCAAGTATTTCAAACTAGTTTGAAAAACAAAATTCTCCATTTCAAAGGTATAACTGCCCTGAAAGAAAGACTGTTGTTATTTAGAAGTACTCTAAGGTAAATCCTCATTACCTTTCCTTCTGGTGTTGCAGAGGTCATTTTCAGCAAAAACTCTTTATCTTTTTCTTCTGTAGCATATTCGGCAAGTTCACGAAGCACGTGGGTACGTGGACAATGGGTGATGTCGACGTAATGTCGTAAAGCTGTGCGGTATGAACATGGATTTGGGAACGGGTGCTTCTTACTGGCTTCCTCTAAATGGTGAAACGAAAAGTACAAAAATCATGAATAAATTGCATAATGACGATAATGATTGTTTGTAGCCCCAGCCGACCCACGGATTTCTCCTCAGATGCAACTGCCATGACCCCAGTATGACTCCCGTGCACACTAGTACCTAACAAAGATTGCGAGTTTTTGTTTTACCCGACTGCAATACCAAGTCAATTTTGCCCAAACACTATGCTTAATTAGCCAAATATCGTGTTAAATGCCAGTATCCAAAGATAGGTGCGCAAGCTTGCAGACTGAGATAATTTTATAATGCATTTATTCTAAAGCTTGTACAGTGTCTTTGTTTTAAGACATTATTAGACCATTTCTAAGAGAAATTCGATATAAAAATATTAGAAACAGAACTTACCATCAACATTTGTGAGTGTTATAACTGTGTCGAGATCAACATTGAGACGTTTGCCGATGGCCTCTACGATATCACTGTCATTAACAGGGTAAACAGCCACATGGTCCCCGGCCTCATATCTGTAATATACAACAGCATGTGATGGAATGGCGTATCACTACAGGTCTGGTGATCACATGACAGTTTGTTTACATTCACTCCGAGAGGTTTTGGTAGAATGACCAAAAATACGGTTCCAACGGGCATTAAACGCCTACATCACACACATGTAATCTAGAAGAGAAAGAGTTTAGAACACTGAAGCGTGCTATATTTTCTGCGTATTTCACACAAACATTTACCTGATTTTTGACCCGGAGATGTCGAATTCTATATGCATGCAGGATCTATCTCCACTCTTGTGCAGCTCTCTGTTGACTTTGACTGGGGCCAAATAAGGGTTCTTAGCATCATAAGGTCTGAAATAACAAACATTTACATTCACAATATGACTACACAGAGATCTAGAACAAACGTTTATTTCTCTCAGATGCCGATTTTAAAAATTTGCGAAAAATTCATTTCACACAGATTTACTGTAAGAGAATTTTCCTTACGCGAATTTAATATTCGCAAATAAGGCTGTCTGCTTGCAAATCACAAGATTTTTGTCACACGAAAATTACCTTATTTACCGTATTCCAAATGCTACTGTCTAACAATACCCTTCATCAACTCTATGTTTTTTGCTTTTCTTTATACGGTACTTTCAGTACTGTTGTTCTAGTTTTCATCTAATGTTCTCAAATTTCAGCTATAAGTAACAGTACTTCTTTACTCTTTGACATTTATGTATTCTTCTATGATAGGTTATTATTATATACCCCAATCTCTCAATATCTGACCCTTACTGCGTAATTCTGAGATATCTTATATTGCTGCCTCAAAGAACATCTAAAACCAACGGAAAACTATGAGAGATAGCTGTGTAAAATAACTTACGGTCTTTGGTTTTCAAATGAACGCAGTCTAACAATTTCTCCCTTGAACACTTTCTCTGGTGGTACATCATCATGAACTTCTAAGGTGTACTGTCGAACACTGGAATAAACATAATCACTTTTATCTAACCTGTCTTAAGGTCTACTATAAAACGTTTTCAAAATCATATTTTCCATCTAATAACTACATGCATGTATTGTCAAACAAAAAATATATATTTTAGTTTCTAAAGGAAGTGTGCACTAAAACACATGACTGTATACCTGTACACTTCTATTATTGTATCTGGAATACACTTGCTTGTGTTAGAGTAGACTGTTTTCTCTTATTTGTATCATGGCTTTGGGATGAATCTATACAAGAGCAAACTGATGTATTTATGACACCTTGCACAAAGCAGTAGGAGCAGAGCTAAAACTGTACTCTATCTGAAACAGAGCATAGTTTCAATACAGTAGTACAGAAAATTGGCCATGATACAAATCAGATAGAGAACTGTTTGCTGGAACAATGACGTTATTACTCGAAGGTATAACTCGAAATAACATAATTATTCTCTCAAAACAGTACTGTAACTATCACTTACACTAATAAATACCTGTATTTATTAGCACATTACCATCAGTATATAGCACAAAGCCCAGTCACACCTTACCTGCAATGTTCTGCAATTTCGAAAATCAGGTGCAGCAACCTTACATTATGCTATTAAAAACCTTGACAAAGAAAACAATAGATCCTTATTCTGTAAATACTCACTTCACTTGGTCCCCAGTTGCTTCCACACCAAAATGTTCACAAACTGCAGGCCAGAACTTTTCTCTCCAAGTAACAAAATCTTCTTCTATACTACAAAATAACATAACATTTCAAATTATACCATAACTGATGAGATTTGACAAGAATTTCCCTCACACAAAGAAGATACATACAGAATTGAGATGATTTGATGAATACACAGAAACCCTATTCTACAAGATAATGCTGTTAAGCAACAAAACACATGAAAAGATAAAGGTTAAAGAAATGCCCAGGATCACATTTACAAGTAGCTCTCATTTTATCAAGAAAGAATCTTACTGACATAAATGACCTTCATTTGTACCAAAAACATTCCTAACTTTGCTTTTCAAATTGATAAGTACATATCAGAAACATAGCAGTATTTTTTTTCCAACTCTTTTTCTTGAAGAAACAACTTGAATACAAAAGAAAGGCATATGTCAAAATTGTTTTAGAGTGAATAGAACATGGTTCTACCATTATCCTATCAATAAATTTATGTTACTATATCAGTTAATTCAAAGTGATCCTGGGACTTTAAGCCCAGACATGAAAATGGCATAAAAATTTATTGTGTAACAAACAAAGTTCTTACTTTCCATCATCATCACCCATGCCAAGCTCATACACTCGTTCCCCGCCTAGCTCTTCTATTCTTTTATCTACATATTTTCCCATTGCATTGTAATGTTCATATGTCTTGTTTCCCAAAGCAAAAACCTGTAAGAAAGAATTATTACATTTTTCTGTTTTCACCCTACAAATCCCCGTTTTTTTCTGAGTCAGGGATGCGTAATGGCGAAGCGAAAATTATTTATTACATTTTTCTGTTTTTCATTTTCTTATTTCAGCTGCAGTAGGAACTGTTTTAAAAGTCAGTAACTTTCTAGGCATTTGGCAAACACATGTAGATTCACCTGTCCAACTAGAGATTGTTTTTCACAAAATAATGTATGCCTCCCACCATTATGACCTTGACCTTTGACATAATGACTCCAAATTATATAATGCATAACTAGACTTCATACCTATGCTTCCTGTAAAATTTTATGAGAATCCAGCAAGGGGTTTTTGAGAAGAAGTGCGGATAAGATTTTCAGATTTTAGGTCCCTGTGACCTTGACCTTTGAGCTAGTGCCCCCTAAATTAAAATATACATAACTAGACCTCATACTGATGCTTCCTGTAAAGTTTTATGACAATCCAGCAAGGGGTATAAGTGGAGTTGTCCAGACAAGACTTTGTAACAGACAGACTGACGGCACAAAATCAATAAATCTCCTCAAGACAAAGTTCAAAGATCTGTATTTTTATACTAGTTGCAAGGCTATGTAAAAATATTCATTTCATCTTTCAAGTTCAACACAAAAAAATCAAAATGTTATCTTACAGCAAATTTTATGCCAGTGAGTTCAACATCTCCCGTTTGTAGCCATTCAAAAAACTCCTGTGCATTATCGGTCGGATCCCCCTCACCGTACGTAGCCACACAGAATATTGCCATCCCATTATCAATCTCTGTAAGACGTGCTAAATCCTCCTGCAATATAAGATACCAGATTCCGTATCAACAAAATAACAGAAACTTGTAGAAATTACAGAATGTTTCAAACTGCCTCGAAATCAAATATTAATAAAGATAAATCTTCAACTATGTTTCAAATTCATTAAAACTGGAAATAAGAGTACAGAAAATCTTAAATCCAGGCATATATATATATATATAGGGAGCCCTTATTTTTTATCATCACGATCATTATCATCACCAGCTACAAACTATGTTATTGTTTAATCATGCTTTTTCAAATGTTAAAATTGCATATAAATTGTGTTTCTGCTATCAGATTTGGTCTATCCGTAGGAAAACTGAGGCCCATTCAGCGATTGGCATCAAATCTTTCTACATTTTACTGCTCTCGCTAGGTGAGATTACAAACATATTCCCAGATGCACAACTTCACATGCTGTTTTAATATTTCTGTAACATTTCATGACTCTAGGTTATATACTTTTTAAATGCTGCATGAAACAAACTGAAAACAATTGGTATTCAACGTTTTTCCATACCATTTCACCCTCAACTACATAATCATTCATTAAACCTTTTCCCCACTTTTTTACAATCAACTACATATTTAATTTCACTTTTCTCCAAAACAATGTGATTACAATCTTTTTTCTTATCATTTCACTCTCTATTAAGAGTAAACCAAACTCTTCGGGCCCTACCATTTCACACTCTTCAGGGTCGGCCACCATTCCTTTCATTCCATATCCAGCGCAGTCCTTGGCTAGACGACCTGCAAACTCCTCCGCTGTCCCTGTCTGAGAGCCGTAAAATACCACCACATTTCTGTTCTGAAGGATAAAACCAGGTGGAGCAAATATTATTTGTATGTAAATTAGTCAAAGTAAATTACAATGTATACACATTTTGCAGCTCTGATGCAAACCCCGTTTACATACATGTAGCAACACTTAACTGTTTACATAGCAATACTTAACTGTTTACATAGCAACACTACTTTACATAGCAATACTTAACTGTTTACATAGCATTCATGAATACCTGTGGTTGAGTGGTTAAATACATTGTAACAAGTTACTGAGAAACACAGTTCTGCTGTCCTTGCTCCTATCTCCAGGTTAAATAATGCTGGCATCTTTTTCCTACAATACCACATTGTTGTTGTTGAATGAATTTTTATGTCCCTCATTTTGACATATGGGCAGTTTACCGAAGCATCATTTCTGGCAAACTGCCAATTTTCTCACATAAAGAAGCAGGGATTAAAACCATAACCCTCAATCTATGAGAGGCTACAGTGATATCAAGTCAATGACTGTAACGATTTGACCACACAGAGGCAGTCGCAAGCCTCGCTCTAATAAATATGGGATACAGTATCATAATTGTAATGTTTTAAGAAAGTGTGTGTTTATAGTAAAACTGTTCAGGAAAAATTTGTTTGCTGAATCAGGTCACAGTGAATGGCAGCAAAAGCAATAATATTTTTTCAGTCATAGAGTGTTCATTATACAGAGTTTCACTGTATCAGAATCTAACAGAAAATATCAGACGGTAAAAATGAAATATCTCGCCACTGAGTCAATCTGAAGAAAAAATCTATACAAAGACTTGTTAGCATTATTTACACACTTGAAGAAAAAATGCTTCAATGTTTATTATCACATTATACCTGCCAGAGGAAAGACGTCATAAAGTTCAGATCAGGTGAAATTTACGTTAAAAGTACAGCTAACCGGTTAAGCAGGAAGCTTTCAACTGGGAACATTGCAGACAAGGACTGTACCTGTTTACCTGTGTCTTCTCACGGAAGTTTCTTTGAAATCATTTAGATTTCCATAAGGCCAAACAAAAAAATATTTGTGTTTCAAGCTTCTTGGCCAAAACAATTGAGTCAGTTGACATTGTTTTGTTGTTTTTGTTTTCATATTTTTTTATTTTGCCTTTTTTGTTCAACACTTTCAAATTGGTCTTTTTGATCCTTTTGTTACAAAAAAGTTGCGAGACTAGAAACAAACATTTTTTTTGGCCTAAAGAAGAATTTACCTTAATGAAGTTTATTCAAATAAATACGACCCTATTTTTAAGGTGTACTTTAATGGTAAAATTGTCACAGAAAACAAAATTGATCTGGTGGCTCCTGTCAAATGGTACTATAGAACAATAACAAAGAAATTTGTATTTTATGTAGGCTGTATTTTATGCTGCTGGCTGTGGCAACAGGACATGTGCAACGTTGGTACGCATGAAATTTTAAGTACATATCTAGTAAAAGGACATCTGAACTGGAATGTTAGAAGCTTAAACTTGAGGCTGCAGGTTCAAATCCTGCTGGGACCACTGTCTCTATTCCAAAAAGTACTTGGACCAGCTTTACCCCTACAAATAGGAAGTTTAGAGTCACTTATTTCATAAACTTGACACCTTCCTTATATTTGAACTACAACAAACTGCTTTTAAATCTTTTTAAACACTTAAAAAGTCTTCATAAAATTTTGTACCTCACACACCTATGCTGTTTTTGAAGGAAGTGTAAATATGCAACTAGTGTTTATAAAGCACTTACAGAATTCTTCATTTTATTGATGAAGCTTGGGTCGTATGACGCACTTCTTGCTAGCGGTCTGAAATACAAGAACATGGCTCAATAAACCTTTAAATTCCCCTCTGCATTTTGCATGTAAAAGTATTTTTAGCTCTTAAATCACCAAGAAAGATATCTTACTGGTGAAATTGACTGTTATAATTAGACAAACATTCATAACTTTGCTTTTTAAATCAGAAATACATGTTACAAATATAGCGCAATATTTCTTTTATGGATACATCAAAAAATAAGAAACACTTTTGGACAACATTAAATTTTTTTCATTACGAAGTGACAAAAATATAAAAGACATGTAACTTATATACACTTCAACATTATTTAAGACTACCGGTACACAGACCAAATTTCTCTTATCATCCTCTCTGCAAATTTCCTATCTATTTTAGAGTAACTAAAAAGCTAATGGGGCTTTAAGGTACAGGGATAATATTTACACTCAATGTTTCTGAAATTCTAAAAATTACCGGAATCAAAGATGTAAATAAAAACAAAAGCCCCTTTCGCAGTTCTGCAACTCCACAGAATTGTTCAAACATATTTTTAATCACAATTAAAATTAATTTTCAGGGATTATAATGATGGGGGGGTATTTATTGAAAATTGACATACAAGCTATTTCACAGAGACTGATTTTTTTTCATTTTTCTCTCTGGCAGCCACTGAAGCATATATTAAAGTCCCAGGATCACCTTGAATTTGCTGATAATTATAGTTTTATTTAAATGATAGTGTTATGATAAAACCATGTTCTATTCACTCTAAAACCATGTTCTATTCACTCTAAAACAATGTTGACATACGCCTTTCTTCCATATTCAAGTTGTTCCTTCAAAAAAAAAAGATTGGCCAGAAAGCCTTTCATATTTTTTGCAAAATCATTGAAAAACTGCACTATGTTTCTAATACTGTCTTTATCGATTTAAAAAGCAAAGTTAGGAATGTTTTCGTACAAATAAAGGTCATTTCTATCAGTAAGACATCTATAATTGAGAGCTGCTTGTAAATGTGATCCTGTGACTTTAACCTTGTTCCTGCACAACATTTATGAGCACATCTCTTGTGTTCATTTAATACATGTAATATCTACTAACTTAAAATACACAAGCATATAATATTAAATCACATGTGAATATGAATAAATTACTTAAAATGTACACTTACGCCACAGTCAACTTTTTAAACGTTGGTTGTTCTTTCTGTTTGTTCTTGAAGAAGTACCAGTAAACAGCCATTCCTGCCATGAGTGACAGAATGAAGAAATCTAGATTGGAGAAATAAGAGGCATTTTCTGGGTCACTTTCTTCGCTCATTTTTCCTGTTGTTTCACACTCTGCTGCTGTTGTTGTTGTTGATGATGATAATGGTGCTGGTTTACTTTCTGTACAAGAAGTTCTGAAGATGGTCTTTTATTTCCTTCTGTCTTCACTATTAGCTGAAATTAAAATAAAAGAAGAGAAAATGACATAAAAGAAGAAAAATCAAATTTAGAACATACCTTTGAATAAACTACATCCCACTTATTCATTTTCTTTTTATAAATATCCACCACGTACTGTTTGTTGATAAAAAATATGAATTAAAAGTAACACTGAAATTAAAACGAAAAACTTTTCCAGACCTAGCAGAAATCTTTAAACTCATTACATCATATTTATTCAATGATAAAGATCCATTTTTACTCACTCTACATTTAACATTTAATATTACGTACTTCAAAGTCTAAACTTTATTCTACATTAATTAAATAGACTTTACCCCAAAGTTTGTTTATAAACTATTATACCTTATAAACTATATCCTATAACTAATTTTTTAGTACAAAACTCTTATCTATAGACAGCATATAAAGGTCATACAATCCTTGCTACTGTTAATAACTCAAAATAGCACATGACAATATCACTGTACTTAGGTCACGTATGCAATGCACTTACCATTCAGGTACATTAAATAAAGTATGTGCCCATTTATAACCCACACCGAGCTACATAATAAACTTTGAAAGAACTACGTGTAATTGGTTGAATGAGTAATCTTTTTTGCTTGAAATTAGATATGTCTCGGTGAGAACTACTGTTGGTTTATGATTATTTCAGTGTGACACATCACAAAAGTTCACTTTTATTGTGTACATTTTGTAAATACACGTACAGTGGGATACTCGGTACTGTTTATTTAGTATAATATGACAGAACTGGAATGGAAGAGTCCAATATTCATGTGTAAATTCATTTGATACTGTTATGGTTAATTCATGATAATAATACCTTTTTATGCAATGAATGTAAACCTTTGTCTACACATACATCTAGTAACACTATGTGACTGTCACATTATCCTTAATGAATTGTATTTATAAATATTAAGAATTTTCTTGTACGCCTTAGCAAAGGTTGTAAACTTATGTGTACATTATAAATTTAACAGGTGTTACATCACTCTCACATTATGCTAGATGCACGGTACCATATACCTTGGCAATCACGGACCTTTCTGATGGGGCCTTTTCTTCGTTGTTGAAGTTCACAGGTATATATTTAATGTCAACAGAGATCTGTTAGTTTTATGAACAAACCTTGTTATTAAACAAGCACTTGTTATGGCATCACATAACTGATTAGGTATTTATTAAAACTTGTAGTTAAATCACATGTAAGATCAGGTCACTTTGGGGTTACAAAATGTACTGCAATCATTTTATGAATAAAGAATTACCAATCACTTGTAAGGTGAACTTAAACAAATCTGGTTGGCCCATTTCTCCAAAAAACAACTAGAGTTATCACTGAAGGTGATAAATACCCCCAGATTCTGCCTTGACACAGTTATTCAACTTTCTTGTTAGCCACTTTGACAAAATAAGGGAATAAGAGCACCGCATGCGGGTGCGTGACCCTAAGTTGCGGTAGATTGTCGGAGTATACGTATGAAGTTTTGATTGATTCCAATGATATGCGCTGTGAACTAAGCTTGGTACTTGTCACCCCTGTGAAGTTTCATTGATTTTCAGGCTGTGGTGGCCGAGATACAGCTCCGCCAAACAAACAGTTTTAGATTAACTACATGTAGGAAAAAATCAAAGGGCCATAACTCTGAGAAGAAAAAAAATATCGGTGCTTCCAATGTTCTGCATAGAATGCAGTTCTCTAAACAACTTTAGCAGTACAGGGAGCATCGAAGCAAAGTGTCATCAACATTGGTTAAGTGGTTTCAGAGTAGATGTTGCAAAAAGAAATGGTGCAATGAATTACAACGGAAGACCTACAATGGAAGACGTGTAATAGATGGTGAACACTGAAGGTGACTATATGTATAAAGACCCCCACCAACTTGGGGCCTCATATCTGAGGGAATAAATTTTCTTAAAGCAGTTTTGGTTAGCAACCATGAAATTATTGTTGTACAAATAGAAGAATTGCTCATTTATGTAAATACATTGTAAAGCCCATAAAAAATTGACTACTGATTTCAAAGAAATTATCTCATAATTATCTCTTCTAAACAATAATGATATAATATAATTATAGGAAAATCAGCCCAACCCCACCTAAGGGGCCTCAAGTTTAAATGGCTTGTACCAATTTTGTAAATTTTAATAAACACCAATTAGATGACTATTTCTACCATTTGAAATTATATTTCTGAGAATTGGATTCATAGCAAAGAGAATACAGGAAAACTTTGTTAACTCGAGCATCAGTAACTCGACGATCCGGTATAACTCAAGATCATTTGTTGGTCCTGGCCATATTTCCTGTACGTTTAACTAGACGTTTAACTACACAGTATCATAGATAACTCGAACATCTGCTGCAGCCACAAAAGCAAGAGTTCGTATTTCAAAGTGATTTTAAAACAATGACAGGTCCCAAGTTGCACTAACCTGGGTACTATTATTTTCTCACAAGCTTTTAGGAAAAGGCACACTAGCCTCTACAATATCATGGGACGTAACAAAATTGTTGAAGCGATCTCAATCTTTTTAGCTGAAAGAAATCAATACACTAAAATCTCTTAAAGGTGTAAACTACAAAATTTGGGAAAAACTGCAGGATTTTAACAGAACGAAGTTTGGGAGTTAGGGAAGGCAACCTATTCCTGCCTCCAATTTAGAACATAACAAGAGCTGTCAGTAGGACAGCCTTTGATAATTTTTTAAGTGCACTTGCCTATAAAAACAGCAAAACAACTTTGGGGTCAGTAGGTAAGGGCAAGGTCACAAGACTTTAACTTAAAACAGGAATTTTTAAATACAAATCATGAAACAATTTTCACAGAGTTATCTTCATCATGCTTACATATAGGTCTCATGATGGTCACAGTGAGTACTTAAAACAGTTTCAAAGTAATATCTCAAATGGTTAAGTCGATTTAAATAATGAGGGTGGGGGGTTTGGACAAGTGAATGAAAATTTTAACTGAGTTTCCATACGATAAGTCACAAATGGCCTTGACCGAATTAAATTCTCCTGCCCATGTTTTGGGATCAGAATGATGGTTTACAAGTATTCCAACTTTCAAATTAATAGGTCGTCAAGGTCACAGTTTAGTCTGAAAAAGTGGAATGGTTTACTGAAAACTTAGAACATTTGAAGGTTTCAATAACTTAGGCTTGCCAGCATTATTTTTTGAAACAAACCCCTGTCAGAGTTGAACATTTTTCTTGCCTTACACATGTGGGGTAATGAGCACTGTTAAAACAACATTCACAAGTTATTGAATCAATATCTCAACTCTAGGGTCTTAAGGCCATAATGGTTGATACTTCTTGACCAACTGTATTCAGTGGGGTATAATTTCTAATCTGTGAAAGAGTATTGTTGACCGGCCGATGAACTTTTCAAATAATCTTGTAAACCAGCAGTTATATACTATTTAGTCTGTAAAAAAATTGAAAAGTGTTAGGTTCTTATGATGGTTAGAGCACAGTATGGTTAGCTTCACAAGCAAATTACCTCCAATAAGTGTTTTGAAATAAAGTGAGGTAGCCATGATACAAATTAAATATCTAAGCTCTAAGGTTTACAATTTTGCATTGGACAAGATTTAAGGGCCTTATTGAATCAAAAGGACCAAGATGGCACAGTTATGTATCTACTACATGTATGTAGATGGAGGTTATGATAGGGTAAATAAGTATGGTATGTAAACTTTCATAAGGCCATATCTCTAATACTACACTTGAAATATCTATAAGCTGGGCCTTGTGGTTATAACAAAAAGAGTTCAACCAAGTTTGCATTGACATCAACGTTGCCGAGACCCTATAGGACGGGTAAAACTTTCGGACAAGAAAGATAGCTAAGTAACTTAATTTATGGGTATAAATGCACAGAAATGGGACAAAAAAATGACCCATGAGGTATCATAAAATTCAATAACTAGGCAATTGTAACTGAAAAACCATGATGGAACAAAAACACCTCTATATTCTTAACTTGGGTAACACATATTTTAGACTATTAGATAAGGTCTTAAATGAAAGGCTAAGAGAAATGCAAAGTCAAGGATATTTATTGAAGGTTTCAATTAGGCAATGTAGCAGGTTCAATGGGTGCAAGTCATCTGGAACACAAAAGTATGGTGAAAAATACCCAGAAATAATCTTCATTGAATCATGAAGAAAAGTGGTTCCCTTTATTTCTAAAACTGCATAGACATATAACAGGTTCAAATTGACCTAACTGTTGCTTTTGCTTAACAAGAAAGTAGATTGCCACAATCAAAAAGGATCATCTAGGTCATGAGTTCATCCAGGTTACAATAGTTATATAAAGTCTTGTATACAAAACTGTGCACATTGTCCTAAAAGTTAACAACAAGGCAATGATACATGATTAAATATGTAAATTTCGAGTAAGGTCTTGACAAATTAGTGGCATTGGGCTAAGATCAGATTCTCCTCAACGATCCAATAGTTTAAATACAAGAGGACCAAAATCTCTGGCGTCTATATTGCTACTACCAAGTAACAAACGTTTAGTTTTAAAACAGTCTCTTGTTTATTTTTTGGAATCATTCATCGTGGTGCGATTCTTGGAACATTGTTCTAACCAAACAGGTACTCCCTGATACATTTACTTCTCTTTTAAATACCTAGGTATGTGTAAAGGGAAGTGACTTCAACCGGGAGTTTAATTCAATTAAATCATTTGAACTATTTTATACGAAAACTGAAATGTAATTTATTGCAGTTTAAACAATTTGTCAATTTTCTCAGACTTTCTCTTGTAAAATAATGAAATCCCATGCATTTTGTGAAAAAAATAAAATATTTCCAATTGTGAAGTAGCCGAACATCGGCCTCTGCTAAAGAAGGCAAAAAAGCTCTGCACGTCAACACACCAGTTTGTCACCCTGTGTACACAATACTTTTCCCTCGGGTAATTATCACATGTCAGGGCATTAACTACACAACATTGAACATACTGTAAAACAGGTTTTATTTGAGATTGTTTAATTTTCGCTAATATTCGCGATTTCAGTACCTCGCGAATTCAAGAATGTCGTCAAAAATTCCTTATCCAAATTAAATTTCATCCGAATTTGCGGTACTTACAAACGTACTTTTTTATGTTGTGAAGTGAACTGACCGTACCTTGACGTTTGCAAGGTAGATGTTTCCCCATTTACTCCCAATTCGTTTTGTGTGTCCCATTTTCGAAAACGTAAATAAACAACATGGCAGGTTGTGAATTGATCATTGTTTAAGCGTCTTTTTACACAGACGTGTTAAAAAAATTACGGATGAAAGGTGTCAATAAGGTTTTTACAAGCTGATCTCTTTTTTTGTTTGACAATAACTTGTAAAAGTGTGAATAAAGATTGGTTTGCACATCTTTGGTTGTTGGCTTACCTGAACTTTAATCATTCAATTACAAACCTGTTATAGTTTGTGCATGTCAGGCGAGTGATACATGTATGTAGTACGAGTGATTAATTTGACAAACATACAAGTAGGATTTCCCTAGGTAAGGTCACTAAAACTGACCAAATTTGGTGAAATATTCAATATAATTAGCTAAAAAAATCTACTGACACCCAGCCTGTATTAAAGCATCGGCTGACCATGCGGACAGAGATCTGTAGCATTGTTTTATGATAGTGTTTTTAGCTGTTTAGACTGTAGTAAATGTGGCCTCTACTTGTGTTAAAATTTCCAATTATGAATATATTTGGCTTTTCCTCGTTAATAGGTAGCACTAGCCTAATTCATTCTGCTTAATGATTTGATCCATTTTACTGATCTAATGTTTTAGTGTCAAACCGTTAAGCCATATCTATATATGCGAACAACTACAAAATATCCAGACATCAGTTTGCCTTCGAAGTCAAAATAGACTAATTTATGAGGTACAGTAGCACCTGTTATATTTCCCATTTTTCCCCTGCAATTATAGTTTGCCTATATGCCCATGTTCAACCTTGACACCACACATTTTGACCTGATATTTAAATTGTTATTTTCTCAACTGAAAAACATATAAATAACATAAACTAGAGCTATCACTAAATGTGATTAATACCCCCGAAAGACTGCTTTATAAACTGAGGAAGTTCGTAGTAACAGAATACCTTGCAAATAAAAACTAAAAAAGAGATATTGTTCTTGGCAATAACTCTGTAATTAGTCAAGATATAGTTATGGTTCTTGTACACTGCACTTCCTCTCATTGTGCTGGACCATTGTATGAAGTTGTATTGCATTCCAACCAGTAGTTTTCAAGTTACGCTCTGCGACAAGGAAAAGTAACAATGGGCAATAACTCTGTAATGAGTCAAGAAAGAGTTATGGTTCCTGTGCACTGCACTTCCTCTCAATTTACTTGACCATTGTATGAAGTTGTATTGAATTTCAACCAGTAGTTCTCAAGTTATGCTCCGGACAAGGAAAAGTAACAAAGGGCAATAACTCTGTAAATACTCAAGATAGAGTTATGGTTCTTGTACACTGCACTTCCTCTCATTGTGCTAGACCATTTTATGAAGTTGTATTGAATTCCAACCAGTAGTTTTCAAGTTATGCTCCGGACAAGGAAAAGTAACAAAGGGCAATAACTCTGTAATGAGTCAAGATGGAGTTATGGTTCTTGTGCACTGCACTTCCTCTCAATGTGCTTGACCATTGTATGAAGTTGTACTGAATTCCAACCAGCAGTTTTCAAGTTATGCTTCAGACAAGGAAAAGTAATAAAGGGCAATAATTCTGTAATTACTCAAGACAAAGTTATGCTTCTTGTGCACTGCACTTCCTCTCATTGTGCTTGATCATTGTATGAAGTTGTATTGAATTCCAAAAAGTAGTTTTCAAGTTATGCTCCGGACAAGGAAAATGCAACAGACCGCCTGACCGACTGACCCACCGACCACCGGGTGACTCCTATATACCCCCCAAACTTCGTTTCGGGGGTATAAATACGATTTTGCTAGTGATGGCATTAGACCTGTCCAGTGAACATGAGGTTAAAATCTGGACCTCAGTTTAAATAAAAGTTGATTATGCAATTATGAAACTTTGAAGGCAGAGTCGTTGACTCATAGGTAAAACACTTAAACTTATTACCTGCTGCCTTTGATTAAAAATACAATGTCTGTCGCTGTAATATGAGGGTGGCACAATTGAAAGGAAATATGTGACACATGAACCACAGCTGATGGCCCACTGTGCAATTAATTCATACGTGTCGTTAAAAGCCTAATTCAGCTAAGAATTGCGATTTGACTCACACCGAATATGCAAATATTCCGCGAGTGTGAATGAAGATACCGGATATGAACAATAAAGTTCATGTACGTAGGATTTCCCAATGTTTTATTCTTAGTGGCACTCCCTACATCTAGCAGATTATATTCTCAAAACCAGGAATACTTTATAACCGGTAGACGGTTCCTGTCAAAACATATATTATGTGTTCAATGAACGTAAAATCACGGGGATGTGTATATAGGTCCGTGGTAAAATGATAAATAAATACAATGTCAAAGAAGAAACTATGGCGAAAAATGCCTCATTTTACCACAATTATTAAATGTAGAGGCATTTCATAATAAATCGCAACTCTATTAATTACTCAGACAAATGTTTAAATTTATATTTAGGCCTATCTTTATTTATTAGTAATTTTGTTGAGAAAATACATTTTCTACCCTAAGTATATTTAATATTTTGTTATGTTTGGTTATATGTGTAGTGTGAATTTTCATCCATGAATATATTTTTGTCTATTTCAGTCGAGTGATTCCCGAAAGAGGTATGACGTGTCCAGTAACAGTTTGCCACACAAAAGTTTTCCCTCGATGTTCGAGATTGCATGAACATTGGGAGAAATTCCATGTAAAGGAAATTACAATTCACGTTTGCCGAGCATGTGGACTCAAAGTGGTCACAAAGA